>JAPDVU010000008.1:145786340-146291340 GCA_026230045.1 Corynorhinus townsendii
CCAGGCCCCCTTTCCTGAGGGTATCCATCCCCACCCACCACTCAGACCCAGCCCTGTCCCTTCCCAGCATAGGCTGAGCAGCGTGTCCCTGTGGGTGGTCCTGAGGTCCAGCCTCACAGCTGGCACAATGCCAGGCTAGGGGCCAGCAGGAGGGTCCAGGATGGGGGGGGGGGGAGGACGAAGGGGGCGGCGCATAACCCACTCACGTGGGGATGGTGCAGGGGCCAGAGAAGTTGGGGCAGCTTCCAACCCAGACGCCTTTAATTGAGCCAGTGCCCATCAGACTGGTGGCAGTGCTGCGGCCGGGCTGGGTGGCATGCAGAGTCCTGGCTACAGTGTCCTCACCGCACAAAACTGCTGCTCTACCGCACTACCGGATGCACAGTTAGCAACAAGATGGGGCATCCTAGCTAAAGGTCCTAACTGTCCCTGGAGATGGGCGACTACGAAGGCAGAGGTTTGGTCCTTGGAAGAGTGTTCAACGCGGCTGGGAAGCCACTCGACTGGGAAACCACGCTGCGCTCAGCTCCCAGCGGGTCCCTGAAGTCACAGCAGCCCCGGTGGGGCTCAGCTCACAGGTGCTGCTCCTGTGCTGTGACAGGCTGGGCCGGGGACCGGGGCCGGGGGCCCAGGCAGCAGCTCCGCAGGGAGGCAGACGGCAGAGCCGCAGTGAAGCACATGGGGAGGAGGGGGCAAACCCCAAACCCTTGGCCTGTGTGTGTTGTGAGGCCCCGGGGGTTCCCACAGCCCTGTCTTCATGAGGCACCTAGCACCCGGCCCAGGCAACCTGAGCTGTCCCTGGCAGTGGCACCTCCCCAGATTTAGCCCTCATAACAGGACCTGGGGCCCCCAAAAGGAGAGTTTCTGGGGAGGGGAAGGAAAGACCAAGCACCTTTCAAAGTCAGTTCAACAAAGGGAAAGCTAACAGGGAGAATGAGCCCCACGCCGCCTGTCTGGGACAGCACCCGCTGCTCATACCCTGAGCACTGAGCGAGGTCTAGGACAGCGAGGTGATGTTGGAACGGCCACCAGGGGGAGCCATGATCTTCTGGGCTGTGCGTCTGGCAATGTGGTCATCTGCCTGAGATCCTGCAGAAAGGGCGGGGCGCGGGTGTGGGGAGAGGTCGCAGACACGGCCACATGCAAAGGCCAGGATTGCAGAGCGCCCCTCCCCCCCCATCATCGAGGGTCCCTGACACTCCCCAGATGGCAGGTGCTCCTGTCACTGAGGCCTCGGATGCGTAGGACAGCAAGGCTAGCATTTATAGCAGGCAGGGGCCTGGAGGTCAAGGTCTACCCTCTGGGAAGTCTGCCTGGAGCAGAAGCCAGTCCTGCCTCGTCCCTCCAGCGGGTCTCAGGCTGCCCTGCACACAGTCCCTGAGATGGGAGAGGACTGTCCCTAGCTTTTAAGATGATACAGACTTCACAGGGGACCTTCCCCTGCCCTATGTCCCCAGGAGGTGAGCAGGGATTGCCATCACCTTCCCAAGAGGGAACACGAGACCAGTCATCAAGGGGCAGGTGAGCCCCACCCAAGGCTGGAAAGGGAGGGGTCTGGCTCTGGCTAGCAGGGAGAACCTGGGCCCAGTGCTTCTGGAAGGCTCTGTCACACAGCATGCTGGGAGGTCCCTGACCAGAGGCATGTCCCTGAAGGCCCTTCCTCGTGTGCCTCACACACCACAGCAGGTGGCAGGGCTGCTTGGGCTGGACTCCAGCTGGCACTTAGGTCCTGCAGAGGCTGGGCATCCCACGCTCGCCCTGAGCTCCAGAGAGACAGCCCCAGGGGTGAGCCTCACACCCCCAGCCCCTCGCAGGGCCATGGTCTTCACCCACAGACACAGGCTCAACTCACCAGACAAGCTGAACCCCGACTGGTGCAAGTTTCGCACGGGGGGCACTGAGATCTTCCCTGGGCAGGACGCACGGGCCTGGGAGCCACCCCCGGGCTTGGCGGGCACCATCACCTCGTGGACTGGCCCATCGTAGAGGCCTCGGGGCACGCCGTGAATCTCTGCCAGCTGCAGGTCAAGGGAGCCAGGTGTGAGGGGGCTGAAGCACCCCACAGCTGGAGGGCAGGGGCTCCTGCCGAAAGCCTGGCTACTCTACTCTATTCCGACGTCAGGGTCAGGTTCAGTGAGCAGCTTCCGGGCCCTGACAGCCTGAGTTAGAGCAGACACCACACCCCTCCCCAGTGGACGGCCCCCAGGCAGCTCACTCTCCGTTCAGACATCCTTTGAGTGTGCCTGTGTGCATGCGTGTTCATGTGTGAGCACATATGTGCATGCAGCAACCACCTAGGCATGCAGCGTGGAACCTAGGCCAATATCTGGTGCAACCATCAGGCGCAGGGTTATGGGAAGAAAAGGTAAAGACAAGGAAAAGCGCGCATGACGTCCAGGTTCACAAGAGCCCTTGTGGAAAGCTCACGCCCTACTTTGACCAGCGTGCACATCTACTGGCGGGAAGCCCTGGAGGCCCTGCTTCTGTGTCCGCAGTAGTTTACTTGGGGAGGTGCCCGCATAACTACTGTCTGGGCTTTGCACAGAGATGGGTCACTTGGGAAATAAACGCTCACAGGGCCACCACTGGAACCCACCCACCCCCGGAGCAGGCCTGCTCTGCTGGGCAGAGGGGGGTGAGGGCTGATCCGGAGCAGAAACCTCCCGGGCGCGTGGAAGGTCCGAGAACTCTCGCCTGGCACGCTGGCCCAGGCCTTACCCTGTTGCGCGCCTTGATCCTCTTGTAGACGAAGTCCGGGAACGTCTTCCGAGGAATGAAGCGACCGGCCCCTGGAGTGACAAACAGGTGCCCGTCCTCCAGGACCACCCTGCCCTGACTGATGACCACCGTGGGGGCTCCTCGGCACTCCACGCCTTCGAAAATGTTGTACTCCACATTCTGGGGAGACAGGGCGAGAGTCCAGCACCACCCTCAGGACGCCCCTCGGGCTGCCAGTCTCGGGGAGGGCGAGGGCGGTGGTGGTGGTGGTGGGGCGGGTCTGTGTGTCCGTGCTTGACCTCTGATGGGAGGCAGCCAACTTGGCAAGGCCAGAACCAGCAGGCACTGGCCGCACCTCCTGGGCTTGTCTCTGAGTCTCATTTCTTAGAAGGACAAAGAGCACATGGGTGAGCTAGCCCTAGGTAACTCGCCCTCAAGGTGGGCAGGCACGTGACACTCTGCAGCCATCTCGAGACAGGGGTCCCAGCTGAGGTGGCAGAGCTGCCCCTGATGGCCCTCTGGAGCCCCCGGAAGGCTGCCAGGCCCCGACCCCACCCTGACCCTGACTCGGGGACCCGGCTTTGCTCACCAGGTTGTGGCTCTTGGCAGAGATGATTTTCGTGGCCTTGGGGTTCCAGATCACCAGGTCCGCGTCGGAGCCCACAGCAACTCGCCCCTTCCTTGGGTAAAAATTGAAGATTTTGGCTGCGTTTGTACTGGTCACAGCAACGAACTCGTTCTCGTCCATCTTCCCTGAGGCCTGGGAAGCAGGAAGAGGAGCTGAGAGACCTGGGACTGCGTGGGACCGAGGTCCCGCCCCCCAGGGCAGCGCAGCACCCGCTCCCACTCCCAAGGCGCATGATGCGGTCCATCTCAGTCAGCCAGTGCTCGCCCCTGCCTGTGCCCAAAGCCTGGTCCCTGGGCTCACTTTGTGGTGAATAAGTGGAGAAGGCTCCATGTCTGTGTGCGAGGAGGGACACGACTGTTTCCCCACGTGGCCAGGAGGCCTGGGGAAGCAGGGTGGTGAGGGGAGCCGGGGTCTGGGCCTCAGTCCAGGGAAGGGCCGGGGTGGGGGGGCGAAGGGGGGTGGGGGCGCGAAGGGGACAGGATGCCGGGCAGAGCTGAGGCGGGAGTCTGGGATCGCAGGCATGCTGGGGAGACCACTAGCACGCAGAGAACACCACCCTTGGGAAGGGGTCCCACCCGCTCTCAGCTGCCTGCACAGACGTGACATGAGAACCAGAGGGGAGGGCCCTCCGGGGGACCAGAACCGAGGTCTGAGGAGCCCTGGGTGAGGGCAGGAGCAAGGACACGCTGGGGCCCACACACTTGACTCATTCCTTGAAGTGTGTTTCCTGGTTACGTGCTTTCCACTCTGACGAGCCAGCAGATCCCAAGGCAGCCGGCTCCAGCCGGTGCACGGCGCCCAGGCCCCGGGACTCACCACGCACTTCTCCCAGACCACTGACATGCGCTCCTCCACACCGTTGGTGCCCTCGGGGATGAGGGTGAAGTTGTCTTTGCCGACGGCCTTCTGGGCAGTGGTGAAGGTGCAGTGGGCACTGCCCGTCACCTGGAGGTCCCCGCTGAGAACAAGCGAGTCAGGGAGCCCAGAGGGGCCTGGCCCTCCTGAACCAGCCAAGGCCGCTTGGCTTTACCCCCACGTGGCCCAGCGCACCCACAGGGCCAGAAGTTATCTGTGAGGGCAGCACTGGGCAGAGCTGCGCCTCAGTGTGGGGGTGGGGCCGGGGCAGATCAGGGTGGATGCTCTGGTGTGGCCCAGGGTTTGTGTGGGCGAAGCCTGGAGCTGCCAGCAGGCCGAGGTCGTGCACACAGGCCCACCTGGGGCCACACCGAGCATGTCCTTACCTGGCCAGCAGGGAGGTGAGGTGGTCTGCGGTGGTGGGGTCCGGGTTGATGGGGGGAGAGGTGACGAAGGCCGCGGCCTTTGCCCAGTTCTTGCTCCAGTAATGCGAGCCATCAGTGCCCAGGCTGGCGGTGAGGGGCTCCCCAAACACGACCACCCCTGCAGTGAGGCCCATGAGAGGCACCCCTGCCTGCATGCCCCCAGAACCCAAGCAGGGTGGAGGCCTGGGCACTGCACTGACCCTGCACAGCTTGTCCCTCTCCTCTGGGGCACCTGGCACTAGGCAGGCAGGGGGTCGGGCCTGCCAGGCACTCCACTGGGCCACAGGCTGGAGTGAGACCCCATCAGCTCGCTGCTCGCCCCCTGCTGGTCTGTACGGACAGGTACACGTTTTTCTTATTTACCCCCTGCCTCCAGCTGTGTGGGTGCTCTGTGGGCAGAGAGCACCCCAGCTTTCAGGATGTGCACCCCAGCTCCTGGATGCACGGAGGTGCCAGCGAACAGTAATGTGGGGCTCCAGGTGGGGTCAGCTGGACAAGGTGCCATTGCACTAAAACCAGGCTCCCTCTCACCCTCACGGCACGTTTCCCTGGGGAACCCTGACCATCCTGGAGCCCCTGGGAAGGGACCAGCCCAAGGTCACAGGGCATGTCCACCATCACACATAGATCCTGTGACTCCACAGGCCCCTCTGTTTGCTTAAGGCCCCTGGTGAGCAGCTGCTGCTCCCCCACAGGCCACACGGCCCACCCTGGCAGTCCCTGGCATGAGGCCCCTCAATGAGGAGGCCAGGCTGGGCGGCAGGCTGCTTCTCAGTCGTACCTGCCCTACTCTGAGCCTCTGTGAAGCCAGCCAAGTTCCTGGGAGGTGGAGAAGATGACCCCTGATCCCCCAGACCCTCACCAGCATGGGGGTCCAGGCCCAGGACTCACCCCTGCGCTTGGCTCGGGCCACCACGTCAGCCGCAGCCTTGCTCATCACCTTGGTGACATACAGGGGGCAGTTGGCCTGCTTGGCGATGGTGACGGCACGGTACACGGCCTCGGCCTCCACCTGGGGACAGGGATGCTCAGACAACAGGAGGCCCTGGGGAATCCTGACCATGCTGACCCCCAGGGCCATGCTGGACCACCTGGGAAGGGACTCGCTCAAGGTCACAGGGCATGTCCACTGTCACACACAGATCCTGGGCCCAGAGAGGGCACCCCTGGGTGGGTGAGGACCCCAGCTTGGGGCTCGGTGCCCAGGATCGGGGTGACCCACATAGTCCCCAGGCCCTGACCATGCTGCCTCTCAGCCTTGAGTACCGGGTTTGGGGTGACCAGTGGTCATAGGGGACATGTACCTGGTTGGGGGACAGGTGAGGACAGCGTGACCCCAGCCCTGCCCAGGCCATGGACCCAGACCCACCCACAGAGAAAGGTGGCATCTGGGTGCAGTCAGTGCCACGATGCACGCAGCGGGCATAGCGCCTACCTCGTCGGGGTGGCTGAGCACATGGCCCTCGGGGCCGGTGATGCCAAGCTCCAGCAACCGCTTCTGCTCCTACAGAAACCAACCGGGTGCCACGTTCCCGCCCAGGCGCGCCAGAGCCCCGCGCCGCAGCCAGGGTGTGCGGGCCACCTCCCAGGGGAAACCACTGGCTGAGGCTGAGTCCGGGCCCCCAGCATCACCAACCACGGAGAACTCAGAGCAGGCGAGGAGTGGCTGCCGCTCCCTCACTACAGATGGGGGAACGGGGCTTGGCGAGGGCAAGGGGCTCGCCCAAGGTCACAGGCTCCTGGCGTCGGGGCCAAGATGATCCCACAGGCTTGCCTGCCAAGCTGGGTGTGCACTGAGGGTTCTGTATAGGCGGGGTGGGCGGACCACCCCTCAGCCCCAGAGGAGCCCCCCCTGAACCTCCCAGGTGCCCCGATGCACCTGCACCTGAGGGGCCACCAAAGGCGTGAGGAGAAAAACATCAAGTGCAGGGCACAGAGGTGGTAGGCACCCACCTCACAGCCCCTGGGCTGAGGGGAAGGCAGATGGACTGGACCCCACCTGGGGTGTGACGGAAGGACAGGCACTAACCCCACATGTGCGCCCACTGGTCAGAAGGAAAACAAAGCCAGCTCCCCGGGGGGCCTCCATCCCTGGGGCCGGGAGGCACGAGCCCCCAGGCTCAGTACCCCCAACAAATTTTGGGTTGGAAGAACTTTGGATAAGTGTGATGACCATGGAAAAATCTATTGCAGCAAAAAGTTCCCCTCACTCCCTGCTTGCTTGACCTTTGACCTGGGCAAAGTACTTACTGAATGTGTTTAATATTCCCTCCCTCGGGGTTTGTGGGATTAAGTGCTCACATCCTGGTATCCAGGAGTCACCCTTGCCCTCACCCCTCGCCTCGCCCAGGCAGCCCAGCCCGCACCTCCTCCACGATGTCTCCGTTCTCCGCGTGCACTTGGGCCAGGGCTCCCAGGTCCCGGATGATGCTGAAGATCTCGTACATCTGGGAGGAGAGGCGCACGAGCCATAAGGGGCCGCGTCTCTCCCGGCAGCAGCCCGAGAGACACCTGCTTGCCCCTCCTCTGGGCACCGGCCCCTACCTGGCCGTCGGTGCACTGGCATCGGTCCTTGTACGCCATGAAGACCAGGAAGGAGTTCACACCTGGAGGAGAGGCAGGAAGGGGTGAGATGCCCAGCTGTCGGGGTAATGCCTGGGAGCCTCCCCGCCTCCACCATCTCCAGAGGCGCCAGGTGGGATGGTCCCTCTCCATGGCCGTCTCCCCAGCTGGCATGGCAGCCCTTGGGCACCAGGCCCACACACACTTACCGACAAGTCGTGATGAAGGGCGGAGTCTGCCAGCACCCCTTACCTGCCTCTCAGGCCCTGGAATCAGGGACCAATGGCTCCCCAGTAGCAAATGCAGATGAAATCCCTCACAAATGCCTCTCTTGGCCCCGTCACCCCTCCCTAACTCGGTCTAATTTTTGTCAAATCCACTATGAAACCTTGATATGGTTTTAGCTTCAGGACTTTCAATAAAAAAGCTTAACCCTTGCTCTGGCTGGTATGACTCAGTTGGTTGGATGTCATCCTTTGCACCAAAAGGTGGAAGGTTCGATTCCCTGTCAGGGCACACACCCAGGTTGCAGGTTCATCCCCCATTGGGGCATCTGCAGGAGGCAGCTGATCGATGCTTATCTCTCTTTCCCTTTCCCTTCCCCTCTCTCTCTAAAAGAACAATCAGTAAACTAAAAAATGTAATAAAAAATTAAAAAAACAAACACGCTTAACCCTTGATGATGGACTGACCCATCATCAGCAGGGCAGCACAGAGCACTGAGGGTGCTAACACCTCCTCCTTCTAACCGGGTCTTAACTTGCCAGGAAAACAAATACCATGTTTCCTCCACCTGTGGCCACGAGACCAGGGAGCTGCGGTGACAGCTGGGACCACTGTAACGAGGACAGTTACGAGATATGTCCCTCAGACCCGGGAGGCGGAGCAACCCTAGCCTGGATCCTCTGGAAGTAGAACAGACCCTCAAATGACTCTTGTCCAACTTCCTCCAACTCCTGGCCACCTGCCCTGGGGTCAGACGGATGTAGAGCCCAGCACGGAGGGGCCGGCCTGGGGAGGGGGCCTCCCACTGAGACCAGGGAAGCCCAGGCACCTGTCTGCCCGCTTGCCAGCCAGCTACCCTCAGCTCTGCGGGCACTCACCCTTGTCCTTGACCAGGGCCTCTAGCTCCTCCCTGATGCTCTCGTGCCAGCGGGGGATGTCCATGTGCAGGGAGTAGTCGCAGCAGGCCCCGGCGTCGGCCCGCTCCCGCCACTGCTCATAGGCCGCCAGCAGGCTCACACCCACGTCAGGGAACACGTGGTCCACTGTGGGGGCAGTGCAGTCAGCCGAGCCCCCAGCACGGGAACTAGAATGACCTCGACCTCCAAGGAGGTCATGTTAACAAGAGATTAGCAACAACACAGGAGAGAGATGCCACAGGCACCTTAACAGGGGCTGTCCCTGCTGTAAACCTGCCCATCAGTTCTGTCCAGAGAGGCATCGACCCATTTCCTCAGCCTCCCTCTGAGCCGAGAGACAACCCACCTCGCTCCCCCGACTCACACATCACAGCTCAAGAGCCTGAGTGGCAGCCAAGGGCCTTACCCTCCAGCACAGGCGCGCCTAGAGGTGGGGAAGGGAGGGCGCCGCTGTCCTCGGTGCTGGACCTGGACGCCTGCCCAGAACAGCGGAGTAGGGCTGGCTTGCATGAGCCTTCCAGACGGCACACACCTTCATCAGTGCCACCCATCCCCCCCATTCCCTGGGGAGGCTGGGAGTGCACACACTGCGCTGTCACCTGCCAACCTCACATCCACGGTCCAAACCCTGCTCGCAGCCTCCCCTGGGTGAGGGAAGAGCTGGGAGTGCGGTGGCCAACAGGAAGGCACCACCCCAGGGGTCCTGGCAGGCGCTGTGCCTCCCTCCGGTACAGCCCTTACGGGGGCTCCTATGCTCCCACAGCTCAGATGGAGAAGCCAGGACCCTGCGGGAGCGGCTGCCTGTCCCACCCAGAGGGCCGTGCACGGCTCCAGGCTGGGGCTGGCAGGTGGAGGAAGCAGATGGCTCAACAGAACCAGCACCACGCCTGCAGCATCTCTCCATCCTCTCGGCCACACCTCACAGCCTTGGCATTGGCATGGGCCGGTGATGTCAACCACGGACGTGTCCTGGCCGCCGGGCCCACCAGTGACCAGCACGAGCAATGGCCTGAAAAGACCCGTCTTCTGAGTCCACCTAAAAGAGGGATGGACCATCGCGGGGTTTTCCACGTCTCGGTTGAGTAAACCAAACCAAGCCATGATTCTGACAGTGGCGGGCACTTGTGAAGTAGCCCACGGCCCTCAGTGCGGCCTTCCCTGGCGGCAGTCACAGAGCGTGCCCCGTGCACCAGGCGCCACAGAGCACCTATGTGGGCGAGCTCACTTCCTCCTCCTCCTGCCTGACAGACTGGGCACGTGTGACCTGTAAACGCCGGCTATTATCTGAGGCCACGCAGCTAGAACATGGTGGAGCCAGGGGCCAACCTGGTCGTGAGACCCGGCGCGGCAGGCACAGCTGCACTCGGCATTCAAGGCTGCGAGAGGAGGGGCTGGGCCTGCTGTCTCATCCTGGCTCCTGAGCTTGCCGAGAGCGGGAACACCACACCAGCTGGCACACGGGCTCCGAGGGTTTTGCGAGGACAGCATATGAGCTGCAGCCCGCCAGGACAGTGCTCGTGCCTGGCACAGAGCCAGCTTAGAGAAACGGTACTTCTGGTGGTTGCTAAGAGAGTAACAGTGCCCTAGCTGGTTTGGCTCAGTGGATAGAGCATCAGCCTGAGGACTAAAGGGTTCCAGGTTCGATTCCAGCCAAGGGCACATGCCGGGTTGCAGGCTCGATCCCCAGTAGGGGGTGTGCAGGAGGCAGCCGATCAAAGATTCTCATCATTGATGTTTCTATCTCCCTCTCCCTTCCTCTCTAAAATCAATAAAATTTTTTTTTTTTTAAAAAGAGAGTTAATGCCGAAACCAGTTTGGCTCAGTGGATAGAGCATCAGCCTGCGGACTGAGGGGTCCCGGGTTTGATTCCGGTCAAGGGCATGTACCTGGGTTGCGGGCACATCCCCAGTGGGGGGTGTGCAGGAGGCAGCTGATCGATGTTTCTCTCTCATCGATGTTTCTCACTCTCTATCTCTCTCCCTTCCTCTCTGTAAAAAATCAATAAAATATATTTAAAAAGAAAAAAGAGAGTTAAGTTTTTGTCGTCCTTTTTTCTAAAGACACAGCACCTGTTTTTAATTCTTCTTGACACAGGCAGGAGCTTGCTGCAACTCAGGCCTCAGCAGGGTGAGGCTGACGCGCAAACCCATCTGACATTTCAGGTGACACAACCCCTCGCTTGTCCAAAGCATTGGAGTTTTCCAAACCTGGTCCTCGGCCAGCCGCTGGCTTCCCAGGAAATAATGAATAACTGGGCACTCATCCATGGGCTCCCACGGACTCCCAGGAGCACCCCAGAGCTGGCCAGGCAGGATGACCAGCATGAGAAACAGACCTGGCGAGGGAAGGCACTCCAGGGCTTTGCAGATCAGGATATGACAGAGGAAAAATGGGACTGAGAAAAAACCCAGCGCACAAAACGCTTCCTGCAACACACACACACCCGGCCAGAGCACCGAGGTGGGGCACGGGCGCTGCCCGACCTGGGGACACTCACATATCATGGTGGTCCCTCCCGCGAGGGCTGCTTTGGTGCCCTGGCAGAAGTCATCAGCTGGGGTCATGCCCAGGGCAGGCATCTGCAGCCTCGTGTGGACGTCGACACCTCCTGGAAGAACCATCAGGCCGTGGGCATCGATGGTTCGGATGCCTCCAGGGACGATGAGGTTTTCTCCAATTTGTCTGAAAGCGGCAAAGAGAGATGTCGCTGGTTAGAAAGAGCCCAGGTCAGAACGTGCTTGGGCTCCCCGGCAACGGGGTGGAGCTGGGACGCGTGAGCTTGGGCTCCTGTCCTGAGGAGGAGGGCCACACGGCCAAGGCTCCACTGGACTCCGGAGACTGTCAGAGCAGGGAAGTGGCTCAGCACAGCTGGCTTGGAGATCTCGCCCCGTGTGCACGTCATGGCCCTCGTGGTATCTACTTGCCCTTCGCTGACCAGTGGCTGGAGATGCTTGACACAGAAGCAGAGAAGCTAATCGGTGTGGTCAGTACGTATTTATTGAGCACCCACTGTGAGCCCCGAATCGTACCGAGGCTGTGATGGTACAAGAAACGCGGATGCCGTAGTCCTGTTTTCTGAGACCTTACGACTAGACCTTACGGTGAGATCAGTCACTCAAGGCCTGGGCTAGGGCTGCTTGCAGGGGATGAGGTTTCAGAAAAGAAAAACCACTGACGTGGATTTCACAAGATTGCCCATCCCGGATCATGCGCAATCGGTGCACTCGATGGCCCGCAAAGGCACTCTTGGCGGAAACTTACTTTATCAGCCCGTCTTCCACATACAAATCAGCGTAAAAGGACTGGTCATCGTTCACAACCTTCCCACCTTTGATCAGAAGGCGATCACTCTATTGCAAACAAACAAACAAACAAACAAACAAACAGACAAACTGGATACGTTTTCTCCAAACCGAGTTACCCAACATTGTTAGTACAACCTCTCACTCTGGATTTACGACTGAAACATTCGCACACAAGCTGTACACATAAACCCAGCAGAAAAGCCAGCAGCATCTACCATCCGAAAGAATAGGGCAGAGGCAGCTGCAGTCGGAGGCACCCCCACCCATTCCTTAGGGCCCTGCACCCACCTAGCCCCTTCCTACTTTGCAGACCCCTCCCCTCCCCCCAACACAGGCCCTCACTTAGCCTCCCCCTCTGCACCCCACTGGTGGACAGTATGCTCTCCTTCCAAAGGCAAAGGATGAACAGGGGAACTGGCTTCTCACTTTGTCAACAAAAAGCCCACATTAGTGAGAGAGAGTGTCCCAATGAAATGGGTTATATTTACATCTTCAAGTTTACCATCTAATTCAATACCCAGCTGGGGACAGAGGTGAGCAAAGTCCCACCATGTCCACGCTGACCTGGAAGGTCTGCCCCCTCCTCTTTCCGTCCCTTCCCCTCCCCCCATGGCCACGGTGAAATCACATGCAAGGCCATCAGACTGTGACAAACACAAGAAGACAAAGAGGAGGACATGATGGATGATGGGGGAGGAGGCGTGGCTGCTTCCGGGAGGAGAGGGCCTGTCCGAGGGGCTAATGTGGGAGGGCACACAGCCCATGCAAAGGCCCTGCAGCTGGAAAGAGCTTGAGTTGATATAAAACCCAAGAGGAAGCTGGGGGCTGGAGACTTCTGAGGGAGGGGAGGGGCGGGGTGGCGCTGGGATCCTCGGAGGGCCCTCAGCAGGATTTCAGCATGGTGAGGGATGTTTGCAAGAGGTCGTGTTGGCTCTGCACAGAACGTAGAACCTGGCGTTTAATGATGGAAACAGGACCGTCGCTTGGGTGGTTTTGAGGTTGTCCAGGTGAGAGGAGGGGCCTTGGACCAGGATGAGAAATGGACCCCAGAAGGGCTGCTGATGGAGAAGCCATGGGGGTGAAGGGCCAGGAAGGCATCGGGGTGACCACAGGTGCTGGTGCTGCCTGGAGGCATCCCACGTGGGTGAACAAAGTGTCAGGGAGCAAGGCCAGCTCCGTGGGTCCGCCCCACAGCACAGAGCTGGGATACAGGCGGGGGCTGACCCAATGCTCGGCAGCCATAAGCCCTTCTGAGCATCCCCCCCAAATGCTGGGAGAAAGTGTGGTGAGGTGGCCGCCGGAGGTGATGGCCTGACCTCGGGGAGAATAATGGAGAGCAGAGTGTAGACCGATGCAGATGAGGGTCCAAGTTTGCACCACTTTCCTCAAGGCTCCCTATGACTGGGCCCCCTGGGAAAGCCTGCGCACGTCACAGGAGGCCTGACCGGGTGCCCACCTAGAGGCCTGGCCAGGGCTCCGGCCAGGGCCTCTGGCCCCTTACCCACCATCAGCCTGATGCCAAGAGGACCTTGGGTGTGGCCGGTGGGAACGCCAGGAGCCTCCCATTAAGTAACGCATTACTTAAAAGCCGTATTACTTACTCTCTCTTCTTACTGACACCTAAGTGCTGGTACCTAGTGGATTAAAGTGAAACCAACAGCCTAGTCTACAAAAGGGCTGACAAACTGTCCCAGCCAGAAGCAGAGCCCTCCTTATACAGCCCAGAGCTAAGAATGAGCCTACATTTTAATGGGCTGAAACATACTTTTTAAAAGCCCCTGCTTTGGGAAAGTGGTATGAAGTCCACACTTCACCCTCCCGCAGTGAGGAAGAGACTTGTGCTCTGGGTCCCCTCTTACCCCACACCTCACACACGGTTTTCAGGTATTTGGACCTGGACTCTGGGAAATGACTGGGTTTGGAACCAAGCAGATGAGATGGGCGGCCATGCTCAGGATGGGGGCGGAAGGGAGGGGTCCTCCTGCCCCTCCCCCTCCATCTCCCATCCCTCCCCACTCCCTTCCTCCTCTTCCCCAGCCAACCAGCCAGAGGCAGGAACCTTCCCACTGGTTAGGGAGGCGAGGGCTCCTTCCCCTACCTAGAGTATCTCAGGAAGTGAGGCCCCGCCACCCTCCCACTGAGGCCAAGTCCAGAGTTGGGTCCGAAACTCTGAAACTCTTCGAGCCCACCGTCCAGCTAGGGCCCAGGCGCCTGCCATCCTCCCTCCCTCCCCTCTTCCTCCTCCCTCCAATCCTCCCTCCTCCCTCCCTCCCTCCCTCTGAGGGCTCCTGGCGCCAGGAGCGGTGGCTTTGTCTCCGGGCAGCCAGGGGTGGAGGTCTGACCTCCAGCACCGCAGCGGGTGGTGACTGGGGGTCTCTTCTCCCCGAGGGCTGGGGTGCCGCTCAGCAGCTAATGAGCTCGCTTTCCCCGGTGTCTCCGAACCCCGGGACCTTGAGGGGCTCGGGCCGCCAGGGGCTCTGGGCCTAGTGGGGCTGAGTTGCTTTGTCTCGGAACCAGAGCTCGGGCGCAGCGAGGGTCTAGGGGGCGGCTGGCCTAGGTGCGCGGGGCCGCATCTCCGCGCCCCGGGCCCGGGCCGGCGGCGCCAACAAAGGGCCGCGTCCACCCGCCAACTCCGAAGCCGAATCCGCCGCCTCGCCGCCGGGCCGGACCTTCGCGGGGACAGAGGCGCGTCTGCGCTTCGGAAAGCGGCCCCTCATCCCCGGGCGCAGAGCAGGTCCCGGGAAGCGGCAGGGCCTGGGCCTGGGCGCCCGGCTCTTGGAGTTCTCGGCCCCAGGAGGCGGCGCGCGAAGGGTCACAGCCCGGACAGGGGGTCGGCCCGGTGCGGGGGCTGGGCCCGGAGGGCAAGGGGCCTGGCCCGGGCGGGAAGGTCCACCCCGGGCCCGGAGGCCAAGCCCTGCCAGGCGGTGGGCAGACGGCGCGGGGCGGAGCGGGCTCACCGTGATCCGGGGGATGCTCTTCTTGCCTTGGAAGGACATTCTCCTCCTAGAGCGGGTCCGGCTGGGGGTGGCTGGGGGTCCCAGGCAGGGGCCGCTCGCGCCGGGCGGGGGAGGTGCAGAGCCCGGAGTGGGGTGGGGGCGCCGGGTGTCGGAGTCGGAGCCAGCCTGGCCGCGCAGCTCCTGTTTCTGGCCCCGCCCACGGCCAGGCCCCGCCCCGCCCCGCCCCGCGGCTCATCAAGCCCCGCCCCTGCCAGGCTCAGGTTCCTCCCTCGTGCCCCCCAACTGCCAGGCCCCAGTCCCCAGCACTGACCACAGTACCAGCCCGCGCAGGCGCGGACCCGCGGACGCGCTGGGTGCAGAGGGGACAGGATTTGCAACAGATGCGGGTCCGTGTACGTTTGAAGTCTTCCTCACGCCCCCACCCAAGGAGGTGGCCGAGATCAGTCAATATCTTGCCAGGACAGCCAAGGGCCGGCCGCCAGCTCCCTGGTGACCTGAGGCACCCAAGGCCAGGGATGGAACCCAATGTCAAGTTCAGGCCCAGGCACTCCGGGAGCACTCTGTCCAGGAAGTGTCTCTGGCCAAAGCCAAGCTCCTTCGAGGATAATCCGGCCCCGGTCGGAGCGCTGGGCTATACACTGGCCCAGGCGGGTGGTGGAGACACCTCCCAGCGAGGCTGCTGCAGGGCCAGCGCACGAAGTTTGGGGGCAGGAAGGAGGGGCCATGTTGGAGAGGCACACGGACACAGAAAGACAGAAAGAGACAGCGAGACTGAGAGACACACAGAGAAAGAGACAGCTACCAGAGCCCAGGACCCACCAGAGTGCGAGAGGCAGAGACCCGGAGGGGCTGGGGGGAGAGGGAGGGAGAGAAACGCAAACTAGAGAAGGCCAGTCAGGTAGAGAGAGGCCCCGCCTCCAGCCCTCCAGTCCCCTCGGAGGAGCCGAAGGTAATGGGAAGAGGATGCGCTCTGGGTCCACGCCCGGCGGCCTCCCAACGTGGGTAGGCGGCCCTAGGAGTCTGGGCCCACGTTCCCTCGCACTGGCCCCGTGGCCCGCAGCCTCTGCCTGCCTCCGGACCATCTCCTCCTGGCTCTCCGGGTCCCTCCGAGTCACTGTGTGGCTCTCTGGCCCCAGGGCTCGGCGGCCGCCACCCAGCGCTTCCAGCTGCAGCGTCTTGTTCTCAAAGGCGTCCTCGAAGCGGAAGACCCGCCGAACTTGGGGACCGAGGGCTGCCTGCGCCCAGGCACCGGAGCAGAGGCTCCGTGAGTTCCCGTAGCCGGCTAGTGGCCCTGGCGGGAGCGGGGAAGGGACAGTGGTCCCAGAGCCTCCTGATGGACGTGGGCGCTGCGTGTGGACTGGGCGGACCTGGGTCTAGTGCTCACCCCGCCTGCCACCCCCATCCCACCCCCATCCCACCCCACCCCCTAATGCGCCCCTACCTGCGGAGCTGGCGCTGTCCACACTTGAAGTGCTGAACGTGCTCCCGGGGCCCAGTGGAGCTTGACTGCCAGGGCGCGCGTGGGTTCCCACCTCCTGCTCTATCCACTGACCACGGTCTATCAGAACCCCAGCTGTGTTTCCGGCCCCCATGGGGGGATCCTATGCCCTGCAGGGATAGGATCCGAGGGGAGGGCGGGGGATGGGCCCATGGGATCTGCTCCTGGCCGTTCTCAAAGCCAAGTTCAAGGTGTTGAGGAGAGGGTACTCTCAGGTCGCCAGGGTCACAGGGCGATGCTGCCGCCCTGCAGATTGATTTTTAAGTGCAGCCAGCATTTGAAAGCGTACACTCGGACATGAGAGTCACTGCAGGACACTGGAGGGTTTGACTGAGTACCTGCAGGGCATAACGTGGGCAGAGCTAAGTCAGCTCTCTCCCATCCCCTCACCCCTCCTGGTTTCCACTCCCCAAAGGGACCAATAAAGGACCCTTTCCTCACCGGTGTGCGATGGTCCACAAATCTGCTGCCAGGCGTTCTTACTCATTCACAGAAATTCTTCCACTTCTCCACACCATCTGAATTTTCTCCCTGGTTCTCATGTGGTAAATGGCCTCCCGAGTCTGTGGCTGACCTCAGCAGGTGCTGCCAGGTACCTCTGACGTCAGAGCCTGTCTTCCAGGGGATGTTCCATGACTTCAGATGAGCCTGCAGACGAGATGCCTGCTGCCCCTCCCCAGTGGGCAGGAGGCCCGAGTTCCCTTCTTGGTGTGGAGAGAGATAGTATCATTCAGAATGGACACAGAACACGGAAGTGGCTAACATAGCCAAACTTTAATACCTTCTGAGGAGGAGAACATTGCTATTCTAAGATTTATAACAATGTTTATTAAAACTGTACAATAAATTACAAATGAGTAAAAATTCTCTGATATACATCGTAGGAATCACCATACAAAAATATGTGCAAAATGTTGTGGTTGATGGCCATACAAACCTACGTCAGGCCTGTGAATACCGGTTAGCACTGAACAGATCACATGTGTAGAATGTGTTACTGAGGAGTTTTTCAGGGGATGGAAATACTGACGGGCATATTGCCAGGAGGAAACAGGTCCTAAATTCGTTTTTGCATAAATGTACAGTCAAGCTTTTAAAAAATATACAGTAAACAAATATATGATTTGATACATATATTTACAACTTGATTTCCTGAGCCTAAACGTAAGTCCATTACTGTGTTAAAACACACAGCCCACCTTAAGGTTCTGATGATGGCAAAAGCAGGTGCAAGTGACAGTGCCTCAAACCCACTCCCACACACCCTCCTTCCTGACCTCCAGGGCCGTGTAAGGCACGCAGGGTGTCCTGAAGCTTGGGGTTCCACGTGGGCAGAGCACCACAGTCCTTCAGCAGCTGGCACCCCAGACCGAGGTGCACACACATCCGCGTCAGCAAGGAAGCCGAGATTCACGTGGGTCTCTGGTCTAGACAAGCGAAGCGGTGTTCTGGGGTGTGCACACAGTGCTACGCGAGAGCTGTTACGCTGCATACGTGCTGATGTCTTGGTTACACAGTCAGCATTTCTGGCAACGCTTCAGGGTCGCCCCTCTTGGTCCACCGTGGAGTGATGCATTTCCACACAGACTTCCCCTTTTGAAGAGCCCACTGGTCTTGAATAAAAGGTATACTCCGATTTAGAAAATAGACCTTCTTTAAAATACTTGACTTCTTCAGATGCTCTCGGGACCAGCAGGAATCAGTGGCAAATGCTCGTATTTTGCCGTATGGGCAAAGATCAGTCCTGAAATGCTGGCTTTTGTAATGAGATGAAAGCAGGTGCCTCTGACACAGAACTGAAAGCAATGCTATTGAAAGATAAAAACAGACATTGCGTGTGCTTTCAGAAGACGGCAGGGATGCGAATGTGCTCTGGTGCTTGGAATATTATTTGAAACCGTTTTCCCCTCTCATATGTACACATATTTCACATGTAACAACTTTGTATGCATCAGTGCATACGTACATGCTTCTCTCTCCTGAATAGTGTGCCCTTTTTGAAAGTATAAGCCGTGATTAAGAGTGTCTGGTGTGGGTGGGTTGGCGCATGAAGAACTCCAGATGTATGGACAACGCGCAAAGCCGTAACAGTCCACGGAGCCAGGGATGTGACTTTGGGTTTCAAATGCGTATCTTTAGATTCTGAATGGCTTCCCACATGACTGCTGCTTCCGTGCAGGTATGCACTGGGGGGACCCCACAGGAGGACTGCGTGGACTTCTGGGGTGTCCCTGGATGCCTGGGTCACACACTCCCTCACCCTTCGATCTGTTCATCCGTAAGTCCTTGGGCATTTTACCAATGCCAGGCTATTGTTGCCATTCGGTTCTGAGCACAACAAATGCTGGAACAGTCATTATGAACTGGCCCAGGATTGTCCCAGTGAATACTAAGCAAGCATGGCCTTAGTGACAGCAAAGGATGCGTCCTTCCCACAGAAGTGCTGAATAGTGCGCTGCCCAGCGGAACCCTGCCCTCCCCTGGGAAGCACATCTGTCTGACCCTGTCAGCGTCTCCCCATTTCAGCCTAGGGAATCGGCTGCCGCTGTCGTCCCCATCAGAGCTGAACATTTGTTCCGACACAGATGCAAACTGAACCTAACACTTCCAGACAACGCAGCCACCCTCCCTCCTGCCTCTCGGTGATGCGGTTTGCGTTCCTTTATGCAACACCGTGAGCTCTGTTCTCCCCTGGCTGCATGGCTAACTGCCTGGTGTGTCCACTTCTAAGTGCCCTGGAGAGCTAAATTCCTGTGCATGGTGTTCCGGTGGAGCAAGTCTGTGCACGCACACACAAGCACACATGCACACAAACACACACGCGCGCGCACACGCGCCTTGCAACTTCTTCAGCATGGAGAGCGACAACCTTAGTCCATCCAGGGCGAGGCCCACAGAAGAGCTGGATATCGGGCTGCATCCCAGTGCTGGGCGGCGTCCCTGGGCTGCGGATCCGAGCCCTCGGTGGGAAGGGAAATCACACTAACCCTGGCTTCCACACGTGCTGTTTCCTCTGAAAAAGAGCGAAGACAAAAGCTTTATTTTAGCGTGAGCCATCCGAGGCACTCGTGGGGCCACACGCACGGTGGGGAAGGTCTGGGAAAGCACCAGGGGCCACGGTGCCACATTTAAGCCCCTGCCCAGGAGATGCAAACCAGCATTCCTGGAGGTCATGGGGCCACAAAGGTGGGTCCGTGTGTCCCACGCACGAAGCCATGTGCAGAAGTGGCCTCAACCTTCCCGCAATGCCTGCGGCAGCTGCCCACATTCCTACCCCATCTTCATCTCTTCTCATTACTACCTAGAAAGGGGCTGTGTTAGGTAGCGATCCCTCCTTCTCGCCTTCTACATTTGTGATGTCTGGAACAAGATAGGAAAGGCCTTCTAACAAGGAGGCTGAGCCAGGATCGACCCCTGGGGCGGCAGGAGTGAAGAGCAGGATGAGGGGTCAGAGGTAAAACCCCAGGGTCTCAGACTTTAGAAACTCTACAGGTTTCAAACCCAGGAGAGAAAGAGAGGGTTTGTGGGTTTTTTGTTTTGGTTTCTTAGCCTAACTTCTAAGTCAGCCGACAGTCCCCCAGGTAGAGCGCCCTGGACAGGCAATTGCCCGGTGATGGGGTGGTGTCCTGGTAGGGATGGCCACCACAATCAAAGCCTCGCTACATTTAGGAGAGCGTGGTTATGGCGTCGTGTCTATATTGACCTGCACTGAGGAAAGGCGACGAAGTACAGGAATAGGCAGATCACCAAAGCCATGAACCGGCTTCATGTCATGGCACCAGAACGAGCAGAGGAGGGACAGGGGGTGCTGGCAGCCTGGTGTTTTGAAGTGGGCCCCCGGCCCAGCAGGCACGAACACGTCAGAACCTCATTAAGAGCTGCGGAAGCAGAACGCCCGTCGGTACCACATGCAAACGGACTCATACATATGGATCAGGAAACAACATTCTGATTTCTGTCAAAATAGAGCCCGAGGAACAGGACTGTGGCTGTGTTTGTGTTGGGAGTTCCCACTGAGATCAACTGTGGGGAAACAGCGCTGCTGGCACGGCAGATGAGCACCTTCAGGGTCGGAGGAGCCACCCGGAGCAGAGGCCCGTGCAGATGGCGAGCACCACGGAAGGCCCGGCCCTCAGCCTCTCTGGAGTTCCAGAAACCCACAGAAGACAAGTAAGCCCGGGTCCCACAGGGTGGGCCGGCTGACGACCAAGTGGGCAAGACACTTACTTGGCTGGGTGAGACCCATTAGCCTGGACCTTTGCTCTCGGCCCCCAAGTGCCACCCCTACTTCCTGTGTCCCAGACGCCCCAAAATAACCCACATAAATAGGTGTCATCAGCTCCTGGCACAATGGAGAATGGGCTGCAGCAGCCTCCCCACATTATCTGAGAAACTGAAGCCAAACCTTTCCACACCAAACAGAAACAAATGAGAACCCAAACCTTGTGGGGCCAGGGTCTCTTATCCCCAAAGCTCTGATATGGGGGGAATGTCAAAAATGAATACCCGCTCCCAGACCCAGCTTAGCTTCCTCCCTCACAGCATTCCACGGGGCCTTTCATCAATCGGCAGGTAACCCCTGCCCGCCCTGCACCGTGTGCGGTGTCCCCTCTCCCCAGCACCCACGGAGGAGAGCCCAGTGCGGCTCACGCGCATGCTGGGTTGGGCCCTTCGTTCCAGGGGAGCCATGCTCACGCTGTGCTCCGCCCAGGCCTCCTCCTCCTGTTCTGGCAGCAGCTGCCTTGTCAGCACCTAATAAAAGCAGCAGCTGCCTTTATGGAGCAGGTCGCAGGTGACGGCCTGCCCAGGCTCTTGAATGCAGAGTTAGTGGGTTTTATGTGTCAACCTGACGGGGCAGTGGCTGCCCAGACATTTATCAAACAGGATTTTGGGTGTCGGTGAGGTGTGTCTGGACTAGACTGACATCTGAGTCAGCCGACTACGTAAGCAGATTGTCCTCCCCACAGGGTGGGCCTCACCCAGTCAGCTGAGCCTCCGGGTGACTCAGGTTCACTCCCGGGTGGGAGCCATTTCTATGAAATTGTGCTCCTGGGGCTGCAAAAACTTCTTCCACTGACAGTCACTTTACAGAAGGTGACTACATGAGCATCATGGCCTGTTTCCTGGCTTTTTCTCCCAGTTACCTGGGAATCAGAGGCCCACGGCTTAACCTCAGCCGTGGCTGGCGATTCCAGGACCACAGTATGCCCCCTCGGTGCTGCCCACCTCTCCCCTGGGTCCTGGGGACACCGGATAGTGGTGTCCTCCAGCCTTGACCGCTCCTCCACCCAGCATCCCACCTCCCCGGGCATTAAGGGCGCCTGTCCTCTGTTCCTATGGCCCCGCACAAGCCCCCAGCCCTGGTTTTCAGGAGGACCATTGCCATGAGGGGCCCCCAGGGGGTCAGGGTGGGCGCGGTCATCTCTAGGGTGGGTATGGGGTGGGTGCTCATGATGCAGGGGCTGAGGCTGGCACTGAGTGCCTTCTCTGCCTTCCAACCATCTGAGCACATAGGATCCCACCAAGTCCACGCCAGCCCAGGGCTTACCAGGTCAGGGCCACGCCCTCCAGGTAATGGCCAGCAGGGTGTGTAGAAGCCAGGTCAGCCATGTCCCTCCTGCAGAGAAGGCAGCTGATCTCATCTGTGTACTGTGCATATACGCACACTGCACAGTCCCCCGCCAGTGTGGGCGCAGAATCCAACTACCCAGGCTGCCAGGCCTCTGCCTGACCACACACACACACACACACACACACACACACAGGCACACTCTGCCTGCTCTGCACCAGTGCCTGTCCTGTTTCCTATCTGGGTTGCGGGCAGCAGCTCTCACAGTCCCACGAGGGGATGTCCAGCTGTCTTTTCTGACACTGACCGCTCTGGTAATGGCCCCATGGCTGTGCCACTAAAAAGACCCATTATTGCTTCAATCAAGATGGCTGCATTTCCCATCACCAGGCAGCTGCCGCTGGTGAGCTGCGGCCGAGAGACTGGGCTAGATGACAGAGCAGCGAGGGGGAGGGGAAGCCTCCATTTCCGCCTGCGACTCTGCAAGTCTCCCAGGGACATTAGAGGAAAGCCTTTGCCCCTAAAGCGGAAGGATTCTAAACAAAGAGCGACAGTGATTCGCCTCAAGCGCAACATGAACGGGGAAAGCCTTCGTTCACAATATCTGGGAGGCTGAGCATGGAGTCCCGTTTTGACCCCCAGGTGGACACAAGCCCAGAAGAAGCCCCTGCCCCTCACACTCACAGACTTTACAAGAATGTTCTAGAAGCACTGTTCACAAGAGCAAACCCAAGTGTCCGTCAGAGGGAGGGAAGCCCACGACATGTAGACACAAGACGGTGAGTGTGGGCGCAGTGTTATCAAGTGCAGGGAGCGTGGCCGGAAGACACGCACAGCACCTTTCCTCTCTTCGTCAAGACTGGAGAGACAATACAAACTGCACCTTCAGAAACACGCGTGACGGCAACAAAGCTCGACAAGGCTGCTGACGGCAGTGACCTCTCAGGGGAGGGCAGCGATGGGCCAGGGTCCTGGGGTTGGAAGTCACTGCGTCCATAGATGTTAGAAAGACAAGTCGCCGAGTGGCCACTCCCAACCCGTGGCAGCCTGAGCGAGGATCAGGACTAGGGCAGTTCTGTGCACCAACGTGGACAAGGTGGAGGAAACTAGGTGACAAGGACCGGTGAGGGGGAGGCACAGGAGCTGGAGAGGCCTCTCAGGCCAGCAGGGACCCCTCAAGCCAGCTAATTCTGAAAAGCAAGCACAGTGTCCCCCCCCGTGGCCCCACACAGTCCGGACGTCACACAGCCCGCCACCTGCCATCAGACAAGCACGTGTCGGACCTGTGCTCTGAAGGCCTCATTTCCACGCAGGCTGGCACCCAGGCTGACAGAGCCGCCCTGACAGGGCTGGCTGCCCGGGGGGAACTTTGCAGGGTGCCCGGCAGGGTCCTGTCAGCATCTGGCATCTGGGGGCTCCCCCACCTCAGCAGGCTCCCCTGTCCCTGCTCTCAAGACAGACAGGCAGTGACTGGGGACGGTTCTCCCTTGAGCTCAGCTGGCCCCCCACAAACAGCCTCAAAGAGCAAGCTGTTCACTCTCAGGTGAAACTCCTATGAGTAAACACACATTTTGTTCCTTTTTTTAAAAAAAAACACAATATACATGATGAAGACAGAGCCATTGTTGGGTTATGGTGGAGAACCTGGGAGGTATTTTTAGGTTCCTAATCCATGCACGCACAGTGCTCACTAAGTGGACGTGTTCTGAATGACAGCAGCTTATCCCTGGATTTCAAGTGACACCAGCGCCTCCTCTCTGGGCCGCGGGGCTGCCTGCAGGGGCCTAGAGGAGGGGCAGAAATTGGCCTTCAGGGCCTGCCTGCCAGGAGCTGTAAATCTGGGTCTGCTGATATGCAATCCTCTCATCTCCAGCTTCCTGCCCGCGCTGGGCAGACGGGCCCACCCCTCCACCCCTGGTGCAGTGGGGACCAGGCATGCCCGCTGGCCAGAGTGCTGCCCCTGCCACCCAGTGTGTGGGGACATGGGGTCATGGGGTCAGAGAGGATGCTCCAGGCGGGACTGGCTGACCACAGAGCAGGACGTGGTCCAGCCAAGCAGAAGGGTTTTGTTTAAAAAAAACGAGTCCTTCATAAATGGGGGTGAGAGAGGATAAAGCAGGGGACAACCATGGGCAAAATAGGTGCTTCCACCAAAACTGTGCACCAAATGCCAAGAGCCGGGCTGGCTCATGGGAGGCCGTGAGTGATGCCCACAGGACAGAAGCCACCGCCACTGTGGAGCCTTCCCGGGGGACCCTGGGCAATATGTTTCCATACAGGCATTTGTCCGTGAGGTACGGTGCCTGCTGCTCCCCCAACGGGTGACCTCTGAGGCCAGGCAGTGACTGTGGACTGTCCTTGCCACGCACTGGTGGTCAGCACTTCCCTGATTACCCCGAGAGGCACCTGAGCTCCGTGTGGGTTTGAGTGCCCTCGTGTGGCCCTCAGGGTGTCTCCGGGCCCCGGGGAGGACCAGGCAGAGAAGCATGTCAAACTCTTGGCCAACGGGCCGCAGGCTGGCTCTAGAGCAGTGGTTCTCCGCCTTTCTGATGCCATTCCTCATGTTATGGTGACCCCCCCACCCTAAAATTATTTTCGTTGCTACTTCATAACTGTAATTTTGCTACTGTTATGAATCGTTATGTAAATATCTGTGTTTTCCGATGGTCTTAGGCGACCCCGCTAGCAGTTCTCAACCTGTGGGTCGCGACCCTGCTAGCGGTTCTCAACCTGTGGGTCGTGACCCACAGGTTGAGAACCGCTGCTATGGAGCCTAAGACCATCAGAAAACACAGATATTTACATAACGATTCATAACAGTAGCAAAATTACAGTTATGAAGTAGCAACGAAAATAATTTTATGGTTGGGGGGGTCACCATAACATGAGGAACGGTATTAAAAGGTCGCAGCATTACAAAGGTTGAGAACCACTGCTCTAGAGGGACCCTGCTAGCCCGAGGCTGTGCTGAGCACCCCGGGGGACCAGATATTGCTGGGGCTGGGGCCCCCTATCGGGCTCACCACCTGCCTCTTTAGGGAACATACACGCAGATGTGCTGAGACATGAAGAAGACGTCACAGACCCTTTCCGAATAAGCAGGTGGCAGGCTCAGATCTTCCTCCTCCCAGGTTGGCTCTGCCTCTGCTTCGGCTCAGTGCTCGCTCCCTTTTCTAGGAGGACAACGGGGGTGCCCGCTGTGTGGCACAGGTGCTCTTTGATAGTCACTGTTGACACCCTACAGACTCGGAGGCCAGCCCTGGGTCGCCCTGCACCAGAGCCTTCCCTCACCCCACCTCACTCCTCTCCTGTCCTCCTCCCTCCCGAGGCTCCACCTTATACTGCCTCCCGGCCTGGGGCAGGGAGAAGAGGTGACATGGGCAGGTGGCTGGGATGCATCTGGGGACACACAGGAAGCCCGCTGAGCTGGGAGTCGGGGTTAGAGAGAAGGATGGCTCCACAAGGTAATGTAGGAAGCTTTCTCTTTTTTAAGATTCTGGGGCAGCAAGCTAAGATCCAGTGGGGGCTGGAGCAGATGTGGGGGGGGGGGGGCTTCGCAAGCTCTTCCCTGCAGAGCAGAGATGAGGCCATACTCATAGCTCAGGGACAGTCCCTGGCACATTCATAAGGGGCTCAGGGAGGCCTTGGCTGGCCTGGGGGTGTCCTGGGTCTGGGCTGAGGAGGCCCACATGGGGTCAGCTCATGGAGGAGACAGTGAGGAGCCCCCACATGGACACCCTCTGGGGATCAGACCTGGTCCAGGGCGGGTAATGGGGAGTGAGCCACCCCCACCTGGCCCCACCCACCCATATAGACACAGAGGAGTGTCCCAGCAAACTGACCCACATTTAAAAGAAGCTGCACTGGACTGAGCAGGATCAGATAAGGTGGAATCCTGTGGCCAAACCAAGCTCAGCGCCCCGCCCCCCTGCCCCCACCGCCAAGGGCCCCAAGCAGGCATGAGGGAAGCGCTATCCCCATGGACGTGTGGCAGTGCCTTACCTGCTCGCCACCTCGGCGTCCAGCTCCCTCCTCACCTTCCCAGGTGCCCTGCCGTCCTTCGCCGGGCACCAGCCCTGGAGTGTGAAGGGCAGAGTTCTGGAGAGGGCAGCTTCAACCCCACTCGGCTCCCTATGGCCTGTGGGCCTTGGGCGGGTGGCGACCAGCAGCCAGGCCTCCGTGGGGTCTGGGCTGCGCTGCTGGAGGTGGTCGCCAGGATCTCTGAGGAGGTCAGAGACCTGTCCAGGGGGCCCGCTATGTCATCCACCTGCCGTCATCATGCTCAGTCCCACCAGGCTCCCAGCCGAGGCTCAGGGCAGCCTCAGCCTTCACGTCTGCGATGGTCAGGAGGCCGCAGTGATGGCATGGAGCAGCATGGCAGCCGCGGCCCCATCTGTGCCCACGGGCATCAGCCTCAAACAAGGGAGGGCATCGTGACATATCCATCAGTAAGTGCTCGGGACCCCAGTGAGCGAGTCGCAGCGTCAGCGTAGCCCAGCTGTGGCGGCCCAGGGAGACCGCCCTCGGGACATCCGGAACGCAGGTCACCATCGCGGCCACAGCCTGAACTCTGTCATTTTGTGGGGCAGCTGCGTTTTTCTGAGAATCCTCCTCGGAGACCATGTAACAGCTACTGCGGGAACCAGGAGGGGTGGGTTGCAGGTTCGGGGACACGCCCTTGGCACCTGCGCAGCGGGGGATTCATGTCCCCGGAACAGGGACTGGGGGGGCTGCGTCCCAAGGAGGGACCCCAGGGTCCAGCAGCCAAGACCAAGCTCTTCCAGAGGAGCCCAGTCAGGAAACCAGTTCTCACTCCGGCTCGTCAGGGTGGACAGCGCCCGCTCAGAGCAGCTCGAGTCCACCGCTCGGCCGCTTCCTCCACAGGAGGGCGTCCGCACAGACCCGAGCCTCCTGGGTGCGCAGGGATGGCGCAGGCGGTCTCAAGTTGCCAGCCAGGCACCTGCTGCTGTCCAGTCCAGCCGGAGGGACAGGGTCTGGCTCCTCTGGGGGCTGCAACAACAGAGACGAGGACACGTCAGGACGGCGGCTCAGCGACGGGCAGCGGCTGCAGGATGAGGCCCCGGGAGCAAGGGCCACCACCCTCCCAGGGAAGGTCCTCACGGGCACCCTGTGAAGGGCGGGGCCTCGGACACACGCAGACGTGTCCTCTCCTCTTGTCTCGGGAGGAGGCGGTGGTCAGCCTCCACGTGTGGTCCGGGAGTGGAAGCTGCGGGATGGCCCACAGCTTAGCGTGATCGGGGCGTGAACGAGCCAGCGCGTCAGGGCGGCTGGCCTCTCTGGCCGGGTCTCCAGCGGGACCCAAGCTCGTACCCGATACCACGGGGAAAGGACGAAAGACCTAACAGTGGCCTGTCAGCGCTCGTGCCCAGACACGGGAAACAGAGTCGCCAGGCATTTGGGGCGCGCACTGTGTTGGGGTGGGGGGTCCTTGCCCTCCTTCTTTGTCAAGAAAGGCAAGCGCCCTGTGCCCTCTGACGATCGCAGGCCCCTCTGAATCCTGGCCCCGGCCGGGGCTGAGGGTCCTGGGCTGCCGGGCACCTCCTGGGCGGGCCGGGGGCAGAGTGGGACCCTCGCCCGGAAACTCTAGGCGATGACATACTCACCACGTCAGGGTGCCCGGGCGAGCTATGACCACAGAATGAACGCTAAGGAGAAAAATAAGAACAAAAATAGGAACTGAAAAGGAAGGGAGGGCAGAGACATGGAGGGAAAGAGAGAGAAGAGAGAGGTTGTAGTACTTTGTGGCAGGAAACACTGGTCGCAGACAGTACAAGACGAGGGTGGGCGCGGTCAGGAGCAATCCTGCCGGCCGGTGTCCAGCAGTTTAAGGATCACGCCTCGGGGGGTGGGGGGGGGGGGGACACCCTGGGTCTGAGTGTCGGTGCGGCCACCATACAGACACGCTCTGGGGGACCTCGCACTGGCCAGAGGCCGGGCTGTGAGGGACAGTCAGGAGGCACGTGCCTGGTGCATCCCTGCCTCTCGGGGGCACAGGTTGGGGTGGTGAAGAGGGGGAGCAGATTAGAGGGCGTGCGGGATAGGAGCTCTAGGGGCCAGCCTTGGACGCAGTGGATTTGCGCACTTACTGGGACGAGACTGCTCAGCAGAGGGCAGTGAAGTGCCCGGGTGTTGTCACTGGAGGGAGGAGTGGGCAGCGCGGGGGGAGCAGGGTGGTGCGGGGCGAGCTGGAGGAGGACTGCTCTAGGGAGGGGCCCCTCTCCCCTGGGAGCACAGAGCCTCCCCTGGCTCTTCGAGGAGGAGGGGCAGCCATAGGTGAGGGAGTCCCATCTAAACACCGGCCTCCTGCTCTCTGGAAGGGACCAGCCGGGGGCGGATCCCACTGGCCTCTGCACTCGGCACTCAGTGGGGAGCCAGCTACCCTATGAGGTCTGCCCCCCAGGCAGGACTGACCAGCAGGACTGACCACCAGAACCCATCACTTGTGGTCACTGGCGATCACTGAAATGTCCCTAAGTTATGGGAAAAGAACTGCCCTAAACCAAGCAAAGCCCCATGGGAAGAGTCAGGGCCTCCCCGGGCCTGCTCCGTGCACCTCGGTCTGGGGAGCGCCGAGTCGCACTAATAACGGGAGTGGATGGGGCACCGTGACCCACACCTCACAGGCTGGGGTCCAGGAAAAGAACCGGACAGTCCGCCCCAGGCCCCAAGCTGTGTGGCCCCAAACTAAACCCATGCCAGCACGTGCATATCCTAAACCTAGAAGCAATTGTGTTAAGGACCGGAAACCAAAGACTCGTCCTGGCCGGCTGGCCTGTCTTTGAGAGGGACATCGCCCTGCAGAAGCTTGGTTTACAGACGAGCGTGCTGGGGGAACTCGGACGAATCAGACGCCTCAGCCGGCTGCCAGGGAGCCCGGGTCCGGCACACCCTGCCACAGCTGGGGAAACTGAGGCCACGAGAGACGCGAGAGGTCGCACAGCTAGGCCATGGCAGAGGGGGCGCCCCAGGCCCCAGGCTCCTGGTCCAGAGCCCCTGGGGCCCGGAAACCTCTTTCTGTCTCCTGTGCCCCGACCCAGCCAGCTTCCCATGACGCCCGGGTGAGTTATTGCTCCTTCCCTCTCAGACGCTCCGGTAACAAAGCAAGCCCCAGGATGTGCATATATTTTACCTTTTCCTCCAGTTCCTTTATTTGTCTCTTCTGAGCCTCTATTCTTTCTTCTAACTCCTTAATTCTCTGCAACGGCAAAAGGACGGAAGGCTTCAGTTACCAGGCTGCCTGGGAAACCACGTGGGAAGTCGGCTTTCGAGGTTTCGGTCAGGGACCTGGTGCACAGCAGGCACCGAGCCCCTGCCGTGCTGGACGTGGGCCCCGCGGTGGTGCTGACGAGGCCCTAGTTTGTGCTGTGAGGGGCCTGGAGCCTCAGCCTGTCCTCCCTGGGGTGCCCAGGACAGGGCGGGTCTACTGGCTCTGACCCCGCAACAGACAACAGCCCGCCCCAGCTCGTGGCTTTGCTACACTCAACAAGAGGACGGCCCCCCTCAGCCACGCTCCCCTCCCATCTCCTGCCCATCAGACTATAAACCATGCTGCTAGAAGCCCAAGGAGATGGTAAGGAATCGAGTCACAGTCCTTCCCAAACATGGCACAGTGGAGTGAAGGGTGACGTACGACCTGAAGCCCTTTAATATGCAGTGCTAAGGAGATGCGTGTTTGTGCATGCGCACAGTACTGGGGCCCTGAGGCAGCAATGCTCTGACCATGGCCACCTGGTGGGAGTGGGGGTGGGGGCCGTAGGCGATGGTCCCACGCTGACCACCCTGGGTCCGGGGTGAGGGTTCTGGCAGCTGGCTAATCCTCTGCTCAGACGTCAGCCCCTGGCAGTCGCTGTCAGCCTCCCTGACTAGCTCCCCTGCTTCTGCAAGGGCAGGCGTTGCATTTGGGGTGCTCTGAGCAGGGTACACGTCCATGTCCCTCCCAGGTCATGCAGGATGCAGAGGGGAGAGGAGGGGGGAAGGCATGTCTTGCACACCAGGCTGTCTAGAAATGGACTGGCTAGAGGAGACCAGGGGCTGCTCCCCGGATGGTACCTCCACCACGCCCTCACCCGGCAGTCAGGGGTCCCAGGAGAGGGGATGTGGCCCCGGAAACTGGACCGTGTAGCCCCAGAGGCTGTTCTGGAGGGGCAGGTGGCCTGGCAGGAGGGTCTGCATGGGTGTGGCTAATAGGGCATGGTCATGGGTGTGGCTACTGGAGGGCATGCTCATGGCACCATCTCCCCCCTTCTCCACCCCCGCTCCGGCGCACCTGCTGTGCCAGCTGCAGGAGCTCCATGCGCTCCCGCAGGATCTGGGCGTCCCGCTCTCGCAGCTCGCTCATGACCTGGCGCTTCCACTGCTCCACGGCCACCCTGAGCTTCTCCCGCTCCTCCTCCGACAGCAGCTCGGCCACCTTGGCCCCCGCCTCCTGCTGCAGGGCGTCGAACAGCATGGCCTCCAGCTCCAGGATGTGCTGGGAGGGAGGGGAAAGGTTAGTCCTCGCCCCTGGGGGCCGGGCACCCCACCCCATCCCTCAGTGTTACCGCTCCGAGCCACTGCACTGAGGGCACTGGCCTGGCTGCAATGAGGCCCTGCCCCCGGGCCCGGGAGCATGGCCCTCTGCACGATTTGTAACATCGGAAAACGTGGTTGGCAGATCCGTGAGCCCAGAGTGGGTGACAGCCCGGGGTGTGGGGTGTGGGCAGGTGTCCCCCCGGAAAGAACAGGGGAGGGAAGGCTTCTTCCTGGGCTCACAGCCTCCGTCAGGCCTGGGCTGTGAGTCCCGAGGCAGAAGGAAGAGCAGTGCTCACAGGGCTTCTGTGACTAACGACAGAAGGGGTGCGTCCTTGACTTCCTGCCTGTCCCCTGCTGAGGCGGGGCATCTGAGTCGTCCCCAGTCCTGCCTGCGGTGGGGTGAATTGTGTTCCCAGAGAAATTCGTTCCAGTCCCTCTCCACAAGTGGGAGGGCCACTCAGTGCCACCCCAGCACTCGGGCGCAGATGCACACGGGGCACACCCTGTTCAGCATCCTTGAGGAGGCAGGACTGGGCCTCAGGGTCGCCCGGGCCCACCAGCTCGCCTCGCTGGCACAGCACCACCCAATACTCCGGAACCCTCGCCAGCCCTGCACCAGCCACCTCAGCCGGTGGGCAGCTTCCCCGTGGACCTGGGCAAAGGGTGACTATTAGGGGCCACAGTCGTCACCACAGATCTCCGGGGAAGGCCTGGAGCCCCACAGACCCCTCGTCCCCTGGAAAGGAATGGGATAAGCAGAGAAGCTGACCAGGTGGAGGGGCAGCCGGCCCCTGGGCCCCAGGTCGGGGCTGATGGGTGAGACTCAGGGAGGGGAAGGACTGAGCTGAGACCGCATGGGCTACGGTGGGGACACGGGGACCCTGAGCAGGGTAAGTGCCTTAGCCCTCTGCTGCCTTCCAGAAAGCCTGTCAAGACCAAGAAGCCACGAGGGACATGCCAAGTGACTCCTGCTCTGACTCCGCCCCAGCGCTCAGCCTGCTACACACTCCCAAGGGTTCAGCCATCGGGTCTGGAGGACTGGGAGAGCTTTTTTCCTCTGGGAGTTTAGAGATACAGTCTTGGAAAGAACCACATTCTCCAACTACAGAAGCCCGTCTTCCCATCAAAAACGTACCCCTTCAGACACAAATCCCTCCTTTTCTGCAGGCAAAATGATTATGAAAATGCCTTTGGGCCCTAACCGGTGTGGCTCAGTGGATAAAGCATCGGCCTGTGGACTGAAGGGTCCCAGGTTCGATTCCGGTCAAGGGCATGTACCTTGGTTGTGGGCACATCCCCAGTGGGGAGTGTGCAGGAGGCAGCTGGTCCATGTTTCTCTCTCATCGATGTTTCTAACTCTCTATCCCTCTCCCTTCCTCTCTGTAAAAAAATAATAAAATATATTTAAAAAAAAAAGAAAATGCCTTTGGGCTTAGTAGACATTTTGAGGAATGAAAAAAAAAAGCACCCGCTTGGGGACCTCACATTTTATCGTTCTTGGCAGACCCCAGATAAGCTGTCCCAGCAGCACACACGCCACATCCCTACCCTTCTTAGAGCAGGAGCTTGGTGAGTGCGGGTAAGGGGACCTCCGGGTTCTCCGATAAACACAGGCGCGTGTGGGCCTAGAGTTAACACACAGGGACCTGGGAGGGGGATGCGCCTTCCGTCCCTACACACGAGCAGGAGCCCGGGCCACCTGGGGGTGTCTCTGACCCTCCTGACAACTCCGGGAACCAGAATTAAGGCCCCTATTTACCATGAGGGGCCTCGGCCTCCCCACTGGTGGAGGGTAGTCCCAGACCTTACCCCATCCTCGGGCACCTCGCTCAGGCCGCCTCGCCGGGCCCCTGGACCAGCGCGTGACACGCTCTGCCTTTACGGATTCGCACTCCAGGGGGAGACAAAGGCACATGGACTAGCTGGTGGGCCTGCGGGGAGACATTCATTCCATTCCCGGGGTAACCAATGGCCGGAAAGCAGGTGCGGGACTCGCTCCTGCAGGAAACTTCGGGTTCCTTCGTGGGGATGCTCTTTCCCACCGGCAGGCAGACGTGTGGGTCAGGGAGGGGGGGGCGAACACAGCAGGAGTCCCAGTAGAGAGGTGTTACGTAACTGTGTTCCAGTTAATTTGCAAATGAATCATATTTCAATGACTTCAATGCTATCACCTCATTTCATATGTCCCTTTGATTCTGCTCCTGTGCCCTGGTTCCTGGGGCAAAGTGTTTGATGACAGGCCTGGGCATCCTTGGTGCTCGCCGGGCAAGGGGGTGTCAGAGGGACACAGGCAGGCAGTGACCCACTGGTCACACGGGCCCAGGCTCTCCGGGCAGGCCTGAGGCCCGGCCCACACAGGCCCCTGCGACACGGCACTGGCAAGGGAGAACTTCCCCCATTTCCACATCCCCCGGGGGTCAGCAGCACATGTCTCTTACCTTGTTAGCCTGGTCCAAGGCCTGCTTCCTGTAGTCCAGCTCCTCGTCCAGGTAGCCCTTCTGCTTACTGAACAGCTCCTGAAACACGAGAGAACCCGTGTCTCGGCCTCAGGGGTCCAGCCTGGTGACGCCGGGATGCGGGCCACGTGGCGGGACACCCACCCACCTTCTCACTCTCCAGGTCCACCATCTTCCGCTGCAGGGCTGACTCCATCTCTTCCATCTGCTGGAGCCACTGGACACAAACAGAGCAGGTGGCTGTGACCCTGGGGTGCCATCCCCTCCCCCTGCCATGCAAATAGCCTGCAGAAGGAGGGAGGCAGGCCTGGCCCCGGTGTCCCCCCTACTCTTTCTCCTGGAGAGGAGAGCTTGCCCTCATCGGGAGTCGGGGCGGGGTTGGGCTGGCACCGTGACCTCCCTGAGCTCCATGTGCCCAGGGTACAGGCCAGTGCAGGCTCCAGCCCACAGCCTGCTGGTCTCTAGGGAGTCTGCCCCCAGCCCCTCCCTGGGGACAGGAGGGATGTTAGCTGAGGGCAACGGCAGTACGTGCCCCTGTGAGCTCTGCAAGGAGATGCAAGAGGGAGTTTCTCCCCAGTCCTGGCCCCTGAACCCCTATTCACTGGACACCCCTTCCCCTTCCCATTGGAGGCCTGTACGAAGGCACAGTGGGCAGGCTGGGGCTGTGGGTGGGACCAGGAGCAGACTGGTGGCCCTGGGAGTGGGGGATCTGGGGTGTGGCAATCCCAAGTGGGCTGGGTGGTCCCCAAAGGAGGGTCTTGGCAGGTCAAACAGAATGCTGATGGTTTTACAGACCCACCACATCTGCAGCCTTTGGGGGGAAACTGAGGCAGAGCTGGCTTTGGGGCAATGTCTGGCTGAATCTGTTATTTGCAAACATGCATGGTGGGCACTTTTTTTTTTTTATGGATTTCAGAGAGGAAGGGAGAGGGAGAGAGAGATAGAAACATCAATGATGAAAGAGAATCATTCATCACTGCACGCCCCCCACCGGGGATCAAGTCCGCTACCCCAGCATGTGCCCTTGGCCGGGAATTGAACCTGGGACCCTTCAGTCCGCAGGCCGACACTCTATCCAATGAGCCAAACCAGCCAGGGCTTGGTGGGTGCTTTTTGACCTGTGTGTGTGCCAGGCCTTCCAAGACCACTAGGATTAGCAATCCCCCTGCCCTTCCTCCTCCCAGGAGGAGCATTTTCTGAGCTGAGCACGGAGAGGGAGACCTGCTGGGAGCACCACACAATCACTTACCTTTTCAGCCAAGGTCAGGACTGTCCTGGCTTGTATGACAACCACTTGCTCTTCATTGGTCAGATTCTGCATCAAAGCAGAATAGGCATATAGTCAGGGGCAGGGCCATCGGGGTAGCTGGGATGAATGACAGGTGCATGGTGAGACTGATTGATGGGTGCTCAGTGGGACTGAATAACGGGTGCATGGTGGGGCTGAATGAGGGCGCATGGTGGGGCTGAATGAGGGTGCATGGTGGGGCCGAATGAGGGTGCATGGTGGGGCCGAATGAGGGCGCATGGTGGGGCCGAATGAGGGCGCATGGTGGGGCCGAATGAGGGCGCATGGTGGGGCCGAATGAGGGCGCATGGTGGGGCCGAATGAGGGCGCATGGTGGGGCCGAATGAGGGCGCATGGTGGGGCTGAATGAGGGTACATGGTGGGGCTGAACGGTGGGTGCATGGTGGGGCTGAATGAGGGTGCATGGTGGGGCTGAATGAGGGGTGCATGGTGGGGCTGAATGAGGGGTGCATGGTGGGGCTGAATGAGGGGTGCATGGTGGGGCTGAATGAGGGCACATGGTGGGGCTGAATGAGGGTGCATGGTGGGACTGAATGAGAGTACATGGTGGGGCCGAATGAGGGTGCATGGTGGAACTAAATGAGGGTGCATGGTGGGGCTGAACGGTGGGTGCACAATGGGGCAGAATGGGGGCCGCATGGTGGGGCAGAACGGTGGGTGTTTAGTGGGGCTGATTGCACAGATGCAGAGTGGAGGCTGGGGCCACAATAAAGCTGCTTTTACTGAAACACCCTCCCAGGAGTCTGATGCCCTGTTTGTGACCCCGTTCACTGTGGGTGCATTCTCCTCTCTGTCCTCTCACTGCTGGTGGCCATGATGGTCTAATTAGCCCACTGAGGCAGAATGGGATGGGTGGGCAGCATATCAAGCAGGAGGCAGCAATAAAGGTGTCCCCACCTGTCTATGCCCCCACCTTTGTGTAAAGTCAGCTCTTTGCATCTGCAGCCCTGAATGACTAAAACATCGCTGACAAATGTGGAGCAAAGATCACACACTCGTGGCTGTGAAATGGTCCCCATCCCTGGTGCTTTTGCCTTTTTTCTGCATGTTTTATTGCTATCTCATTCCAAGGAGCCCACCTGGGTGGTCCCTCCAGGTGGGGAGAGTTTGGTTTTGAGACCAATGAACACCCTCAGAGGATGTGAGCACATGATGTGGTGAGAGCTGGGCTGTCCATGACTCCCTCCGCAGTGGGAGCTCCCTAAGGGCGGGGGTCTCTTGCCATCCTCATACCTGTGCAGGCAGCATAGGGTGGGGGGTAGTGACCAAATGCTACAGGCACAGAGGCAGGCTCTGTCCGTGGGACACACTGCACCCCTGACCCAGACATGGTACTGGGGCTGGGGCCGGTGCCCCGCATCCTTCCTGCCTCCGGGAAACTGGCCAGGCTGCATGAATGTCTGGGTTTTGGTATGTGCTTGTAAGTGAGCAAGTGTGTGTGTGTGTGTGTGTGTGTGTGTGTTTGCATGTGTTTCTTTTTCTTCCATATACTGTGAGAAGAGCACTAGTTTGTCTAAGTGTTCTTTCTTGAGAGCAGTGACCAGGATGGGAAGCCCAAGGGCCTCCGGACAGCTGTGGGCCATGTGTCTGTCAGTACACCTTGGGGGGAAGTTCTGGGGTATGAAGTGGGGCTGCCACCTAGTTCAGTCGATCCACCCCTTGGGCAGAGGACTCAACAAGTGTAAGATGATGGATGGAGGCAGGCTGGAAGGTGGACGAACAAAGGAGGGGGATGGGGAATAGATGAATGGAGAATAGAGGATTAAGGGTGGATTGATGGAGGATGGAGGATGGAGGATAATGGAGGGTGGAGGATGGATGGATGGGTGGATGGAGATGAAGGACAATGGAGGATAGAGGAGGAGCTTTGTGGATGGAGGCTAGAGGATGAATGGATGGATGGAAGATAGATGGGCGGAGGATGAAGGATGGATAGATGGAGGCTGGCTTGCTAGAGGATGAATGGTTGAGGGATAAATGAATGGAGGGTGGATGAAGGCTGCATAATGGGGCTGGCTGGCTGGAGGATGAATGGATGGGTGAATGGATGGATGAAGATAGATGGATGGTCAGAGGATGGAGGCTGGGATGTAGGTACGGTTACTTTGTCCCTTCACTAATTAGGATTTCTTCCGGGTGTTTGTTGTAGAAATTGGAAATCTGGCCTAAATGAGACTTGGGATTATTAATGAGCTCCACCCACCCTCCCAACCAAGAAAGTGAGACTCCCAAGTCTGGGGTGTCTACGGCACCCATCCCAGCAAGGGTTTGGAAGGGTTAAAGACTGAGAGGGACTCAGAAACTGAGAACATGTGGCTAGAAGTATCTCTGCTGAGGAATTGGGTGTGGGCTTCCCACCCTTGCAGAGCGGAGGCCCCAAACCCCCGTTTGGGTGCTGGTCGCCACCCACATGGGCACAGGAACAACATGAGAAAGGAACAGAATTTCTCCCAAATGCCTGGCGCCCATCTCAAGCAGCCCTGGCCACGAGGAAGGTGTGGCTGGGCAGGGCAGCCTGTGGCAGGACCACGGAGGGCTCACAGGGGCCCCGGACCACAGCATGCACAAGTCAGGAGAGCAACATACACTTACGGCGTTGTCCCCCAAGATGTCCAGCTTCTTCATCAGCTCTGTGACCTGGATGTCCTGGAGGCAAAGACATGAGGGACACGTGGGAGGTGAGCGCCAGCCGGGTGGGGCGGGCGTGGGCACAGTTGGGGCACAGTTGGGGCGGGGGGTTACCGTCACGCCTTCCGCCTCACAGTACGCTTGCAGGGGGCTCTTGCCGTCCACGAAGGGGATGTGATGGAAGTTGATGGCGGGTGACTTCCTCTCCCTCTCCTAGACAGAGAGCAAGGCTGGGCACGGGCCGCTGGTCCCTCCCGGCTCCTCCCACCACGGACTCGGGACTTGCTCATGCACCGTGAACCCCAACCGACTGTCAGGACACTTGGGGAGCAGTATCCCCACAGGCCTGACCAGAGCAGTTCCCAAGGACAGTGGCTGGTGCTGCTGTGTCCTCATCCAGGACCAAATGCAAGAGCCCCGGAGGCCAAGGGGACCGTCACACACTGAGGGAGCCGCACAGCCTTCCTGCCACCCAGGGAGGTAGAGGGGGCAACCTTGAGGGGCAACTCTATCTGGACTCAACCTGCTTCCTCCGTGGGCAAGTGGGCACCCTGCGCCCCACACCTCAGGTGTGCAGAGAGGCCAGGAAACAGACCGCGGAAATGAGGGTTCAGAGAAACAAAGCAAAGATGGGCCTCAGTGTCATATAAGATGGCGGTCGTCCCGCCAGCTAGGGTCATGACCTCCTTGTCGCCAGGTGTCCTAAAGGCGGCCAGGACCCAAAAGGGGCCCTGGAGCTGTGTGCAGGTGTCAGCAGGACGGATACCCACCCGGGTCACTGCCTCCCTGCCTCAGACGTGGACTTCATGTCCCAGCTGCCCTGGCAGGGCTGGCATCTGGTCACTGCCTGGCACCCTCATACAAAGAGATGCACCCTTTCCAACCCAGCCTTTTGGGGTTGTGCATCAGGAAGGCCGAGAGAGGGGCCGGCTCAGCGCTCCATCCCACCAGCCCCGCGGGCCATCCCACTCGGGCATCTCTGCTCATGCCCAGCACCCCACCCACAGCGCACCTCCAGTTCCAGGATCCGGAATTCCAGCAGCTCGTTCTGGTCTTTCACATCCTGGACATCGTGTTTTAACCGAGCCTCTTGCGTCTCCATCTGTTTAATCTGTAAAAAGAAGAGATGGGCGAGACACTGGAGGTCATGTGAGGTCAACCCCCTGCCTTCCCCGACAGCTTCTGGCTGTCCCTGGGGATGGTGACTGTCCCCAGCAGGGACCCGTGAGCACAGAGAAATCGCGCTTTTCCTAGGGGACCGGCCAGGCTCCGGGACGGGTCAGGCGCACCTTTTCGACAAGCTCTTGGTTTCTCCGATACAGGGCTTGCTTCTCTTCAATCCACTTCATGTCCTTGAAAATGAAGTGGACATAGAGGAATCAATACACTGCAGGGTAAAATCATAAATCCAACATTTAAATCCCAATTCAGCGGAGCAGAGGGTTTGACAGACGGACGCAGCACCCAGCTCCTGAAGCAGCCGCCTCACGACAATTGTCACCCTGCTAATGACAACCCATGACATCACCCACTTTCTTGGGGGTCCTGGATAGAGACAGGAGGGGACAGCCCTGCTTCAGTCAGACCCATGTGCCCCCCGGTGGACACACTCACCTGCCCCTCATCGGCCAGGGCCTTCTCCAGGTCCTCTATCTGTGTCTGCGCTCTCTGCACTTCTGCTTGGAGCTGCTCACGGGTCTGTGGGACAGGAGGAGAGACATCAAATTTTCCCTAAGAGCCAGGACATGCCCGCCTGATGGAGGTTCAGAGGCAACCCGTGGGTTCAGCTAGCGGGGAAGCGGCCGTTGGCGCTTTGCAAGGATGCTCCATCCGGAAGGACTTCATGCTTACTAGAAGCGAGGCCCTCACTCCATACAGGGACGGTCTGTGATTCGTTTTGAGGGATTGTTAGGGGAAATCCTCCCGTGCAGGGTCAAACGGCCAAGGAGGACTGAGCCTGCTAGGTGCGGGCCAGGGCTGGTCCAGTTCCTGATGACAGTGCGGCCACACTCAGAGGGGCATGCGAAGCAATCGCCAGTCCAGACCCCGACAGAGCCTTCCCTTCAACGTGGCGCCCTCTGCCAGCCCTGGGTCCCCTCCTTTCCTGAGCCTACCCCTTGTTTACAACACCAGCTGCCTAAGTGCCACCTGGGTCTCCAGGGGCCCAGCCACCCCCCTGTGAGTTAATTCCCTCTGATGTCTAAACCACAGGTGCTCCTGCTCCCCTGGGAACAGTTTCCAGGGCAAATGGATGAAAGCGTTTGGGGCCAGCTGGGCACAGGGCCTAGGGGGCCCTCAACTCGGGGCCTCCTCTCCCAAGGGGCAGCAGGTGGGCGCAGCATCTGAGCTCAGCATGTGTTGGATGAATGAATAATCTCAGCAAATTTCAAAACCTGAGCTCAAATGCAGGCCCTCCCTCACCTCTGTGCTCCGCGAGGGGGCAGCTCCCTAAGGCACCACTGCCAGGTGTGCAAGGAGGTGACTTCACCGGCAAGGAGCTGCAGGCCCTGTGACCTCCACCAGCCCCCGAGCAAGGCGACGTGCTCTCTGGGGGTTCCTCAGCACCCCTGCGCCCAGCCGAACCAGCGCCGGCTCCCCAAACACTGGTTCCTAGTGGTCTGGGCACAGGCCACACTGACGGGGGCAGTGAAGGGCCCGGGCGGGAAGGTGGGGTGATGCCTATGTCCCTGCCGCGGCTGGGGTCAAGTGGGGAGGTCCCACTGGAGTGGAAGTCAGTTAGACCTTAACTTCTCGCTCTGCGTCCAGCGTCCCTCCGACCTGCTCCTGCAGCAAGGCGTACGCGCGCTGCAGGGCCTGGTACTCCATGGTCAGCTGCCGGAACCGCAGCTCCGTCTCCTCCTTGGCCATGCCCTGGAGAGACACACAGACACAGTGTTAGCGCCTCGCCTAGACCTGGGGTCCAGGAGGTGAGTCTGAGACCCTGGGGGTGGGTGGCCAAGGCCAGGGCCCTGCTGGGCTTCCACCTGGAGAGGGCAGGGGGCTGCTGCTGCCTCCTGGGGCCCTACTGGACCCCGAAGGGATCGCTTTTCAATAAACAAGCCAGAGATCTGCGTGGGAGGGCAGCCATGTCTGGAGCAACCAGGCCCAGGAACCCTAACCTGGCCCAGCTCCCTCAGCCCCATCCTGTTCCCTGAGGCTGATAGTGGCAAGAGCGCTGCTGTGTCTGAGAGCTCTAAGCAGCTCCCTGGCCGTGGGGCATCCGCCAGACCTACCAGGGGCGGCCCCACCATGGCCTCAGGGCCCCCTGGGCCTGGTCAGGGCAGTGGACCACCGGACACTCCTGGTCCCCTGGCCACCGGGCAGGACCAGTCAGGTCTAGATGGCTGCCTGGATCTGAGGTTGGCATCCTTCCAGAAGAAGGGACTGTCGGGTGGGACACCCTGGCCGTGTTTCTATCAGAGAGCTTCTGCTGCCCATGCACATCCTGGCGTGTGCCCTTGGCAATGGTGCCGACCCCGGGCTGGGGTTCAGCCCTCCCCACAGGCAGTTTCTTGAGAGGGTGGGAGCTCTCTGCACCTCTGCAGAGGGAGCACTAGACAGGGTGAAGCAGACGGAGCGTGTGCTCAGAGAAAGGGGCAGCCAGCAGCTGGGCAGCAGCAACAGGGGTGTCTCTCATGGTGCAAAACAGTGAAGGGTGGCACCTCTGCAGGGAGCAGCGCCCACCCCTGCCCCTGCCTGCCCCGTTACCTCCTCCAGGTCATCGTCTGGGGTGCACGGGGTTTGGTCCGTCCTGTCGGTTTGGTAGGATATGGAAGAGCCGTCAGATTCCAGGGAAGCCTCTTCATCGTATCCGAAGAAGGTCTCCACGACCACCGGCTTTAGTCAGGGGGACAGTGTTAGTTCATACCCAGCCGGGCCGGCCGCCAGCCCCAGGGGCCTCTGTGCCGCTCCCACCGCTCCTCTGCTGCCCGGCTGTGGGCCAGCGGCCGGGCCACACCCCAGCGCACGCCAGGCTCCGTCGCGGCTGCCCAACCTCAGGGCAAGGGGTTGCCATGTGGTCCTTCTGGAAGGGGGGCTGGCGAAGGGCCGAGGGGCCAGAGGGCCGTGGAGAGGTGGGCCACCTTCATGGTAGGGACTGAGCACGGCTGTGGGGACCAGCTCTGTGGGGCCCAGGGCAGCGGCACTCGGATGCCACCATGCAGGTGACATGACACAGGACGAACAGTGAGCACTAGCCTGGCGTTCAGCACGTGGCCCCGTGTCTAGTGACTCATTTTCATTGTGTTTTCAAAGCATCGTCCTCGGCAAATTAGAATAAAAGTAAAAACAAGAGCCTTCCCCAGCTCGTGGGAGAGCCCTGCCTGAGGGACACCCCACAGCTCACCTCTGACGTTGGCAACCCAGGCTCCCCTCCCCCCTGGACCTTGCATGTGCCAGCTCATGGCCGGTCCACTGGCCATCAAGGCTGGAGTGTGGGGTGGCAACCAATGCCCTGTCCTCGGCCCCCAAGCCTGTCCTGCCCACTGATGGCTCCAGACTCACCCGACTGTCCCCCCTCTCATCTCACGGAGCACCTGGCCCCAGGGGAAGAGAGGGAACCTCCCCCAGCCCATCCATTCCGCTAGAACCGGCTGTCGCCCTCTCGGCCTCAGAGAGCCCTTAAATACCCGCAAATGACCCTCTCATGCCTCCTGCGGGCCTCTCTCACAGCTCACATGAAGGACACGGCTGATTGTTCAAAACCAAGCAAAAATACACACGCTCTGCAAAAAGCAGGACATGAGTCTCCCAGATCCGTTCTACTAAAAATCACAAAGGACTGTGCAGCAGAGACATTACCCAGGTCTCCAAGGGAGGGGTCTGCGTGGGGCCTGCGGATGGGGGTGGGGTGGGGGCTGCAGCCTGCAGGACCTCAGGCTCCCAGGCAGGCTCCTCCCCCTCCTCATTATTATCATGAGTTCAAATCTTCTCTTGGAAATGTTAAAGAAATAAGGCTGGCCCTGGCCAATTTGGCTCAGTGGATAGAGCACCGGCCTGCAGACCAAAGGGTCCCGGGTTCGATTCTGGTCAAGGGCGTGTTCCTCGGTTGCAGGCTCCGCCCTAGCCTGGGCCCTGGTCGAGGTGTGTGCAGGAAGCAACCAATCAATGTGTCTCTCCCACATCAATCTTTCTCTCTGTCTTTCCCTCTCTTTTCCACTCTCTCTAAAAGATCAATATCCTTGGGTGAGGATTAAAAAAAGAAAAAGAAATAAGGCTGGATTTTTACATTTGAAAGCATGAACCGCATTATTTCCTTTGGATCCTGCTTTGGTTCTATCATAGTAACAATTTTTTTTTTAGTAACAATTTTTAGAAATAATAAAGTCATTTCCTTTTCACTTCCACAGGAAGAGATTCATTCCCCGGAGGTGGCTCTTAAAACACACGTTTCATGTGCACCTGCGCTGACACCCTCTCACTGACCTTGGGCAGCTTGGCCATCTTCTTCCTCTGCTTCCGAAATCTCAAAAGCTTGTCACGCTCCTGCAGAAACCAGTTGAAGAGATACTTTTGAGTAATTGCACAGCTCTATCAGTTTCAAATACACCGTCAAGGTTCCGTGTTAGCAAGGTTCCGTGGGTGTAAACAGGCTGGTGTACTGGCCACACTGACATAAACACGCTGAGCCCATGGCCTAGGCGTTCAGGGCGCCTGCAGGTGTGGACAGCTCGTCCCCACACCTCGGGCTGGAGGAGTGTCTGGCCTGTTTAGGTGGCTTGGCTCACCACACTCATCGGCCCCCCAGCTTCTTTTATGGTGGTACTTGGCTGGGGGGTCTACATGGGGGGGGGCAGGGGAATTTTTAGTGGCTGGAACAGAAATGGGACCAGAGGGAACGGACGAGCCAGCCCCTGCGTCCTCTGAGCAGCTGCCTGCACACGTGGAGCCCACAGATGTGAGCATGGACCCCATGAATGTGTAAGGAGGCCAGTGACCTGCTGCTCTTGGGGAGTCCCAGCCCGTGGGTGCATGCTGGCAGGGCTGGGGAACCACGGTGGGGGAAAGGGCCCTCCAACCTCCGGTTGAATAAGTGACTCAGTACTGAGCAGAGCTGGTGGCCCCGGACAGGTGTGCATTCTCGGTCACCATGGCAAAGCCTCAGGGCAAGGTAGCACTGTGGCCACAAAATCCACCTGGGAGCTGGCCCGGCCACTTGTCTGGCCTGGAAGGAGCCATGGACACTGGGGTCCCGGGAACAGGGCACCAGAAAGAGCGTGAGGACAGGCAGTGCCGAGTGTACTTACTAGCACGCTCTTCACGTAGCCGGCCGTTTCCAGGGTCTGGAAGAGAGGACATTCGCCTGGAGACTCAGAGAGCAGACCCCAGAGTCCTGCACCCCCCAAACCTCTGCCACTTCCTGACTGCCACATGGCCTGCCGCCCCCCCCCCCCACCTGCCCTGGGAGGGGCGGCCTCACTCGGCCCCGATGGGCCTTCCTCCTACCCTCAGCTGACCCCCAGCCCTGTGGCCTGCGGAAGCACCCAGGGCCCTCAGTGTAGGGCAAACTGGCCTTTTGAAACTTGTGTTGATTTTTCCCTTTCCTGTTCCCCCATAAGTTCTTACAACTTTGATTTGGGGTCCTGGCCTCCAGAACTGGGAGGGAATCCGTGGCTGTGGTTTTGAGCCCCGGGTTGTGGTCACCATGGCCCTAGCACTGGTCTTGTGGCTCCTGAAAGCCCTGGTCCAGGGGGGCCACCTCCAGTGTGACCAGTGCAGGGACCCAGCCAAGATGAACCCAGGGAGGGGCCAGGAGGACAGACAACCCTCACCTCCTGTGGGGCGCCTCGGGGCAGACCCCCAGGGGCAAGGGGCTCAGGGTGGAACCTCCCGGGGCAGCGCAGAGAAGGGAGAGAAAGGAGCTGGACGGCACCTTGGACAGCTCGTCTATGAGGTTCTGCTGCTCCACAATTTGGAGTTTCAAGAAGTCAATTTCTCTCTCATCTTGACTCTGATCCAGGTCGTTTAAGGAACTGGGTCTCCTTATGATCCCGGCTCTTTGTCTCTGCAAAGCCAACCAGACCACGTCACTCACAAGGGAGGAGCAGGGCAATCCGACTGGGCAACGGGACGTCCGGGTCCTCCTGCTCTCTGCTCAGGCCTTGGAGCGGCCCGGCTGTAGGGCCTGGGAAATCGAGGCTGCATCTTAGCACCTGAAACGGGGAGGGCTGTGCAGCCTGGCTCAGAGCCCACGGGGAAATGTGTGAGCTGTCCGTGCCAGTTCACCGCCCACGGCCGTTCCCCAAGTCAGAGTGTAAAAAGAGGAGGTTCTGCACAGGGGGGTGTGGGGGGCAGTCCTCCCACCTCCCCCCTTTCTCACATCCCTGGTTCAACTCTCACTCAGGGCCTCCGGGGCCCTCAGCGGCAGAAGAAACACACCGGACACCAGCTCATCACCCCCACCTGCTTAATGGCGGCGGCAGTACGGAGCACCCCGCCGGGCCCCCTGGTCTGCGGCCCCTGCCCGGTCGGTTTGTTCCTTTCTCTCACAGCCAGTCCTGAGCTCCTACCACCTCTGCTCCAGGTACTCAGAGCTGGAAGGTGGCCTGGGGGTGGGGGATGTGACTGCTCAGAATCTTTCTCCCTGTCACTCCCCAGGTAGGCGACACCCTGCCCTCAAGAGCCCAGACCCTCATCTAAGTTCCTATCTCCACAGGAGACCAGAGGCTGGAGCAAGAGCCAGAGGGGAGGGCCGCCGGGAACTGGTCAGACCTTGTGGTGAGGTTGTCATGGTTACCCTCCTGCTGGCTGATGGACAGGTCAGGGCCCCTTACCATTTCTATGTTCTCCTGAGTGACAAATTTTAACTTGTTTTCCATTCGACGCAGCGTGTGAGACAGGCTCTCATTTTTCCGCGTGAGGCGCTTGTTCTTATCCAGCAGGGGCTTATACTGGCTTTCAGCTTCTCTCAAACGCTTTAGCTGAAAGACAAAATTAGTTACAAGCACGACGTTTTTAGGTGTGACAGAGAACCAGCCGGTCACCCTACGGAACCTGCAAGCTGAGCAGAACAAGCTTGGCGACAGCGAAGGGTTGGAGTCGAGTCCAGTAAGAGCTGTGGAACCAGGACCCCAGGGAGCCTTAGGCAGTTCTCATCCGGGGACAAGCCGCTCCGAAACCCCAGTGGCTGCAAGAACTGACAGTGATGGCGCCACTGACGGCTGAGGTCCTCAGATAATGTGAAGAACGGAGGACACTTTTGCCCAATAACACAGAGCAGGGACCAGCCAACCCGTATCTGAGGCCCATATCTGGCCCTCACCCTGGTTTTGTTAACAAAGTTTTATTGGAAACAGCCAAGAGGCCTAGGCACAAGCCCACCCTTGTCACCGTCGCTCCTTTCCACGGGAATTTGGGAAGTGGACTGCAGCCCTAAGCCCACGGGATCCAGCCTACCCCGCCCTGCCGTGCTCACCAGCTCATTCCTCTCTTCCGACAGCAAGGCGTTGCGGTCCTCGAGTTTCCGAATGATGGCGCTTAGCTCTGCGATTTTAAGTTGGAAACGCCGGGCATCCTTTTCATCCAACTGCTGTTCCTACAACAGAAATCAACTGCAAATAACCGTTCGTAGATGCAGACGGAGAAACCTTTGCAAATCCCAACACAGCGTGGAGACCAGAGCACTTGCACGTCACGATGGCTGGAGACTCTGGATGGGCAGTGGGCGAGGGACCCTCCTAGGGGCTGGAGCGCAGTGGTGGCAAGCCGTGAGATGGGACAGAATGCAGGAGCAGAAATGTCCAGAAAATGCAAATGTGGAAGGGAAGGGCATGCAAATGCAGGCATCCCGGCCACAGCGAGCCCAGAAAGCATCGGAACCAGCCCACGCACGCCTCCATCTCTGCTGTCTGCCCCCCAGGCGGGGTCCACACTGCAGGCGGGAAGTCACCTCCCTAGCATTCTAAAGTGAGCGCAGGTAACGACATTGGACTTACAACTCTCAAAAGCTGCTTCCCCAAGATTATGTTTCTGAAAGGTCACTTTGGAGCTTCAGGCAAAACTCCGTGACAACATTTTAATGCGGTCGGAGAGCCTCTGGGGCTCGCACAGTGTAGCGGGGGTCAGGCCAGGGCAGGCTGTCTAGTTCAGCTCAGCCATGTATAATAGGATGATCGAATGTCACTTTCTATCCTGAAATGTCACCGTCCTAGGGCTGGCTCAGCTCACACACGGTTTTGTCCTAAAGCAAACGGGTGCCCAAAAGGACGGAGGAATGATTCCTCGTTCAGCAGGTGCAGGAGAGGCTAGGGGCAGGCCCAGACGGACCTCCTGGAGGGGCTGCGGAATTCAGACCCTCCCCCCACCACCCCTGACTTCCCAGGACCACCCAAGAGGGCTCTGAATGAGGAGCGGCCATGAGGAGATGAGTGGCATCATGGACGGGCAGCTGTTGGCCCTGTGCCATCCTGGAGGGCCAGGGACAAGCATGAGAGTGTCCCAGTTACACGGAAAGCGGGTGGGCGGGCAATGGGTGACGCGAATGGTGGAAATCACAGCACAGGGGTCAAATTCAGGATGAGGGGAGCAGGGAGCCAGCCTTCCCAGCAGAAGGCAAAGCCTGTGTGTGGACAGGAAAGCAGGTCAGCCTCGTGTCCCACCAGCCCGGGGCAGGAGCCAGTGCCAGCCAGCACCAGGGACCCTCATCACCCTGGGGGCCCGGTGGCTCAGGTGGGCTCCAGCGGGGAGCCCAAAGTTTTGGGGGTCCATGGCAGGGGGACCATGTGAAGGCAGGGCTACACACTACATTAACAAGGAAGGAAGGACAAAGGCTGCCCGCCCTCTCGGCCACGCCGGAGAGTGGAGGGGCCCAGGGCCTGGCTGGCAGGCTGCTGGCACGGTTGGGCTCTGGCTCTGGACACGGGCCGGGGGAGCTTCCTCGCAGGGACACGCAGCCGCACGTGTGCGAGACGGGGAGGTGCTTACAGGGCTTCCCGAGTGGTCTGAGGCGTCTCCTGCACCGCTGGCATAAGGAAGTTCCCGTCTGGGGCTGCCCAGGTGCCGATCAGCCTCTTTGACCTGGGACAGCTGCTCATCTAGAGCCTCTTTTTGGAGCTGCAGTCTCTGAGCATGCCCGGCTTGAATCCCTAACTCTCTCTCCAGCACGAAGACTGCTCTGTCCTTAAATTTTATCTCCTCCATCTACAAGGAGAACAGAACACAATCACACAGGCAGGCAGGATGCAGATCTGTTACCATAGCAACAGGCAGAATGCACAAGCATCAGGAGGGGTCCCCCCCCCACACACACACACGGCAGCCCTCCCCACTCTCCCTGTGCTCAACCTCCTAACAGCTGTGAGGAGCCACCTGCCTCCCAACCCCTCCTCCTGGCAGCCATAGGTGCATCTGAGGCCAAAGGTGGGCTGCCCTCAGAGGGGAGGGCAGAACCAACCCCACGTGGGCACTGCCCACTCCTCAGACACGCAGGCGCAGGTGGCATGGGCATCGTTACAAACAATGCTAGATTTGCAAGAAGACTTTGTTGCTTAAAATGTATTTCAAACAACAGAGCGGGATAGGATGTCTCGTTGCTTTGCGTGCTGTTTAAGGTTACAGTAAGCTAATAAATCAGCCATCTGCTGAAGTCAGCTCGGAAACAAAGAGATGAAATGTCTAATTAGCCCAGATCGCAGAATTCATGGGGAAGCGGTGAACTGAATAGAAAAAAAAAGAAAGAAAGAAATCCTTAATTGCTAAATTCCCATTTACTGGAACTCACAGAAATGCAGAGGCAACACAGTCAATTACGGAAACAGAGAGGCCAGTGGAGAGAAAACCAGATTAACACGCAGCCACATCCCGTGGCCTGACGTTTCCCCTCTTGCGGAGACACTGTGCAAACATCCTCTTTCTTGCACCAGGAAGCAAGAAAACCAGTCTCTGCTCACACATCCCACTTCAGTCAGCTGCTTCAGAGGACGGCTGGACCAGAGGCCGCCCTCCCTGAGTCACGTAGGTGGTCCAGTTAGATGGTTGCCCAGCGGGGGCTTCGTGATCCTCCCACAAAGGGAAGGGCGGGGTTTGATTTTTTGAATGATGGGAAACTCACTTTAAGATCAGAGTGTCTCCCAGGGGGTCCTCCTAAGGCCCCGGGACTCTCGCATGCAGTGTCTCCACTGAAAATGCTCAGCCAAGGGCACGTTCCTGTATCTTCTACTCCTGTCACAGTCACCTGCCGCTTACCCACCGGGACACGTTCTGAGAGATGCCTGGCTAGGTGACCGTATTGTCCTGTGAACATCACGGAGGCACATAAAATCCAGATGGTACAGCCTACTGCTCACCTGGGCTACATGGGTATTGGATGACGATCACCCAGGAGAGGAGGGTGTCCAGGAGTGTTATCAACCATAAGCAGCCTGCTGTGCACATGGGCTGCATGGTATAGCTTTCTTCTAGATGCCATTCATACCCTCCTTGGTGACACCACCCAAGCTCAAGCAATGCAGTCACGGACGTTGTGATCCTTCCAGAATTACATCAGTGTCTTCTCAGCGTCTTCCTCCCTTGCAGCCATCGCTTGGGCACAGGTCCTCCTCAGGTAATAGGCCCGAAAAGCTGCTATCACTCCTCAGTCCACTGTGTGATCAAAGGGGGGGGGGTGGGGGTTAGAGGGAGAAGCACTACGTTGATATTGGATGAAGATCACCAAGGAAAAGAGGATGTCCAGCAGCGTTATCAACCATAAGCAAATCTTGAAAGGTATGTTATTCTCCAAGCAGTACTTCCGCTGGCATAGCAATTCAGGAAGGCGTCTTGGGGGAGGAGCCGGGTCCTCCTTAACTTCTCATTGCTCCCCTCGGAGACCTGCAGTAAAATGCGTGAAGGCCCTGGGTTCTCACTGTGCCCAATCACAAAGGGTTTTGATCTGTAGCCCATAGCATTACCTCCAAACAAGGCTGCTATCCTGTCCTTAAAGACCCTGAACCCTGGCATCAACCTGGCCTCCTTGTGGGTGAAAGGCCTTTCAGGCATCCGTTCCCAGAATGGGGAGGTTTCATCATATTGACTATTTGCTCAGGGAAGTAATTGTATTCCTCCGCAATCAGGTTATCTAGAGTTTCCAACAATTCCTCAGCTGCCTTCCCACCAGCATGTGCAGACTCGCCACTCACTCTCACATTATGGAATAAGGGACGATTCTTGAATCGTTTAAACCACCCAGGACTAACAGTAAATTCAACACCGTAGTTGGACCCAGCCTGTTCTTTCAACATCACAAACAAACTCTTTGCTTTGGCCGCAGTCACCATGGTGCTGAGAGGGATGCACATTTGCATCTGGTCTTCAACTCAGGTCACTAGAAGTTTCTCCATGTCTGATATAGGCCCTTCCAGAATCTTTGTTATTCTCATTGCTTCAATTAGACAGATCCTTCAGTTGCCTCCATCACTTTGTTCTTGTTCATGATCGTAGCTGTGGTGGAATGGGACACACCTGACGGGGGAGCAATAACCATTCTGATTTTCCACCTTCGTGTCCTTAATCCCTTCCATTTTCTTTCCAGGGCCCCCACCTCACCTCACCACCAGGAACTCCCCTGCCTCACCCCCTCACTCCCAGTTATAGGAGGTATATAGAAATGGTAGGGCCCGGCTGGCATGGCTCAGTGGTTGAGCACAACCTGTGAACTAGGAGGTAAATCACAGTTTGATTCCCAGTTGAGGCCTAGGCCCAGGTTGCAGGCTCGATCTCCAGTGTGGGGCGTGCAGGAGGTAGCCAATCAATGATTCTCTCTCATCATTGATGTTTCTCTCTCTCTCTCCCTCTCCCTTCCTCTCTGAAATCAATAAAAATGTATTTTTAAGAAAATGTTTATTAAACTCATTAGTTAACGAGGGGACCAGTAAATGTTGCCGCCAATTCAAATGAGGATTTGGTCTTAAGAGAGGTGCGCTGTCTGCCTGGCAAAGACCATTTGCAGTGTCTGAAGCAGAGTCATTTGTCCGTCTGGGGACAGGAATGGCTCCTTTGCTAAAGGTTTCCTCCAGGTAAAGGTCTGTCTCTGCAGAGTCTAGATCAAAGACGAAGATCAAAGACGAAGGTCAAAGGTGAAGGTGCACATGATGTGAACTCAGACAGCCCTCAAGTATTCTTAGAAAAGGAGACAGAAATCTTTTCTTTCTTTTCTTGCATATTTCAATCTGCCACCGTTTTTCCCTGTAGACTCCACAGTCAATGTGGGGACTCTCCTTTATTTATCATTTTGATGTTCTTTCCCCCCACCACCACCCTGGAGATGCTGGGTCCCCAGGGCCATTTCTGGCCAAATTTTCCTCGAAGCGGAAGGGAAGGAATGGATTTGTTCCATGCCTGCCTGGCTCTGATGTTTCCTGTGAGCTCAGCCAGGTCCCTCTCCCCAGCCGAGGTTGTAGAGAAGAGTCATGAGCCAAGAAAGGTCCAGTTACTCTTGAAGAACAAAGCCGGAGAACGCTCTTCCAGAAGTCAAGACTTATTATAAAGCGAGAATAATTTAAAAATGAGCCCGAAGAAGGGCTCTGATAGAACAAACTAGAAAGCCCACTTATATAATAACGAGGTGGCCCTGTGGATTGGGGGAAAGGTGGTCTTTCCCATAAGGGCTGCTGGGACAGTTGTGTATCTACGTGGAAAATGTATAACCGGACCCCCACCTTACAGCGCACACGCACACACACATGTGCGTGCGCACACACGCATACATACAACCCAGGCATGGCCAACACCTATGCATGAAAGATAATGTTCTAAAAAGATAACACTTCATGGATCCAGAATAAAAGAATTTCCTAAACAAGACACAGTAAGTACCAGCCATACAGAAAAAGATCAACAAATTAGGCCACTTTAGAATGTGAAGTTTTAGATCACAAAACGCCACCGCCAAGAACAGAGAAAGCTTACCCAGTGTGAGGAAGGGGCTTGCATTTCCATATACATTTTAGAATCAGCTTCAGGAAAGCCTGCTGGGATCGACAGGTTTTGTTTGCTCTTTATATTAATCTGGGGAGAAATGCCATCTAACAATGCCGAGCTTCCAATCCATGAACGTGGAATGTCTATTTATTTGTTCAGTTCACCAGTCCATGAACATGGAATCTCTATCTTTGTTTATTCAGCTCACCAATCCATGAAAATGGAATGCCTATTTGTTTATTCAGCTCACTTTTAGTTTCTCTCAGTCGAGTATTATTTTCAGAGTTCTAGTCTTGGACATCTTTTGTTAAACTTCTAAGTATTTTATTCTTTTTTATGCCATCATGAATGGAATTTTTAAATACTTAATTTGAATTGTTTGTTGCTACTACATAAAAATACAACTGATGGTTGCATATTGATCTTTTGCCCTAAAATCTTGCTGAATTCATTTAAAAGTTCTTTTGGGGCCCGGCTGGTGTGGCTCAGTGGTGAGCGTCAACCTATGAACGAAGAAGTTTAGAAGCCAAGTTCCATTCCTGGCCAGGGCACATGCCCTGGGTGCAGGCTTGATCCTCAGTGGGGGGCATGCAGGAGGCAGCCAATCAATGATTCTCTCTCATCTTTGATGTTTCTATCTCTCTCTTCCTCTCCCTTCCTCTCTGAAATCAGTGTGTGTGTGTGTGTGTGTGTGTGTGTGTGTGTGTGTGTGTGTGTGTTAAAAAGAGGAAGCTAAGGGGAGGGTCTAATGCCTGGGAGGGGACAGGTCACCACCTCAGTAGTTCTCCTGAGACACTGTCCACACCGTAAATGGCAGTTCCCTCCATGTGGGTGCCCATTTTTCCCACTGATGCCTAGGCAATGTAATTTAGGAAGGCCTGGAGTAGGAGTTGGGGCCAGAAGAGGGGCTGAGATGGAGGGATCAGGAAGTGAAAGCTTAAGCATGTTTTTGAGAATTTGGAACAAATACCAGGAGAATCTGCTAGAGCTGCCTCTGAGGAGTCTGTGTCAGGGGTGAGGAACCACAGGGACCTGCTGGCTCTGGGTCAGCCTTCAGTTAAGGAGATGAGGCCACCTGTCTCCTACGAACACTGAAGCCAGCAGATGGATTAAAGGGTGGTATGGGCTGGACAGCGGTGGCACCAACAGGGCTGGGGGTGGAGCCATGGAGGGGGGACACTCTGGAAAAGGCAAGGTGGAGAACGTTGAGGCCCCCGTGCACACAGTGTGTGTGCGTGGGGGTGGGGGGGCGTCGTGTGTGCCTCACAGCGCTCAGTTTCCCCTCCAGGCCATAAGTCCAGAGGGCTGCAGCCCTTCTGGGAAGTTCAAGGTGACAGCACCGTTTGGAAAACAGAGCCCCAGGGAAGTAGGGGCAGGTGGCCTGGGTGCAGGGCCATGCCGTGCCCCATGGATGGGCATCCAGGGTCCTGGGTGTCACCAGCAGAGCCAGCCGGGTCCTGATGAATCGCACACTGGGACGTGGGGCATGCCTCTAACGCTGACCCCCATTTCCCCAAATGACCAAGGAGGTCCTGGCTCCAAGGGGTGAGGAGAACTGGCACAATCCCTCAGGATTCCTGAACATTCTCCGACTCCCCAGCCCTGGGGCTCTGAGAACACTGACTCCACGGGGCCTGCCAGGGGACACGGTCTCTGACCACGGGATGCACAGGTGCCCATGCCTGACCTGCAAGATGGTAACTTCACGCCATCCAGCCTCAGAGCATGCACAGGGCACAGGGCCATCAGGATGGCCTCGGGGACACGCCACCACCCCTTGTCCTTATGGTCTCACCTCTCTGGACCCAGTGAGCTGAACAGACTGCAGAGGCCGCCCGGTGATGGAAGAGGTGACTGTGCCAGCAGAGCACTAGCCCTGCGTGGCTTGCAGCCTAACCTGCACTCTAAGGAGGGAAGGCTTTCATGACCATTGCAGGCAGCCTGTTCTGACCCAAGAGAGACACAGGATGCAAAGCTGGTAGGTCAGGGGCAGAGGGAGGACCTCTGCCTGACAGCTGGCCCTTCTGACCTTTCCTCGCATCCTCATGTCCCCAGGACCAATAGTGATGGTGTGAGTGCCTGTGCCCAGAAGCAGGCCCAACCCTGGCCGCCACCCCTCCCCCGTCCCCCTGCCTTCGCCACCCCTCCCCTGCCCACCACCTGCAGCCCACGTACCAGCCTGCGGATCTCACGCTCACACTCCTTCTTGATGCGGGAGATCTCCTCCTGGTGCAGGTGGTATACGCTCCGGATCTCCGCGGCCTTGATCTTGTCGGCCTGCATGACCATGGTCAGCGCCTCCTCCACCTGCCGCTTGGCCCCCTTGAGCTCCAAGATCTCCTGCTGCATTTTTACCTTCTCTACCTCAAACCCCTTCTTGGCCTCCTCCTTGGCCTCGGACAGCAGCCCGGTCTTGACCTTTTCGGGGCCGCCGTCGCGCAGGGCGTGCAGCAGCGCCTGCAGCCGCTGGTTCTCGTTGTCCTTGATCTTGATGACGCGCAGCAGCTCGGCCTCATGCTGGCGCAGCAGTGTCTCACGCACAGCCTGCAGCTCCTTCATCTTCTCCTCGTGCAGCTTGCTCTTCAGCTCCGTGAGCAGGACCGCGTTCTTGTGCTGCTCGTGCTCACGCACTTGCTTCAGCTCCTGGTTCTTCTCTCTCTCCACCCGGCTGACCTGCAAGGCAAGAGCGCGGCTGGGTCGTCCCTGAGCAGCCCCCTCACTGGCCCAAGTCTGGACGCTGATTTTACAAAGTTTTGTTTGCAAACTGGGTTGCTGCTTCCATTCGAGAATGTCGCCTTAAAATGCAACTGAGCCCTCGCTGGTTTGGCTCAGTGGATAGAGCATCAGCCTGTGGAGTGAAGGGTCCCAGGCTCGATTCTGGTCAAGGGCACATGCCCTGCTTTCAGGCTCGATCCCCAGTAGGGGGCATGCAGGAGGCAGCAGATTAATGATTCTCTCTCATCATTGATGTTTCTATCTCTCTCTCCCTCTTCCTTCCTCTCTGAAATCAATTAAAATATCCTATATAATAAAAGCCTAATATGCTAAGTGTCCAGTCGACCAGTCGTCCATTCAACCAACCAAAGCGTAATATGCTAATGATATGCTAAGACCACTCAACTGCTCGCTATGAGGTGCACTGACCACCAAGGGGCAGATGCTCTGACTGGTAGGTTAGCTTGCTGCTGGGGTCTGACCAATTGGGACTGAGCGAGAGGGCTAGACATGCCCTGGAACCCTCTTGTGGTCCCTCTCCAGCTGACCAACCTCCCACATCCCTCCCTGGCCCCAATCGTGCACAGGTGGGGTCCCTTGGCCTGGCCTGCACCCTCCCGCAATCTGGGACCCTTCAGGGGATGTCAGAGAGCCAGTTTCAGCCCGATCTCACAGGCCAGGCTGAGGGACCCCCACTGGTGCATGAATTCATGCACCGGGCCTCTAGTATTAAATAAATAAATAAGTGAAATGCCACTGAAACAGGACCAAGTGTCATAGGTGGAACTGTCTCTGCATCCACAGGTGTCACAAGAGAACCTGGGCTGGAAGGTCAGGTCCATGGCATCTGCTCTGCGGCTCCGCAGGGACAGGCAGGTAAGGAGGCGAAACTGTCTCCTCTTAAAAGAACCTTTGTGTGGGGGTGGGCAGGACATCCTGGGCACAGCATATGGGGGCAGGGGCACTCCTGCCCTTTGCCCAAATAATAGGTGTTGCACTTACCTCCAATGACATTCCTGGCAAATGGGGACACCAAGCTGTCTAGATGACGTCTGATATATAGGCCTTTGGAAAACTCAGATTTTTTACTGAATGTTTTATTTTCATCTAGAAGCTGTGGCTGTGGCTAAATGACCCCGGCTCCCCTGCCCACTGGCACAAACTCGGTGCGCAGACTCCAGATGGCATGAAGGGTGGGTGGAATCCAGGCCTGCCTGGGTCTATGTGGGCCAGACGATGGGAGAAGCCCGCCACCCAAGCCACAGCCCTCGCCGCCTCTCTCCAGCTCACAGAGGGTGCCACTTGCTTCCTGCAGGACCCTGAAAGGCAGACACCTGACACTTAATTGTCCAAACAGACACCCCTTCCTGCCCCCCAAAATTGCAGTGCCATCCATGGATCTGGAGCCCACCTCGCCTTCCCTCCTAACAGACGACATAACGTTCTCCTTCATGAAAACTTTGTGGATGGGACTGAGCAGAGAAGGAAAACGATGTGAGGTGTATCAGGGTTATGGATGGAGAGTGGAGGAGAAAAAATTTCCAAAGAGTTCAAGGTCAGGAGGGGCTTAATCGTGACTCTGATCCAGGCTGTTGGAAGTGACAATGAGGCCACACTGAGGTTACCCTGCCATCCAGTGCCCTGGACTTTGTCACAGGAAAGGTCCCTGCCGGAGTCAGTGTCAGACACACAACAGGCCTGGTGAAAAAATGACACGGCACCAAGCACCTCCCCTTCCCGCCCGTCCAGGCAGCACCCACAACGGCCACCTGGTGGACCCTCTGCATTTGGGGACAACTCCGCATGCCAGGCCTCCTCATGTCTGTGCCTCCACCCCAGTTCCAGCCAGGCAGCCGCCTGGGCCTCCTGGGGACTCTGTGACCTGCTGGCCCAGGGCAGGTGCTGACACGACTTCCCTGACACCCGAGCGGCCTCGAGGTCACCCTGACAGCTGCCCCTGGGGCTCCGCGAGTGTGTCCTCCCCAGCACCAATGGCAGCAGGTCCTTTAACTGCCCCCTTTTTGCAGAGCAGGGAACCTGAGGCGGGTGGGTGAGTCCAATAGTAAGGGTGCCAGGCTTCGTGGCCCGGGGGTCCCTCCTCAACTCCGCCACAGACGGCATGAACACTGAAACCTGAATTCCAAATGCGCCTCACATGCCACAAAATATCGCTCTTCCTGGGACTGAACCAGGAAGTCAGGCAACTCAGAGACGCCACGGGTCCCAAATAAGCAAGCTGTTCCCTCCACGGCCAGGCCTCCGAGGAGAGACGTGGGGGAGACTTACAGTCTCCAGTCCACAGCCAAGGACCTTTCAAACCCTCCAGGAGAGAACGCCCCCCCTCCCCCGGGGCCTCCCTGCCCCCCATCCTCTCTCTTCGCAGCCCCCTCCCACAGGCCCATGAGCGCTTCCTAGTACCTCCTGGGATTGTGGGAGGAGGGGCAGAATCATGGAGAGAGAAGGGCAGTGTGGGCAGTGGGATGGTGCTGAGTGGGGCATCACCTCTGATCAGTCTCTCGCCCTCAGGTCCCTCGTCAGCACAGGTCCCTACAGGCTGCAAGGACCCCCAAGGGCTGGGTTTCTGCATTCGGTCCCCACACCTGGTCGTTAGAAGCCCAGGCCCGGCTGTTGCCTTTAACTAGCTGAGGGCCACTCCAGACCCGGTATGTTTGGGTTCAATGCCACTCCGAACACTCCAGGGGGAAAGGACATTGTCCAGAGATAGTTCCACTTGACGAGGTCCTGGGCTTGTCCTAGCAGTCAGGGCTGTTCCCACGGGGCCGGGGCCTATGTCCCGCTGCCCCGTCCCCAGAGCTGCCTGGAGAGGCTCTGGGGAGCCAGGACCAACTGGGTAGCACTTCTGCAGAGACCTGGCTACACCCCATAGCCGCCTCGGGGCTGACCGAGGGGAGGGGAGAGAGGGCGGGGGGAGGGGGGAGCTGGGTGTGGGGAGCCCACCTTGCTCTTCTCCTGCTGCAACTCAATCTGGATGTCCGTGAGCTTGGCCCGCAGCTCCTCGTTGGCGGCCTGCAGCGCGGCAAGGACCTCGGCCTTGTCCCCCTTGGCTCGGCTGCCCATGCCCTTCTTGGACATGGTGAGGGGAGCCCGAGGGGCGCTGGGGGCGGGCGCCTGTCTGGGCTGGGCTGTCCACGCCGAGCTGGGGCAGGTGTTGCCTCGCTGTCACTCTGCTACATTTTCTCTCTCACCTGCAGGGAAAGCACACCTGGGTGAGCAGCCAGCCTCAGGCCTGAGCTCGGGGCCAGTGGAGGCAGGTGGGGGCCAGGCCAGCCTCTCACCTGCCCTGAGGGTGCGGGCCTGACTGCAGGCCGGTCCGGTCCGGATGGCAGAGGCTGGGGCCCTCCATCAGCACCCCTGACACGGACCCATAGGCAAGAGCCTTTACTCTCCGCCCCTTCGATTACCTGGCTCCCTGGGGAACTAAGGGAGCATTTCACTGCTGAGCTGTTCAAAGCCTTAGATTTACTGAGAATGTTCTTTTTTTTTTTTTTAAAAACCTATTTTATTGATTTTTTACAGAGAGGAAGTGAGAGGGATAGAGAGTTAGAAACATCAATGAGAGAGAAACATCGATCAGCTGCCTCCTGCACACTCCCCACTGGGGATGTGCCTGCAACCCAGGTACATGCCCTTGACCAGAATCAAACCTGGGACCCTTCAGTCCGCAGGCCGACGTTCTATCCACCGAACCAAACTGGTCAGGGCTACTGAGAATATTCTCAAATCTATGACCCTGATCTTGGTTTTGAAGAAGAAAATCCTTGGTGTGGTGATCCTGGTTGTCTCACACTTGGGAACCAACAGCAGAGCCAGAGGCCAGAGCGGGCGCTCTCGTCTTCACCCCACTGACTCGTTTTCTTAGCTAATCTCATTCCTATCTCAGTCAGCAACAGGGTTATTTACTAATCGCCACGTTACCCCTGTATCCTTTCCACAACCCTGCCAGCTCCATTTTCTCTGGACGCCTGGGGAAACTGAGGCACGATGTAATAACAACTGCTTCAAAAAAATAAGTGTTGGGAACCAGTTTATACCATGCTATTCCCCTAAAACACAGCAGTTCCTTGTGTAGAGTGATGTCAATGGACACATTATGATTCTTTTTAAAAATATATATATTTTATTGATTTCAGAGAGGAAGAAAGAGGGAAAGAGAGACAGAAACATCAATGATGAGAGAGAATCATTGATTGGCTGCCTCCTGCATGCCCCACACTGGGGATGGAGCCCACAACCCAGAGATGTGTCCTGACTGGGAATCGCACCGTGACCTCCTGGTTCAGAGGTCGATGCTCGACCACTGAGCCACGCCGGCCGGGCCACATTGTGATTCTTGATTAAGCTGTAAAGAGAAGGCAGCATCCACCCACAGGGCTGGTGGGGCAGTGGTCGGCAAACCGCGGCTCGCGAGCCACATGCGGCTCTTTGGCCCCTTGAGTATGGCTCTTCCACAAAACGCCACGGCCTGGGCGAGTCTATTTTGAAGAAGTGGCGTTAGAAGAAGTTTAAGTTTAAAAAATTTGGCTCTCCAAAGAATTTTCAATCGTTGTACTGTTGATATTTGGCTCTGTTGACTAATGAGTTTGCCGACCCCTGTGGTGGGTGATGAGGACTCACAGGCCTGGTTCTTAAGATGAAGCAAGGCCCTGGCAGTCCCTCCCTCCCCCCAACCCACCAGGAACCAGGAGCCAGCAGGGCCTCCCACCGAGCCGTGGTTGGGTGCGCACCACACCCAGCACTGAGTGCAGTCCCAGCCGAGCCCCCACCCCCACCCCCACCCCCAAGGCTGCCAGACAAATGCCTGCTTGGCATATGCCACCAAAGAAACACCCCGTTCAGGATAAGCAATGCCGCCCAGATGGGAGCGGGACAGCGCCCCTCACAGGCAGGCGCTGGGACACAGGCACGGAGCATCTCCCCGGGAAGAGTCTGCACATGCTCCTCCACCGCCAACTCCTGGCCGGGATGGATGCGTCTAAATATAGCAGCGAGTTCAGCAGGAATAAACCTGCGCAGAAAGACCTCAGCCCCCCGCGCCCCCCCGCCCCGCCCTGAAAACAGCACCACCTCTGAGCAGTCACCAAAGCAGCACACACAGCGTCCAACCCTGACGGCCTGTGCTCTCCTCACCCGTTTTCCTGGTGACCCAGGGAAGCACAGCTGGTCCAAGGCCGGCGCAGCTGTGCGGCCAGCTCCGAGGGCTCTGTGACTCAGCAAACCGAGCCTGAGCTTTTCAGATGGAATTCACCACGCTGCGACTGCATCCAGGGGAGGGCCGGCCGCGGCTCCGGCTCAGAGCAGATGCTTGCGGCAGGATCGCCAGCTCCCCGGTACATGAAAATGCCACACCCAGACGGGCGTCTCAGGAACGCCCAGCTTCTGTCCACTGGGAGGCTGCATGGACGGCTGCTGGGTGCGGAAGGGAGCCGTCCACCAAGCCCTCGGGTAAAGGCAGCGCCCTAGATGGGGTCCTGGAAGCTGCCCTCCTCTGTATGCCCCCAAGGGGAAGCCTGACTCGGGAGGGTGGCCACACGCCCAGGTGAAAGGACAAGTGAGGACCGCACAGTGCTGACTCCCTGCCCACGCGCTTGCCTGGTGTCTGGCCGCTCCAGAGGACCACTCGGGCGGGTCCTCTCCTCCTTAGAGAATCCCCTTGGGGTTCATGCAGCCATGAGGTCAACAGTATGAATGAACCTCCACTTCAATGTAAGTGGCGAGGTGACAGAAGAAACTGGTGTCCCTTTAACTCCAAAGAGTGAAAATATACAAACGCATCAGGCCAAATTGAGGCCAAAACCTCTCGTGCAATTGGTGAGCCCAGGTGCTCGCCCCGCAGACACCCAGCTGAATTCCATGATAAACCCCAAGATGCACAGGGCAATGTGATCAGTGCCTGGGACGTCACAGGGCTGTAGGGTTTCCAGCTGAAGGGCATGGAGCATCCAGCTGGCCTGATTCAATCAGGGAAACAAGACCGCGGGGCAGAGGGCCTGGCCCAGCACAGAAACTGGGCTGCATTTGAGTCAGAACAATTGGGGGTCTCCCCATGTGGAGACCCCGTGTGAGCCCTCTGAGTGAGGAGCCGGCAGCCACTGGTCCAATGACCGCTTGGCTGTCCCTCTCCCATTTCTAGGGCACGTGAAGCCGTCTGTCCACTATGCTGGTCTCTCCTTAATCCTGCCCCAGTATCACGCAGTTGGTGGTGCCAGGTCGGAAGTCTTCGTATCTGGTAAGGCTCGTCTCTTCCTCCTTGTTCTTCAAGTTTGGCTTTTTTTGACCATTTATGCTTCTACGTCAGCTTGTCCCAGGCCCTGAAAACCCTGCTTGGACTCTGACTAGAACCGTCATCGGTTCACGGAGAGAAGATTGACATGTCTTGGGTGTTGGGCCCTCTTGCTTTTTGTTCCCCCTCTGCTCAGGGCTTCCTCTTGTCTCTCAATGAAGTAACATTTTCTCCAAAAGCTTTTACACAACTTCTGACATACTTGCTCGGGTGCCTGATCTGTGTGCTCCCGTCATGAACGGTATTTGTGTGTCCTGGTTGCCTTCTCCTCACCGTAACTAGGCGAAAGCTGGGATGTGTAGGAAAGCCATTGATTTCTCCATGTTGACCTGTGCCAGCCACCTGCTGCAGTCTCCCAGTTCACGTCCACCCTCTCTGGAGAAGGCAGTTTTGTTCCCCCTTCCCAATCGTTATACCTCCTATCTTTTCCCCATGCTGCTGTGCTGGGTGGGGCCTCCAGCACCCCGTTAAGTAGAAGCAATGATAATTAGCATCTTTCTCTCATTACTTTCTTGAAGAGAAATCTTATAGCGGGTTCCCCATCAGGGACCAGTTTGCTGCAGGATTCTCATCGATTCCTTTTATCACGAGAGCATTTATCTGTATCCAAATTTGCTAAGTGCACATTTTTTAAAAGTTTGTGAATGAGTGTTGTAATTTATCAAATGCTTTTTCTGGGTCTGATAGAAGAACTGTATTGTTCTCTCCTGGTCCCTCCAGAGCCAGCCTGTGCCTGCCCCCACCCCACCCCACCCCAACCCCAGGGCCACCTGCAACCTGACCTTCGACCTGCTCACCAGTCCTCCTGGTTGGGAGGTTCTGATCACCTCGTTTCAAGCCTGAGGCTTGGGAGCCATGCAGAGGTGACTCCTCACAGTGTCCCTAAAATGTCTCCCCTCCCAAGTGAGCAGAAGCAGACGGGAGGTCCCAGCATGATGCCAGGTCTTGGTGGAGGCTCCCTGCACCTTCAGCAGGTTTTATCTCCTCCTCCCACCCTGAGGGGCATGAAAATGCAGGGATTCTGGGCTCCACACACACCCCAGAGGGGTTCACAGCTCACACACACTCAGAGGGGTTCACAGCTCACACACACTCAGAGGGGTTCACAGCTCACACACACCCCAGAGGGCTCACAGCTCACACACACTCAGAGGGGTTCACAGCTCCAGGTTCCTGCCTCCTTTTCTCACACCCTGACTGCCCCCCTCCACCCCGTTCCCCTGTAAATGGAGCTGGAGAGGGTGCCTTCGCTGGTGTACCCAGCACTCCAAGGCTGCGTGAAGGAGAAAGCTGCTCAGATAACCTTGGTTGGCCAGCTTGCCAGCAATTCCATTAACTGTTGAAGAAGCAGCTCTACCCTGACACAAAAAAAGCTAAAAAAAAGTCAACTTCCCACTCCCCTCTGATTCTCCGAGGTGCAGTCCGCTTTCTCCTTGAGCTCTGAACTCCTGTGGGTCAGCAGGGCCAGGACGTGGGGTGGCAGCCGAGGTGCCTGGGAACCGGCTGCAGGACCCCCGCTCTGAGCCACAGTCCGACCGCCCACCTGCCTCCGTCCTGAAGCAAACTCGAGGCTTCCACGTCCGTCCAGAGGCCATGTTGCAGCTGAGGACCAGCCACCTCCGTGCAGTCCTTGAGGGGAGACATGTGGGGGTGTCCTCCAGGCCTGAGGAGGCGGCCAGCAGAACCACTGGCGGTGGCAGGAGCAGTGGGGCTGGAACCCGCGGGCCTTCCTCCCCGGAAGGACCCCTTGGTGGTCCCGTGCAGCCACAGTTGCCTCGTAAAAGCCATCTTTCCTTAAATACACACGGACATTGGTGTTGTCAAGGTCCCTCCTGACTTGGACAGGTCCATCACTGCACCTTCATCCTCAGTGAAATGGCCTCCCTCCAGAAGGGATAAGATTTGGGGGCAGATCTCAGCTCATACGGGAGACTTCAAATACACACTCCTACGTGTGGGGACAATGTCTCCTGGGAGGCAGAGCAGACACCGGTGACGATGCTTCATCGTGAAGACGGGAGACCTCCCCGCTCTGCTTCGCGGGACCCGGGAGGTGCCCGGGACCCTGCGGAGGAAAGCTCACCTGGAAGCTCAGGTGTCTGAACTCAGCATCCGCAGGCCCCCTGGCCGGGAAGAGCCCTGATTGAGGTCCTCTCCTTGGACGCCACTCGAGCTCCTGGCACCGTGCGCCCCAGTGCACAGTGTGTGCACGGCACCATTGTGCCCAGCACTCATTAGCGCATTTAACCCAGAGCCCCTGCAGAGAATACGCCGCATTCATGCTGGGCAGAGCGAGGTGGGCAGTCGTCCCAGGCTAGAACAGAGATAACGTCCCTTTCATGGGGGTAAAAACATAGGACACAGCTGCCCTTGTCCCAGCCAGGGGCCCTACAGGCCTGCTGTGAGGGAGGAAGAGACAAGTGCCTGTGCGGGGACAGAAGACTGACAGGCTCAGGCTGGGTTGCTCAGTTGGTTAGAGCATCATCCTGATTGCAGGTTCGATCTCTGATCAGGGCACATACGAGAATCAACCAATGAATGCATGTATAAGTGAAACAACAAAACGATGTTTTCCTCTCTCTCTCAAATCAATTTTTAATTGATTTTTTTTGTTTTTTGCGAGAGAGAGAGAGAGAGAGAGAGAAAGCGAGGAAGGGAGAGGGATAGAAACATCAACGATAGAGAAACATCACTGATCGGCTGCCTCCTACGCGGCCCCTACTGGGGATTGCGCCACAACCCGGGCATGTGGCCTGACTGGGAATCACACTAGCGACCTCTTGGTTCCTGGGTCAATGCTCAACCACTGAGCCACACCGGCTGGGTGCAAATCAATTAAAAAAAAAATGTACTCCACAGAACACACGCAGCAGTCATCAGGGTGAGTAATTGCTGTGCCGGGGCCGGGCACCGGTCGGAACGCCCAGGGACCTGACACATCCAGCAAGGAGGTGTCCATCAGGAGAGCAGTGGACGCACCCTCAGACACGCAGAGGATGGGTGGTGGGCCCACCACTGCCCCAGTTTCCCTCAAGGGTCGTGGAAAGGCCAGCCGGGTCAGCAAGCAGGGTCCTGAGAACTACCCGCTTCTCTGGGCAGCACTGGCCCTGCTGAGCTGGGCGAGGTCTGTCCCCGAACATCCTGCAAAGCCTGGGGTCCTGGGTGCACCGCTTCTGGGACAGCACTGGGCTCCCTTCATCCCAACAGCCAGGAGGGGACGGTCGCTTTTCCACAGGAAGGGCACCAGCGGGCCTGCACCGCCTGCGCAAGCCTCTGCTCACCCTCCGCTCTCTGTCCCGGTGCAGGCCGCAGCCTTCAGACCAGCACTGCCCGCTCCCTGGAAGGCAGCACGCTGAGTGGGCCCGTGGCAAATGCTCCGAACGCCCCAGCCACACGCACCTGTGCCAGGTGGGGCAGACCTGCCAACACCCAGGCTCTGGCCAATGGCGGTGCCAAGCACAGCCCAGGATTCCATTTGCATAAAGGCTTTCGCTTCTTGCTACAGAGTACACAGTGCTATATCCCGGGTCCAAGAGAGCCTGCTGCGGAAGAGGGGCAGCCACCTGCATTTATCTGACATCGGGAGACCCTTAGGAGACTGGAAACAGACCACAACTTAGGAAGCACGGGTCAGAGCTACACGCGGACGGTTTTCTCCTAGGAGTCGACTAGGTCACCAGACAGTGGTCCTGCCTGGGCCACACCCCCTCCACCGGCCCCTCCCTCCACTCCTTCCGGCTCAGCAAGGTCTCTCCTCCTACAAGGAAGCCTTCCGGCGCCGGGAACCTGTACCCAGCCCCTCCATGATGTCCTTGTGGCCTCAGGCTGGGGAGCCCACCTGCCCAGCGAGGCCACAGGCTCCTGGGAGGAGGCCCAGGCCAGACACAGGTGGCATAAGGTAGGCACAGACTCTCCCCAAGGCAGAGAGTTTTCAGCCACTGCAAAGCCCTGGAGTGGGCTGGTTCCGGGCAGCTGTCCAAAACATGTGCTCTTGAGCTGCATCAGTGGTGACCAGCCTCGGGACCCTGGCATGGCCTCTAATGCCAGCCAGGCCGCGACCCCAGTTGAGTCCTCTGAGAGCCACACCCACAGAGAGAAGCACGCCAGGCCAGGAGGAAAGCAGTCAGCGGAACCTCCTTCGGGGCCTTGTCTCTGCTTTTGAAGAACAGGCCTCTGTCCTCTCCCGGCTTTTTGTACCCTCACCTCTCTGTCATCCCTGGGACAGAGAGCGCCAGCATGCATGACTCCGTCAGCATGTGGGAGCAGAGCCTGGGAGGTGTGCTAGGATGCACCCGAGCTCCGAGGAGGTGCCGGGTCAGGAAGAACGCACGTCCCCAGCTCCTCCCAAAGTGCTATCAACCCCTTTCCGGTAGGAGGACCGTCCTGGGGATGGTCAGGGCAGCAGACATTGTGTTTCTCTGCACAAAACGGGGCAGGAGGCCATGGCCCCAGCCGCGATGAAACGAGTCAGAGGTGGACACAGACAAGCGTCAGGGGTGCTAGAAACCACCTGCGGGGTCACCTCCCACGCAGGCCCTGCCTCCTGTTAGAAATGCTCTGCTGGGGTCGCCTCCGGCTGGCAGCAGCCTCGTTTTTGGCTCAGAGGGGCCATGAATAGCCCAGGCCCCACTGTCCAGCAGGACAAGACCACACTGGACTCCAACTTCCCAACTCTCTAGCCACACTTCTGGGAAGACAGGCACTAGCTGACCACCAGCCAGCCATGCTGGCCAAGGACCTCCAGGCAAGGGCATCGCCGGTCCCCAGTCACGGCACTGAACTGCAAACTCGGGCTCGAGTTCTGTGCATGCGCTGTGGGCAGTGAAAGGGACAGAGGTGGTGGCAATTCCACCCGCAGGTATTTGAACAAGACCTGAGGGGAGAAAGGATGGGAGCGCTGGGATGCCCAAGGGGAGAAGGGCCATGCTGGGGTCCCTCCCACAGGGGTCTGATGAGTCAGCTGGACCACAGAAGGTTGCAGACCCTGTTGGGACAGAGGATGAGGGAGCAGCTCATTAGCCTCCCACCCCAACCAAGTTCCCAAGTTCACAAAGAATTTTAAAATGGGAAAAAAAAATAAATAAAGTGAGATCAGGTTTTAATTAAAACTTTAGCTCCAATTCACATGGTGCCAGGGAGGGCTGGTGGCACCCGCTCTGGCCCCACAGTGGGTCAGCTTTCGGATGACCAGTGCTCTCCTGGTTCACACCTATTCTGATTTCATCGCCGCCCACAGGCTTCTGGGCAAAGCCAGCTTTGCTTTAATTTCTTCCCAAATGTTGACTGAAAAAAGACTGAATTTAAATCGATTCATACCATTTCTCAAACCAATTGTTCTGAGGGTTATTATCAGGACAAGCTCCCTGGCACCTGTGGCTCAGTGTTGAGCATTGACCTATGAACCACGAAGTCATAGATTGATTCCTGGTCAGAGCACATGTCCAGGTTTTGGGCTCCATCCCTAGTAGGGGGTGTGCAGGAGGCAGCTGATCAATGATTCTTTCTCATCATTGATGTTTCTCTCCCTCTCTCTCTCTCTCTCTCTCTCTCTCTCTCTCCCTCCTCCCCCTTTCTCTCTGAAATCTATTAAAAAAAAAAAAAAGACAAGCTCCCACAAGCCACCTGGTGTCTAAGAGGCACATTGTAGGGGACATTTTTGTCACTAATGAACCACGCCCATTGGAGAAAGAATTTTCTTTCAACCTCCCAGTTAAGAGTCCAGCTTTTAGGATCGCTGCTCTGGCTCCTGGAGAAATAAAACAAACATAGTAGACACAGGAGTCCTCAGAAATCTGTCCTAATGAGCCCCGAAAGCAGCCAGCAGCCTCCCGTGCACCCAGAGGAGCCAGCTGCTTTCCTTGGGCACATGGGGGAGCCCAGCACCCTCCCCGCCCAAGCCCTGGGGACCAGGAGAAGCCCCTGTAGTGAAGAACAGTCACGCCCATCCCTGCTGAACTGCCTTTGGGTGCTGTCCATGGTGCTGCCCCCATATTGATTCTATTCGTGTTTTCAGATCCCAGACCACGCCTTCCACTGGAACCAGGTGGTGACCCCGCCTTAGTCTACACTGCCAGCCAACCCTGCTCTCCCTGACCCGTGACCTAGCTTGGAGCACCAGCCGTGCAGGGACTGGCCCATCTGCTAGGCTGTCTGGTGGTGGCTCTGGTCTAGCCTCCTGCAGACCCCACCTGCCACAGCCCCACCTGCCAACACCTCACCCACCCCCGTATCTGCCAACCAGCCCCTAACCTCTGACAGGTCCTGCCATGTTGGTCTGCACCCCTGCAGGTGAGTGGAACAAGGGAAAAACTGGGAGCTGGGTTTAAAGTGTCCCCAGCTAGGGGCCCCAGCTGTCACGCAGAAGCAAACGTGACTCTCTCTGGAGAAGGCCTTATTCATCGAGGTCCCCGAGGAACCCCACCAACGTTCAAGGCCTGTGACTGACATGCTCCCTCCTCACAGCCGGCACGCAAGCCCCAGGCCTGTGCCGGTGGGCGCTCCTAAGAGAAGTGCCGGGGGCAGCCCAGCCGAGCCCTGTTCTCCTGCCATGATCTGGATTGCCTGTGACGTTTGCACAAGGGACCCCCAACCTAGAAAACCTCTGATGAGAAACTGCAAGCTGGCAGAATCCCTGTTTAGGATACAAAAGATGCCATACAAAGGCTTTGTACAATCTAGCGCAGATGCAGGAGAGAAAACCACACACCTGGCACACCCTGAACAGCAGACAGGCCAAGCGGGCAGCCACACTCAGAAAGAAGTGATCTCAAAGCTTGTCGGGGAGAAGGGCTGTTTGCAGGACAAGCCAAACGAAGCTTGTGTGAGTGGCTCTTCGAGCCCTGGTTTGGTTAACCATTTCTAATATCATAATGTCCAACATGAGGAACCAGCAAACCAGAGAAAAGAAGGCAGACAGACAGCTGGTCATCTTGGCTGGATGCCGCCCAGCACCAGGAGCGGGGGGACTCCCCTCCCTGTGGTGCACAGACATGATGCTGACCTAAGAGGCCTCCTCCAGGCAGCCGGTGAGTGTGGAGGGCTGGCCTGGGCCACCCTGTGGGGGGAGGGGCTCAGAGCTGAGGACACGGGCCTGGTGTGAGACCCAGGCCCAGAGGAGGCCCCTCGCACCCTGGATGACAGCGGAAAGACATGGCTCCTTCAACGACTTTCCAGCTTGGACAAGGCCCTTCCCCTCTCTAGGCCGTCTGCCCTCAGGCTGATACCGACGTCCCTTAACACACGTGGGGACATCAGAGCAGTGCCCGGCATAGAGCAGGTACCATGAAATGGGTGACTTTTTGCCCGCCTGGTGTGGCTCAGTGGCTGAGCCAGGAGGCCATGGTTCAATTCCCGGTCAGGGCACATGCCTGGTTGTGGGCTCCACCCCCAGTAGTGGGCATGCAGGAGGCAGCCAATCAATGATTCTCTCTCATCATTGATGTTTCTACCCCACTCTCCCTCTCCCTTCCTATCTCTGAAATCAATAAAAACATATTTAAAAAAAAAAAGGGTGACTTTTTATCATCACTCTCCTCTTTCTCATCTTTTTTTGGTAATAACTGTTTATTGTTATGCACTGTCACAATGTCCTAGATCTTGCAAATATCCTGAAAGCAAACTTGTACTGAGCAGGGCCCTGGAACTTGTTGACCATGATGCCACCAACTGCCACCAGGGACGGTAGCCCCTGTATGTGGCTCCGGGGGCGCCAGGCCTGGGAGAGGATGGCTGCAGGGTCGCGCTGTGGCTCTGGGCACCTGAACTGCGCCAACCACCCACCATCTGTCGGCTGCCTCTCTCCCCTTCTGTGCCTGGTTCCCAGCAGGTGGCATCAGCATGGATGATAAATGCCAGTCATGCCTCCACACCAAGTCCTGAAACCATAAACGTGTACAGGATGCAGCCGTTTGCCTGGAAATCTGATTTCCAATCGAAATGAAGGCCCTGGCCGAGTGGCTAAATTTGGTTAGAGCGCTGGCCTGATGCACCAAGTTGGCGAGCTTGATCCAGGTCAGGGCGCACACAGGAATCAACAAATAAATGCATAAACAAGTGGAACAACAAATTGATGCTTCTGTCTCTCTCTTTCTCTAAAATCAATCAGCAAACATTTTTTAAAATGAAAGTATAGCTTTACCAGCCCCCAACTGAAAAGCACTAGTACAAAAATTCCTTTTTTCCAACCATCTGGATTTGGGGAGACAGTGGACCAGTCCAGGTCAGGAGGAGATGCAGGCTGTTTACTCTCTTCCCAGTTAGTGGCCAGGACCCCCGGCAGGTGCCCTGTCGATACAGACACAGAGCAGCCCCCATCCCAGACCACCGGCTCCTGAGAGCCATCACCTGCCTCCTGCGTTCCCCTTGACAAATCCTGGAAACACTCTAGGAGGGAAGTTCGTTCCTTACCATGAAGCTCACAGGGAGGTTGGCAGGGCTCTGCATCCTCAGGCTCTGCGTCCTCGCCATTGATGTGGGGAGGAAATATTGCAGGCCCTTGCCAAAGCAAGTCTTAATTCATGGGCACCACTCAGCTTTCAGAAAAACAGGCAAAGGGCTGGGAGGGTCCTGGGCTCGCACTCTCCATCCCTCTGCTCCACCCTCCCCCAGGCCGCCTCAGTGGGACCTCCCAGGGCTGAGCAGCAGCTGCCCCTGGGTGCAGCCTAGGCCAAGGGGCATTTCCTCCAGTCAGAGCCTGGATGCCGTCACCATCCACCACCCACCACCGTGGTCCTTGGATTGAGGCCGGCATGCAACAGTGGGCACCTTTCAGGCTCTCCTCCCAGCAGGAAAGGGGTGTAGGCAGAGCAAGAAGGAATTGCTAAAATCCCCGGCTCCTCCCCAGAGGCATGGGCAAAGGCACAGCAGGCAGGTTTCTGCTGGGAAAGCTGACCCCAATCGAACCCTCCTTCTGAGGCTTCCAGTGGGTGTCAGCATCCCACAGCCACTCTGCCACCCCGGAAACCGGAAAACCTTAGATTACAAAACTGGACACCAAAATATAAAAATAAAATCCCCGCAGGGGCCGCGCCTTCCTGAGCGCGGCTCAGCCGGCGGCGACACAAACGCCCGAGTTTGCGGCCTCCAGGGCAAGGCGCGAGCACCTGCGCCACCTGGGCCGCGTCCCCACGGGGCCTGTGCGCCCAGAGCCGCACAGGGGTTCCCGGGAAAGGGCGTGGGAGAGACGGGGCCGAGGGGGCCTGGAGAGGCTGAGACACCCCCGCCCCCAGACGCCCTGGCAGGCAAGACGCACCCTGCCGCCGCCGGGCCCTCCCGGACCACCCCCAGGCCACCCCGGACCACTGTAGGCCACCTCCGCGCCACCCCTGGCCCATCTCCTGGCCCACCTCCTGGCCACTCCTGGACATTTCCAGGCCACCCCAAGCCATCCCGCAGCGCAGAGCTCCGGAGCCCCTGGGCGCATGGTGCCAGGCGTGGGAAGCGCAGAGGCCCGCCCAGATTGCGGCGGCGCGCGGGACCGGGGACCGGGGACCGGGGTGGCTGGTGGCTGCTCACCGAGGCTCCCCGCGGGCGGGCGGCGGCGTCTGAAGGTCCCACTCGGCCATTGCAGTGGCGCTGCAGCGGGCGGGGGGCGCGCGTCACCGCGGGCGGGCGCCCCAAACCTAGGCCCTCCCCCGACACTCCCTGCCGCCCGGCTGCGCGGCTCCGCGACACCCCAACCCCACCTCTTCCTTTGCTGCTCATCGTATTCTCTGAGGCGCAGGTTGGCAGTCGGTGAGAATCGGAGAACGCCGTGGCTGAACAGAACCTGGCTGCTGCGCAGAGCGCGGCGGGCGGGCAGAGCCAGGCAACCGGCCGGTGCCCACACCGATGGCACCCAGAGCCGCCGGGTGCGGGTTTACCAGGGCTGAACTCTGGCTCACGGTAGGAATTACTCACCCACGTTTCACGCTGGATGTCGGCGGCTCTGAAGCAGCCCCTGAGCTGCACGTGTGTTTCAACCATTAACTCTTGGCTTCCTGTCTCCAAACGCTGCCTTCCTCCGCCCTGGGGGAGAGATGCTTCGGCGGGCGGGCGGGCGTGGAGCAAATCACAGGGCTGCTCCGGAACCAGATCCAGGAATCCACCTTGGAGCCCTGGCCTCTGGCGGGGACCCCAGCCCACCACTGCTGGGTGCTCCCCCCACCCCGGAGAGCTGTGGGAGGAGGAGTTAAATGAGTTAATTTAGTGAATGTGGCACGCAGGAAGGGTCCCTGTGGTTTTACGGAAACCGGTAGACAAGGTAAAATGTCCCCTCGTGGGATGCATTATTCCCTGGAAACCAAGACTTACAACCCAGCCCATGGCAAAGTTCTGGGCACAGAGAGTGAGTAGTCCTGCAAGCAGACCCTGCAGTGTGGTAGTGAGGGGCGCCTCCTCCACTCTTATCCCCTGTTCCTGGACCAGGGCCTTCTGGGCACAGGAAAACCATTTATTGATTGCTGGTGAAGAAGGTATCCAATTGCACAGAAACAGCCTCAACTGGCACCCTGGCACCTTTTTTTATTTTTATTTTTTAAATTTAATAAATCTTTATTCAGATTATTACAATTGTTTCTTTTCCCCCCATAGCTCCCCTTCACCCGGTTCCCACCCCTCCCTCTGCCCTTACCTCCCCCCCCCCCACTGTCCTCATCCATAGGTGTACGATTTTTGTCCAGTCTCTTCCTGCACCCCCCTATACCCCTTTCCCCCTGAGAATTATCAGTCCACTCCCTTTCTATGCCCCTGATTCTATTATATTCAGCAATTTATTCTGTTCCTCAGGTTTTTAATTCACTTGATTTTTAGGTTCACTTGATAGATATGTATTTGTTGTTCATAATTTTTATCTTTACTATTTTCTTCTTCTTCTTACAGAATACCTTTCAGCATTTCATATAATACTGGTTTGGTGGTGATGAACTCCTTTAGCTTTTTCTTATCTGTGAAGCTCCTTATCTGACCTTCCATTCTGAATGATAGCTTTGCTGGGTAGAGTAATCTTGGTTGTAGGTTCTTGCTATTCATCACTTTGAATATTTCTTGCCACTCGCGTCTGGCCTGCATAGTTTCTGTTGAGAAATCAGCTGACAATCATATGGGTGCTCCCTTGTAGGTAATTAACTGTTTTTCTCTTGCTGCTTTTAATATTCTCTCTTTGTCTTTTGCCCTTGGCATTTTAATTATGATGTGTCTTGGTGTGATCCTCTTTGGATTCCTTTTGTTTGGGGTTCTGTGTGCTTCCTGGACTTGTAAGTCTATTTCTTTCACCAGGTGGGGGAAGTTTTCGGTCACTATTTCTTCAAATAGGTTTTCAGTATCTTACTCTCTTCTCCTGGCACCCCCATAATTCTGATGTTGGTACACTTGAAGTTGTCCCAGAGGCTTCTTACACTATCTTCAAGTTTTTGGATTCTTTTTTCTTTTTGCTTTTCCAGTTGAGTGTTCTTTGCTTCTTTGTATTTAAATTCTTTGACTTGATTCGTGCGTTCCTCTAGTCTGTTGTTGGGTCTCTGTATAATATTTTTTATTTCAGTCAGCTGGCACCTTTTTTTAAAAAAAATTGATTTCAGAGAAGAAGGGAGAGCGAGAGAGAGAAATAGAAACATCAATGATGAGAGAGAATCATTCATTGATTGGCTGCCTCCTGCACGACCCCAACTGGGGATCAAGCCCACAACCCGGGGATGTGCCCTTCACTGGAATCGAACCCAGGACCTTTCAGTCCACAGGCTGATGATCTATCCACTGAGCCAAACCAGCGAGGGCACCCTGGGCACCTTTAAATAGGCCATCCGGCTTTCCCTGCCCTCGAGAATGGACGCGGGGTAGAGTTGTAAATCCCATGGCGTCTGTGGTTCCTTGGTCAGAGGCGGCCTTGGTGGGTTCATGTCAAGTGAAGACACGCTCAGTGAGTCTCCGATGGGGCTCCTGGTGGAAGCCAGTGGGCAGGGAAGGAAACCCACAGCGAGGAAGAGCGTCTACGCCAATGACGTCTGGTGGGATCATTTTGCTACCACAAGGCCGGCTGGTCCCCAGGGTGCAGTACCGCAGTGCAGTTCCACGTCCGTCTCAGCTGTTGAGAGACTCGGCAGCGGCAGTAGCCAGGCCGGCCTTGGTCGGGAGATCAGTGTTGTTAAGAGATGACACGCAGTCTCCACCCACTTTCCACGCTGCCAGCCGCCACTTTCGTGAGCTTTCCGTGCACAGGCCCGAATGACTGGAGAAGGCAGCTGGCGGCGTCTGCAGCCTGGGCACCTTCTGCCCAGACGGTCAAGGCCTCCGCAGTGGGCGCACTTTGCGAGTGTGAACACAGAGCAAACATTTTCAAACCTGGGCCCATTCCCGAAGGTCTGTCCACTACACCTTCTTCCCTTAGACCTCCTACCCCCAAACCCGGGCCTTGGAAGTCCTATCATCAATATAGACAAAGATCGTCAGCCTGTAGACTGAAGGGTCCCAGGTTCGATTCTAGTCAAGAGCACATACCTCTGTTGCAGGCTCAATCCCGGCCTAGTCCGGTGCATGCCGGAGGCAACCAATTGATGTGTCTGTGTGTCTCTCCCCCTCCTGTCCACTCTCTCTAAAAATTAATGGAAAAATATCCTCAGATGAGAATTTACAACAACAACAAAATGCCGAAGTAAGTTGCAGACAGAACATGTCACCCTTGAGCACTGCACATGCACATCATCCCCGGAGTGCAATACTTTTTCTAGCTTCATTCTTTTTTTTTTTTTAAATATGCTTTTTTGATTTTTTTACAGAGAGGGAGGGAGAGGGATAGAGAGTTACAAACATGGATCAGCTGCCTCCTGCACACTCCCCACTGGGGATGTGCCCGCAACCAAGGCACATGCCCTTGACTGGAATTGAACCTGGGACCCTTGAATCCACAGGCCGACGCTCTAGCCACTGAGCCAAACCGGTTAGGGCTCTAGCTTCATTCTTGGGGGCGAGGAGATCAACGGAGAGTCAAGGAAGGCTCAGATCTTAGTGTACCAAACAGTGGGCTTTGCCACTGGGGTTCGCTCATGTAGCCCAAACCCCCATCAAGACACAGAACACGACCACATCCCCAGATCCTCCCAATGCCCTTTCTGAGTCAATTGTGTGCCCCACTCCCAGGCCAACCATTCCTTAGGGTATTTCCCGCCACAGATTCATTCAGCCCGGAAGCTCATTGAATGGAATCACAGTGTGCTGGTTGGGGTAAGACTTCCACACTATCATGTGTATTAGTTGTTTCCTTGGATTTACTGCTGGATATTAGTGCGCTATATGAACTTTCCACGGCTGCCTGGCCGGTGTGGCTCAGTGGTTGAGCATCCATCTCTGAACCGGGAGGTCACGGTTCGATTCCCAGTCAGGGCACATGCCCGGGTTGCGGGCTCCATCCCCAGTGTGGGGCGTGCAGGAGGCAGCCGATCAATGATTCTCTCTTATCGTTTATGTTTCTATCTCCCTCTCCCTTCCTCTCTGAAATAAAAAAATATTTTTAAAAAAGCTTTCCACGGCTTGTTTCTCCATTCTCCCGTTGAGGGCTACCTAGGCTACCTCTTTCCAATTTGGGTGTATCACGGCCATCACATTCTTACACACAGCTTTCTACTTGGGGCACTTTCCGGTCTCTGCGTCTGGGACAGCAGGGGGCGGTGGTGAGCTAGTCACTGGAGCCCTGGTCTTGGAGAGAGGCAGTGTCCCTGTATCACCCGCAGACCTGAGGACAGCCCTTGAACCACGTATGAATGAATGGGACCGAAGGGTGATGAGTGATCATCACTCATGCCCCACACGCGGCTGGTTCCTCAACAGCCAAGAGGCCACACAGGAGGCCTGGGGACAGGAAGAGGCAGAGAAGAGACGCTCAAAGGTCCTCTCAGAACTCAGCCTGCCCTGCGCTGCCAAGAGACTCCTTCGGCTCTGACACGGAGGTCACCTGCGTGTTGTCACGCCTCGGCCCTATGACATGGCTGTTGCTGATGTGCCCTGTGAAGAAAGTCCTCAAAGAGTCGCTATCGGAGCCACCAGCACTGCTAACTTTGTGCTCCTGTGACCTCTGCCCGTCTCACACCCGGTCTCGCTGGGGGCATCGTGTCCTGCTGTGCCCTCATCACTCCCTAGTGACATGTCACATGCGAGGAGACCTTTGGGGATCCCTTCACCAAGAAAAGCAGAGTTAATCCGAGGGAGCGAGACACAGAAAGACTGATCATGACGCAAAGTCACGGGGCAGCTTCCAGAATCCCTTGGAACTGTGTTTAAAACGCGGAGTCCTGCCCTGACCGGTGTGGCTCAGTTAGCTGAGTGTCCTCCTGGGCACTGAAGGGTCACCAGGGCACATGGAAGGAGCCAATTGACGTCTCTCTCTCTCTCAAATCAATAAAAACATGTTTTAAAAAATTAAAACATCCCCGTCTTCCAGAACCCACAGTCTGGAGGCTCACTGAATGGAATCACACCGGGTGCTGGTGGGGGTAAGCCTTCCACACTATCACGTGTATTGGTTGGATATACCACCGGTTTGGAAACTGCTGGTGGAAAGGAAGCTCTCAGATTAAAACACAAAGGAAGCCCTGGCTGGTTTGGTTCAGTGGTTAGAGTGCTGGCCCAGGGACCAAAGGGTCACAGGTTCAATTTCCAGTGAAGGGGATGTACCTCGGTTGTGCTCTCGCATCGATGTCTCTCTCTCTCCCCTTCCTCCCTCCTTTTCATCTCTCCCTACCCTCTTCCTTCCACTTTCTCTAGGAACCAACAGAAAAAATATCCTTGGGTGAGGATCAAAACACAAAGGAAGCTGCCTAGGAAGAGTCTTGTGTTTACTAACTACCTTATCATCATTTACTCTTTTTAAAAAATGTATCTTTATTGTGGGAAGTATTACAGGTGTCCCCCTTTTTCCTCCAGTGACACCTCCCCCTCCCCCCTTAAACCAGTTAATGTTAAATGTCCTTGGTTAGGGAAGATAGGATTTTGCAGTTTACTACATGGCTGTTAACTGCTTGGCCGTTTAGTATCTGTCTCAGTTTCCCCATGCCACTTGTCCTGGCTTACTACCATCCGCACCTGCTACCTGCAGTCCCTTCCCTCCTCCCCCGCCGCGCTCCCCCCTCCCCCCCCGCCCCCGCCCCCGCCCCCGCCGGAGCCTGCCTGGCTGCTCTCAGGGCCGCCGCAGAGCCGGCTGCAGGAGGCCAGGGCCTGGGAGCCATCTGGAGTCAGCGCAGGGCATTGGAGAACCAGCTCAGCCCTTTCCAGGGCCTCCCCAGCCCCCACAGTCTCTCCCAAGGGCCCCAGTAATGCCCGGGCACAGGAGCCCAGCTGCTCTTGGAGCCACTGAGCGGCCGGTCCAGACCCGCCCGCTTCCCTACTCCCCGCCCTCTCCCGCAGCCAGCCGGCCCGGCCACCACGTGACCAGTCGCATGACGGTGTTTGCTCAGCGTGTGTTCCCATTACCCGAGCTGGTTAGAACACACAGGCCGTTCTCCTCCAAGAGCAGCTGAGCTGTTGCTTCACATAGAAGGACAAACAAACGCGACCCCCGGGCGCCCCGGCTGCCGGGACGGGCCGCTCCAGGAGCCGCTTCCTGGGGTGGACATGGCAGGCACGCGCAGGGCCGGCCGCCAGACACCCTTTCCCCTGGACAGGATCCTGCGCCTTCACCAGAGGGGGCACGGACCCGACACACCGGAAGCCGTGCAAGCCCTTTGTTGGCAATTCGAGCTATTTCATCATGCGACTAAAAATAGCCCGGCCTAGTAGGGACATGGCTGGGAATTCGTGGAAAAGTTCCCGTTTGTCTGGAAGAGAAAGGGAAACAGAACAGCATGATCGGTCTGCAGGGGGCCCAGCCCCCAGGCCGGCGTGGCGCCCGGACTGAGAGTCCCTGGGAAGGTGGAAAAACAGGCCCTCCGCGTGCTGTCCCTCTCACAGCTGTTGGACAGTATCCAGAGGCGTGGTGGTCATTTGAATCATGTCCCCACCCACTCACACAGCCATGCGGGTCACCAGGGAAACAAAACAGGCGGATTATTCCTTTCTCTATTCCAATAATTACCGGCTGTTGTTGTTCCTTGTGATTAAGCCCTTAGGGCAATGGGGGGAGGGGGAGGGGGAGGCGGCGGAAGCCACGCAGACTTTTCCAGTCACTTCTGGATCAAGAGAAGATGTCCTCCTCTTGCGCACAGGTCTCTGTGATTATGGTGCCCTAGCCAGTGTAACCATCGACCCTACTCCAACTCGGGGCTGCTCCCAGGAAAGCTGCGTGTGATGGGGGGGCTGGCCGCCTGTCTCCCCTGCACAGACACAGCCCTGACCTCCAGGGGCCATTCAGGGGAAGGTCTTAGCTGCCCATGCACCACTGGGTGGGAGGTGATCCACAGGGACTGTCCCCTTGGGCTGCCTCTGCCGGGCCTTGGAGGCTCTGGAAATGCTGGGCCTCTCTCACCTGCGGTCCCGCCTGGCACTGTAACTGTGGCCACTGCTGCCCACTCAGACCAATACCTCCCACCTGCCCTTCGCTTTCCCAGTTGACTCCAGGCAGACCCTAGACAACCCCATATGTTCACAGGCCATTTGAGTTTTGTGTTTGTTCTTTGTCCACTTAGCACTGGGCTGTGTGTGGTTCACTGAGTCCTGTTGGACTTTCACACCTTCGCATGCTAAGCCTTGGCCTGTCCGGTGGATGGCAGGTAACTCCTTCCGGTCTGAGTCACGCAGTGCACTTTACTTAAGTGAGAGGTACCCTCTGCTTGTGAAAAAAGACCAGTAGTCCAGCCTACCTGCCCCGTGGCTGTGAGGGTGAGATGGGAGCATGCGTGCCAGGGCTCAGAACTTGGTGGCGCACGACAAGGTAACAGGTCTAGCTCTCCTGATGCTCACCTTTCCCCTTAACATGTCAAAACACAAATCCAACCGAATACATTTGGAGATCGAATTGGCTTTACAATCCACCCATAAACCAGGCAGCAACCCATCCAACACTAGCAGGCCCTCCCAGGGGTTGCACAAAAAGGAAGGTGTTTATTTATTTATTTATTTATTTATTTATTTATTTTTATTGATTTTTTACAGAGAGGCAAGGAGAGGGATAGAGAGTTAGAAACATTGATTCAGCTGCCTCTTGCACACTCCCTACTGGGGATGTGCCCGCAACCAAGGTACATGCCCTTGACCGGAATCAAACCCGGGACCCTTGAGTCCGCAGGCCGACGCTCTATCCACTGAGCCAAACCGGTTAGGGCTATTTATTTATTTTTAAATGTTTATCTATTGATTTGAGAGAAACTTTGTTTTGTTGTTTTACTTATTTGCATCGACTACACTAGCCAGGTTCAGTGGTTTCTCTTTAAGAGTAAACGTGTGTGTCTTGGGGGGGGGGGAAGGCATGTAGAGAGTTCTCCCTGGGGAGGGAAAACCAGGTTGTGAAGGGAATATTTTCACTTAAACGTTCCTGGGTAATGGCCTGGAGAAACTCAGAGGCCTTATAAAATTTACACATCTCGATGAGCTTAGCAGGTTGCAGTGTGAGACAACACACAAAAATCAATTATGTTTCTAAATACGAGCAATCAACAACCCGATGAAATATAACAATGATGGTAATTACAGTAACACTGAAATATGACTATTTAGGGATACGTCTGACAAAAATGTGCAAGCCCTCTACCCTGAACTACAGACACTGCTGCGGGAGCTGAGAGAGCACCCAGCTAATGGAGAAGCACCCTGTGTCTGGGCTGGAAGACGAGGTGTCGGCAGCTTCCCTAGCACAGGAGCCTGAGAGGCTGTGGAGGGGAGCGGTGTGGCGTGGACACTTTCTGTGAGTGCTGCCTGTGTCCATGGGGCAGCTGCTCCCTGTGTGTTTTCTGCTGTACCACCCCGACACTGCTAGGACAAGGGTGGTGTCTCATTGAATCAATGAGAATGAAAACGGAGGGCCCCACAGAAGGAAAGGCCAGCACCTCCAGCTCCAGAAAGAAGCTGAGTGAGTGCCCCTCTCAGGAGAAGCCTGATCTAGACTGGAAACGGCGGGCCGCATGCTCCCCTCACTAACGCAGGGAGGGCCTGCCTGGCAGCCTCGCCAACTCAAGAGACCTCAAGTAACCACAAAGGATGGATGGTCTGCAATGAAAACCTTTAATTACAAAGCAGGCTCTGGGGGGTGGTCGCGTCCTAGGATGGTATCTTCCCTGGCAAAGATCGACTTCGATCTTTACTGAGCCTATTGTCTTCTTGTCTAAGATAACATACCTGTGTTATGTCAGGGTAACTGGTAACTTCCCTTTTTTCTGGACCCCCTCAGCAAAACCACAAGTTCCCTCATTGTTATTGTTACAGTGTTTCGAGTTGTGGACTGTTAGCTAACCTGCACCCATGTGTGTAAAAGAAGCACGCGTCTATCATTTCACTTTTTATCCAATCCCAGAGGTTTCCTGGCTTTGCTTTCTCCCGCCTCCCTAATCTCTCATCAAGGGATTTCGTGTAACCTTCTGATAGGAATTTGTAAAACTAAGCGAAAAGCCGCCGTTCTTGGGAGCAATGTCTCAATGCGTTGAAATTCTGCTTTCCAGCAATTGTCAACAGTTTGGCTCAAGTAAACTGTTGACAATTTACTTGTCACCAAGTAAATTGGGGGGTGGGAGTGGGGGTGGCAGAGGGGGGGGTGGCAGGGGGGGGTGCCTCACAAAAACTCTTTTCAGGTTTGAATGTTTCCTGGTTAACAAAACGAAGACTTCAGCTGAGGACAGCAGCGGCTGCGTCAGCAGAGCTGCAGGAGCGGGGGCCCAACTGTCGCTGGGTCCAGCAGAGATCCAAAAGCAGGCAGGGGAGTGGGAGACATCATGGTAGACAGGGGGGCTTCAGTGCACCCTGATGGAGGCTGGGGTTCCACAGAGCCTGGAGCAGGGAACCCTGATTGATCAGGGAGCATTCTGGCTTTCTCTGGTGGGTCTGGAGCTTCTGGTGGGTCCTGACCTGGCAGCTGGGACAGAAATGGGGAAGTCCATTGGGGCTGATTGTTACAGGGGTTGTTGTGGGGCTTCCAGTTGCTAGGAGACACGCGTCAACGAAAGAAACTTTCACACCTAGGAGATTTTTTGTGAGTTTATTTGAGCCAAACTGTCAACAACTGCAGGGAAGCAAAATTAACGAATTGGCATCAAAGTCCAGAGAATGGCAGTTTTGCACCTTATTTATATAAGCGGGTGACATGAAATCCACTGGGGATATATTAGGGAGATGGGAGAAAGCAAAGCAGGTGGGAAATCTCTGGGAATGGTAAGTAAGATGATAGACACATCCATCTTTTACATCGGTGGGTGCAGGATACTTAACAGTAAAACGGTAGTGCAACCCGACAAGCAAGAGGGTCCGGGCTGCCTGCCACTACTTGAGCCAATTAAGCAGAGAGGGGGTTGAGTCATAGATGAGAGTTTATCCCAATAATGCCGGCAGTGTGGGAGAGCAGCAGGTAGAAGGACAAAGATTACTTGGGAAAGTAGGAATTCCAGGCATGGGAAAGCAGGCAAGGTATAATCATTACAGATTACAAATTATGCGGGCGGGGGGTGGGAGTGGGGGTGGCAGAGGGGGGGGGGTGCCTTGGGGACCGGATTGCAGACAATAGGGGCTGGGGGTTGTAAAGAGCAGGTGCCTCCAGGATTAGATTGTTTCTGCCAAGAGGTTGTAAATCTTTCCATAATGACAGGCAGTTTTCGGGACAGGAGGATGGAATGTGCTCCGATGTCCCAGGGCATCAACTCCCAGCCAGGTTAGAATGTGCTTTCTTTAATCAGAACAAAACAATAATGGTTAACAGAGCATGAATAATATTTCTTATAATTGTGGACAAAAGGGGCCACATGCTAACCTGACAAGTTCAGGGAAGGCCTGCATGGCGGTCTTGCAAACTCAGAGACCTAAAGTTACCACAAAGGATGGTCTGAAATTAATCTTTAACTAAAAGCAGTTATGGTGGGTAGTTATATCCTAGGCCGGTATCTTCACTGACAAGGTCAACCTTTCCCTTAACTGAGCCTATCTGTCTTTTTGCATCTATGATAACAGCCTTTGAAATGTCTGGGTAACTTGTAACTTCCCTTTTTCTGGAGCCCTTGAGGCACAACCTAATGTGCTGGGCGCCAGGACAGATACCACAAATTCCTTCATTATCATGTTAATTGTTTCTGGACCCACCTAAACAATTGTGTTAGACACATAAAAAACAAAATGTGTCTATCATTTTGCTTTTTATCCAATCCCAGGGGTTTCCCCACTTTGCTTTCTCCTGCCTCTCTAGTCTATCCCCATGGATTTCATGTAACCCACCTACGTCCCTTTCCTTTGATTGCGATGTATAAATACAGATGTAACCCGCCATTCTCTGGAGCATTATCTCAATTCATTGAGGTTCTGCTTCCCGGTATATGTTGACAGTTTGACTCAAATAAACTCACAAAAATACTTTATAGGTTTCAACGTTTTTTTGTTTTTTTTTAACGTTAACATAATTAATAGCTAGTCCCCAATATTATATTTCTGGCCCTAATAATAGACACAGACATCTTTTACAATTAACATGATAACAATGAGAGGATTTATGGTTTCTGCCCTTGTGCCCTGAGGGGTCTGGTAAAAGGGGAGTTACCCTACCATTCCAAAGGTCTGCTTTGTTAAATCCAAAAGACAATAGGCAGCCTCAGTTAAGGCCAAGATTGACTTTTGTCAGGGAAGATTCTAGCCTAGGACCTGCCATAAACTCCTTTTAGTTAAACAGTTTTAATTTAAGACCTTCCTTTGTGGTTACTTTAGGTTTCTGAGTTTGCAAAGCCACCAGGCAAGCCTTGCCTGAGCTTGTCAACAGCACGTGGCCCCTTTAGTCCACACACTTTCTGCAAGTCTGACTTAGAGCAGGCTGCCTCCTGGCTGGTCACTGCAGGTGAGGGGCTGGCCTCCCGGAGCTGGTGGCCACGGGGTGTGTCGCCTTTGACTTTACAGATGGCCTAGCCTGGTTTGGTTCCACGTGCCGGCCAGCAGCAAGCCCCTGGTCCAGCTCGATTTCTCCTTTCCTTCATTGCCTATGATGCTTCAGGGAGAACAGTAAACCCTCAGGCAACATTACAGATGGCCCTGCGGGCCTCAGTGTCCTCGTCGCCTTGTGCTCTTACACTTCGCATAGGTCCACCTGTAGGACGGATGCTCACCACCCTCTCCATCTGCCGATGGGCCAAGTGGGTCCCGGTCCCGCGAACGGCGCCCCGCCCCCAGCGAAATAGCCCCGCCCACGCTCTGGGCCCGCCTCTCACTCTAGGAGACCCCCGCCTCCCCGCCCCGCACCTGCGTACAGAGCCCAGATCTTCAGACCCCGCCCAACGAACCCTGTCCCCTCGCTAACATCCCAACCGCGCAAGCGCGCTCCAAACCTCAGCCAACGCCTCAGACCCAACCCGCGCACGCGCCGCACGCGCCGCACGCGTCCCGCGCGCCCCCCGCCCTCGCGCACACGCAGGCCTCTCCCCTTAGCCAATGGGCGACGCCGTCGCTTATCCGCCGCTTATCTGCCCTGCGTCTGTCGGCGCGCGTCAGTCAGTCGGGGTCTCGGGCTGACGTTGCTTGGTCTCCTGTTCCCCGAGTTCGTGTTCCGGATCCCGCGGTCCACTTCTGAGCATCTGACACTCACCCAACCCCGGGCCCGGCCCCAGCCCAACCCGCCGGCCGCAGCGCCCTCCCTCCGGCGCCATGTCGCAGAGCGGGACTCCCGGACTGCAGGAGGAGAGCCTGCAGGGTGAGCCGCTGGGGCTGGGGGTCGGGGAGGCTGCAGTGGAAGGCCTCCCCGGTACGGGAGCGGGAGCCGAGGCTGCGCCTGTAGGCCGTGGCGCGCCGTCCCCTTGAGCTCGCAGCGGGCTCGGGGCCGCTTACAAAGGCGAGGTCCGGGGACGCCAGGCTGGGTCTCCAGGACCTGGGATGGCTCCAGTTGCTCCGCTCGCGGTGGGAGATCAGGACACGGATTGGATTCCACCAACAAGCCTAAATTCTGCAGCGAAGGGCAAGTGGAGATGCCACGGCTCCTTAAAGACCGTGTTCCAGTTCGTATCGTGTAGTTCAGACCAGTGTTGGCTGTAGCGAGCGGAAGCCAAGCGTTCAGCGCAATTGCCTGGGCTTGGGATGTCAACCTCGAGCGGCAGTGCTATCCCTAGTGGCGGTTAGGGCTCGCTGGGGGAGAAGGAAAGGCGCCGGCAGGCACAAGCCCACTGGCTGTTCTTCTCAGGGTAAGAGGTGGACAGCGTTAAAAAAAAATGGTATAGGCGGTGAACAGGCTTTTTCAAGTTCATGCCCCACTTGCACTGGAAAGTCATTCCAAAACAAAGCCCGGAATTGAGTTTTGGCTTCAAAATAAGCAGCAGGAGGACCGGTTCCGGCAGCTCGGTACTGCAGCGGGTGCAGAGCTTAAGGAGCACCTCGCCTGGTGCCCCGCGCTTGCTGGTCCAGGTCCCCGCGCTCAGGGCCGCTTTGCTTCCTTGCGCAGCTGAGTGGTGGCAGCCTGGAGGTCCGCCCCTTGGGCCTGGCTCCTCCGGGCCCATCCAGAGATCCGGAGGCCGGGGAGTGGGAGGAAGGGTTCTGTGGCTGTCGACCTTCGTGTTCTCTGAAGCAAGTGTTTACTAAGCAAAATGAGCATGTAAATAAGCTTTAGGAGGACTGTTCAAATCTTCCAGAATGAGTATTAAAATCGTTAATTATTCAGATAAAGTTAGTGAGCTTATTTAATTAGCCCAATACATTGTATATAACGTATTTTAAAACTACACCCACATTTAAAAAACTCTGTAATCGTAAACTTTGAAATTGCCTAATTATTTTGTTTGGACTAGATTAAGGGATTAAATCTTTGCTGTCTTTCTTCACACAAGACTCAATGGGTGTTTTATAAAGCACAGACCCTTTCTTTGCGGTACAACCATCCCTTTTCTAATTACCAAACTGCTTACTTGCTAACCATTTTCCTTACTAGTTCAGATTTAGTTTGGAAGGTTCCGAGTCCTCCCGAGGGGCTCAGGTCTCCCTCCCCTGATTGACACCGAACTGCTGAGTCACTGGCAATGCAAAACGCCAGCTGAAGAATTAAAAGATTGGTTTTTCTGTTTTGCTTATTCTATAAAAAGGTGGTTACACAGGGAGTGGAAACTCATGGTAAGGGCTCTTTGGGCCATTTGCTCCTGTGTACGTGCGGCAGGGCACACGCCACTCGCCCGCCTGTGGGAGGAGCACCGGGGAAGGGCAGCTGCCCTGGAAATGTGAACCGAGGATTCCTGGCCTGTCCTCTGCTCTGATTTGGTTCCCTCTTGTTGACGTCTGACGAGGACTGAGTAGCCAAACCCACAACAACAGCACTTGCCTCTTTCCTTGTATTGGCCAGGACCAAATGTTTCCCCCCTTCACCTCCTGGCGCATTCTAGTTGGAACTGTTGACTTGCAAGGTGTTCGCATGCCTTTTTGCCAGTGGATACACAACTGCTGAACAGCAGGGAGATGGCATTTTGTCCGATGTTTACACAGGACGGGGGAGGGGAGGTGCTTGGCTTCCTTCCCAGGAGGCCCCTCTTCGCATGAGTGCATCCTGCAAGAGGGTACCCAGCCTTCCCGGGGAGACAGCACCATCTCTTCTTAGGTGCTCACCCCCGACAAAAGTGTATGAAGAGAGAACTCACGATTTGAGGGGACTTAGTACCATGCAGTTTGAGAGCAGAAAGGGGTTTCAGACATCTAAGCCCTAGCCCAATTACTGCATTTCACAGATGGTCACAATCATCAAGCCCAGTGGGCAAGTGACACCATGTAAGGAAAAATCAGATGGCTTCATGTTCAGAATCACTTTACTTCACTTTTTGGGGAATCCCCTTTCAGTCAAGTCTTGTTCCTGTCCCACCTCTCCCAGGGAAGAAGCCCTCTGTGACGAGGGTGGTTGTCCCCAGGCTTTCCCTCTGGGCTGCCAGGCCTTCTCCAAACTCCCTCTGTTCTGACACTGATGTCGCTGTCTTACAGAAAGTTACTTGGATACTTGTCATTCCCTCTAGCGGCTAGCTAGCCTGTCATTTTCGACGCCGCCTCTCATGTAGCCTTTTCAAAACACTGTATTCGCTGGGGTCCTGCCCCAGCACTGCCAATCAGAATTTTCGGAGTGCAGGGGGTTGGCCTCTGGGGACAGTGGGAACGTACCACAGGTGATTCTCTTTAGGCACTGGTGGGACCTGCTACCTGGGGCTAGAGTGGGGGGTGGCCTTGTGGGGCTCCATTCCCTCGGGTCTGTCCAGAAAGGGCTGGAGCTGGTGGGCACTTAATCTCGTCAGCCTTGTTCAGAGGTTGGCTTGCTGTGTTGTTATCGTAAAATACAAGCAGGTGTGGCTGGGCAGCTAGGAATGAGGGCTTGCCTTGATCAGCACCAGCACCTGTTTCTTCCCAGGCCTCATTATGAGGCCAGTTATTTGGTAGATTTTTTTTTGACTCTGAGGAAATTTTCTAAGGTCATGAAGCAACTGTAACCCTATCTTTCTTGCAAGATGTAGGTCCGTTCATATCATACTTGCTCTTAATTTTCCAGTTGCTTAAAGTCAGTAAAACAACTTGCCCGTCACTAAATCATTCCGTGGAATATACATCTCTCAGACCCAAAGCTTTTGCGGCATACAGTCCAGAATGGGATTTTTACTTTCTCAAGAAAGCTTAGGACTTTTTATGAGATGATTCTAAAAAGCATATTCTTGTCTCCATGGAGCCCTGAGTTGGCCCTTGAAGTATAATAAAATATATGGACACCTGAAACTAATATATACCTGAAACTTGTATGTCATATGTCAATTATACCTCGTTTAAAATTTTTTATTTAGTGTTCTCTCTGTTTACTGGCACAGAGCTCTAAACCCTTGGGGGTTCTTGAATGATAGGGTTGTCTTTGCTATTCTTCAACCGCCCCTTTTGTAGGGACCCCTGTGGAACGCAGGAGTCTGCTCTTGAGGCGACCATGAGGCCCTGGGTAGCCTCAGGATGCAGGTGGAAAGACCAGCTCGGTGATCAGAGGGTGGAATCCAGGAGGGGAGGGACTGGAGATTGGGTTATGCTGATCCTCACCCGAGGCTATTTTTTTCCATTGATTTTTAGAGAGGGGAAGGAAGGGGGAGAGACAGGGAGAGAAACATCCATGTGAGAGAGACATCAATTGGTTGCCTCATGCACGGGGCCAGGGATTGAGCCTGCAACCAAGGTACATGGCTTTGACCGTAATCCAACCCAGGACCCTTCAGTCCCAGGGCCCATGCTCTATCCACTGAGCAAAACTGGCTAGGGCTAGAGCTTGGGTCATGAAACCTTTGCGCTGGGAGGGTGGTGCACAGGGAGAGGCCTCTTGGCGTCTCCTCCAGTTGGCTGCTCCTGAGCTGTGTCCTTCCTAGTAAATGGGTGAACTTCAGTAAAGTTCTGGGAGTTGTTCTGGTGAGTGTGTGTGTGTGGAGGGTGGGTATTGTAGGAACCTAGAATTTGTGGTCTGCCAGGCAGGAGTGGGGGGGGCCTGGCATCCCCTTGCGCTGGTGTCTGATGTGGGGGCAGTCCCATGGGACTAAGCCTTTCACTTGTGGGACCTGACCACAGCTGCCGGTAGTGGCGGCATTGACGTGAACTGTTACAGCCAGTTGGTATTGGAGAATAGGTTATTGGTGTGGAAACCCCCACGCGTGTATCAGAGGTGGTATCAAACGACTGTTTACATCAGATACCATAGCGAGCTGATCCTCGTACATTAAGCCAGGCCCAGAATCCGACTAACCTGTTGAACCTAAGAAAATGGAACTGTGCCCAGCAAAGGGCCTGTGGTACTGTTCCATGCCACCGGGCCAGAGCTGGCGTGCTAGTTGGCTGAGTATCACCTTGAGTCCCAGGGGAGGAAGGAGGGCTTGAGTTTTTACCATGTGCGTGGGGTTGCGGTTTATCAGAACGCTCGGAAAATGGTCGGCAGCCTTGATGAAGACACAGTGAGCCTCTGGAAATGATGTTGTCGGGAAGTCTCTGAAGTCACTGTACTGCTCAGAGCAGAGGCCGAGTGGCCTGGCCTCCTGCTGTGTTCATGACAAGCAACGAGAGAGGCCAGCGAAGAACGTGCGTCGATTTGAAAATCTGAGTGATTTTGTTAAGTGCAGTGGGAGGCCGGTGCCCTGACAGGCCGTTTTCTAATATGATAGAGGCTATTGAGGGTTAGTGGGCTTTCAGGAGGTGCTGCTCAGTGTGGGGAAGTCATGAGTGGCTGGGGTGCAGCCCTGTGGTTTAGGACCAGCTGCTCAGTCCCCTCACCTTTGGGAGGTGATTAATATAACTAGTTTGCTGAGTTTCCCTAGAACATGGAGTTTTCAGTCTTCTGTTCACTCTGCCTTCCCTCTGTCCCTACTCTACCTGTCCGTGTGCCACCACAGTGATCTAGGAACACACAGGTGCGGAGATACACAGACTTAGGGCGCAAAATAGAGACCGGTCCTGGGCCCGTGCTCTTCCCGGCTCCCTGAGCAGAGGGAGAAGCAGAGGCCGCCTTGTCAGTGAACGGAAAAACTTACCCGGGTCAGATCACACACACAGATTACTGCAGGTTCACTGAACCCAGGTCTGAATGTCAGAACAGTGCAGCTTCTTGAAAATAATACAGTAGACTACCTACATGACCTCAGATTAGAAGGTCGAAAATCTGACTGAATTAAAATCAAGAGTTTATGTTCATTAGAAGATGCGGAGTGAAAAGACAAACAGTGCAAGTTATTTGCAACACATTCAAGATGGAGAAAGGCTGTTATATATGTTTAAATAAATTTTATTGATTTTTTTATAGCGAGGAAGGGAGAGGGATAGAGAGTTAGAAACATCGATGAGAGAGAAACATCCAATCATCTGCCTCCTGCACACTCCCCACTGGGGATGTGCCCGCAACCAAGGTACATGCCCCTGACCAGAATCGAATCTGGGACCCTTGAGTCCGCAGGCCGACGATGCTCCATGCACTGAGGCAAACCGGTCAGGGCAAAAGGCTGTTATCTTGAATACTGAACTTGCTACAGACAGAAAGAGGGAAAACTCAATAGAAAAGAGAACAGCTAATTAAAAAGATGCTGCCCACATGGCCACTAAGCATGGAAACATGTTCAACTTTGTTGCAAATCGGAGAAATGCAAATTAATCCACATAGGACGCTCCCCTCTCCCAGTGACTGAGTGTAAAACAGTGAGGCTGGGTCTGAGATGGCCGCTGATCACGCTGGGACAGCCACATTGCTCTGCTGAAAGAGCATGACTGTTTTGATAACGTTGCACACACATTGCCACCTTTCAGCCCAGTAATCCCACGCCTGGGTGTGTCTCCAGCAGAGACAACAGCACATGGACACCACGAAGTCGAGGAATGTTTACGGAAGTGTCATTCAGAGCTGCCCACACTGGACACAAGCCCCATGTGTCACAGCGTGAGCGTGGCTAGGTGATGGTGTGGCCATGCAGTGGGGTTCTGGATGCAACCGCCACAGGATGAAGCCATGCATCCTAGGTGGCCCCTCGAGGGCAAACCCCAGGAGCTGTTCTTGGGTCCTGGCCCTGCCAGCCTCTGCCTTCACACGGTGGCTGTCTTAGCTGCAGCCGAGTGGGACCCTCCTGGCAGCACTGGCAGGACAGCTCGCTTTGTCCAGGGCTTTCGCTGTCCTTTTGTGGGACGTGCCAGAATGGTTTCCAACTTTCAGCTCTCCCACCTGTCAAGCCCCCAACAGACACAGGCAAAACCAAGAGCTCCCCATGCCTCACTTGCCCAGCACGCCCCCTTGTGTACACTGACCTGTCATCCGGGTGCACAGCCCCGAGCACTGTTGGGCGGGCACCTCTCACCACATGCGCGGGCTCAGCTGGGTGGAGGGAGTTCATCCAGTTCATGCCAAACCCTGGGCTTCGGGAGATGTGGCTTCGCTGAAAGTAGTGGCTTCACTCGAGGGTTCTGTGCTGCGGGTGAGAGTGGCTTTTGTGTTGTGTTTTAGTAATCATATGACAGTTCTCTGAGTCTGTAAAACCTGTCTGGGTAGAACTCATTTGTTTGGGATTTTAATGTCCATTTTAGTTCAAGTTAGAAAGGCTAACTTGAGTTGCGAGGACTCAGCCAGGTGACTTGGGGAGATGGCTTGCTCTGCTTGGTCAAGTTCAGTCAGAAATCACCCTTGTTGTGTCCAGGGTGTATTCCTCTGGCTCCTGATGTGAATAAAGACGGAGCAGCAAGTATAATACTTGGGCCCTTAGGGTGAGAATGTGCCGCTGGTGTGTGGGAATCTTGAAAAGAGGTAGTTTAAACCTTACCATTTAAAGCTCAAGCTTTTGTTGGCACCCTTTTTCTTACAAAAGTTGAGTGCAAAAAAGCTCTCTGGTCATTTGGACTCTGCTGCTGCAGACACACGTCCCGGCTTCTCAGGAGGGTGAGGTGGGACCAGCTGCTGTGCTGCAGGGGCTGGGGATGGGTGTGGCTCAAGCCATCCGTGTGTGTCCCAGCTCCTCTGGGAAATGGAAGGGTGGACTGGTTTTCACGGGTAGAAATTCTAACTGTGTCCTTGCTTTGTCCCCACAGGCTCCTGGGTGGAACTGCACTTTAGCAGTAACGGGAACGGCAGCAGCGTGCCAGCCTCAGTTTCTATTTATAACGGTGACATGGAGAAAATCCTGCTGGATGCCCAGCATGAGTCTGGACGGAGCAGCTCCAAGAGTTCTCACTGTGACAGGTGGGTGCAGACACATGCATGTCACAGAGCTGCTGTACTAGGAGCGAGCAGGCTCGCCTCTGGTGCCCATTCCCTTAGACAGCGGCCCCTTGTCCTCTGGTGGAAGGAGGGACCACGATGCAGCAAGGGGCAGACACTGTCCTGTCCCCTCCCCTGCTTCTGCCCCCTCGCCTCCAGTAGCTTTGTCATGAGCAGCTGTCCTCAGCACGGCCAGTGACTCAGGCAGCATGGCTGAGTCCGAGATCAAAGGCCAGGTGCTCACCAGGATTGTGTAACAGACCACTAAGCTAGTGGGCGATGAAGCCCCCACCCTCAGGCTATCCCGTGTGCCCCTGGGACTGAAGGTGGGAGATGGGTCTGGCCCTGGCCTTGTGCCAGCGGAAGGGAAGCTGCTCCTCACTAACCGTCCTGTCCGCAGGGCTTTGCCTCTGATGCAGAAAATGCTAACATGTCCTGTTTTTCCCACACGCATTCACGTCATTTCCTAGCCCACCTCGCTCACAGACCCCCCAGGACACGAACCGAGCATCTGAGACGGACAGCCACAGCATCGGAGAAAAGAACAGCGCTCAGGTAGGCCGGGGTGGCTGCGTACATGATCTGTCCCTGTGGTCAGCCGGCAGTGGGCCCGAGGAGAGACGTCTGGCTTTGAGGGTGTTTCTTCTTGCCTTTTTTGGGAACGTGTGGGGTGAGGGCATCTCTACACATGGGCTCATACTGAGCACACCAGTTACGGGCTTAGGTAGGACATAGGGTGGGGCCCTCTATCCCATATACCTATGGCCTGGAGAGGGTGTGAGTGGCCTGTGGGAAGGGTATCTGGGGTCATTAGTGGGTAGCCACGGTCTTCTTGACTGTAGATTGGGCTATGAATGGGTTGTAATGTCTATGGGAGAGCTGGCATTCTCTACAAGCCACTCAGGGCAGCTCTACCATTGTGGTCGAAATGCTGATGGGCCTTCCTCATTAGGCACTCTAGTTGCTTCCAGAAACTATCCCCAGGCCGTGCTAACTGGTGGGTGCTTGGGTGGTTTAGTTAGGAGCTAACCAGGCTGGCCATTTCAGCCCGAGGTCCCTGTTCTAACATGTCGGGCACTGAGCTTTGCTGTGAGAGTGAGTACAGGGTGGTGGCCCTAGCAGATGTGCGTCAGTGGCAAAGGCCAGCCCTCCTCCGCTCAGCTTGGCACACAGGAAATGCCTCTCCCAGGATGGTCTCCTCAGAAGGACAGGAGGAGCCCTTATTCCCCAGGCTTTGTCTGGCACCAGAGGCTTCCAGGACCCACCGAAATTCTTGCCCCAGACACGGGTCCACTCCCAGCTGGGGTGCCCCGATGTCTGTTTGGCTTTGCATTCTGGAGCAATTCTAAAATGTTAAGCAGTTTTTTTTTTGTTTTTTAATTCTAAAAACGAATTTTATGCTCAGATACAGAATTTTTAAAATGCAAAGCACCTATAATCCTGCTTGTTAAAGTCCCCTTTCGTTAGCGTATTGTTACACGGTTTTACCAATGTAGCTGGATCACAGTCCAGGAGTCTGGCTTTCCCTGCCATTTCACGTGAGAGCAGCTTTCTCTCACACTGTTCGCTCCACAGTGTTCGCACTTTTCATTTCCTTCTGTTGTGCCAGCTCGCCATCAGCGTCTTTGTGGCGCCTCTGTCCTCCCTTCATGTTGCTTCCTTGGGACAGTATTTGCTGCTCTTCCTGCCACTAGATCTCACAGTTGGGGCTTTGGCCACAGTGTCTGTCTGTCCGTAAAGGGGGAAGAGCGTGAGATGCAGCCCCACAGCCCACCCTCCGCCCACGGACCCGGCTCCGAGATCAGCCTCTGGTCTGATGCTGGGCGGGGGGCGGTGGTTCTTCAGTTTTTAACATTCCCTTTCTCTTAGTCTGAAGAAGATTACATTGAGAGGAGGAGAGAAGTTGAAAGCATCCTAAAGAAAAATTCAGACTGGATATGGGACTGGTCGAGCCGGCCGGAAAACATCCCCCCTAAGTGAGTATTGGAGCGTCATGACCTAGCTTTGAGGTGGAGCCTGCCAGCGAGCTCACAGCTCTTCCCTCCGCAGGGAGTTCCTGTTCAGGCACCCGAAGCGCACGGCCACCCTCAGCATGAGGAACACAAGCGTCATGAAGAAGGGGGGTGTCTTTTCAGCTGAGTTTCTCAAAGTCTTCCTTCCGTCTCTGCTGCTCTCACACCTGTTGGCCATTGGGTTGGGGTAAGTGACCCTGCATGGCCTGCCTGGACAGTTCCAGGTCTTGGTGACTTCCTTTTAAGCATTTTACTAAAATAATAGGCCATAAGTCACAGCTTATGTAACTATGTAAGCAAACATGTCCATGTGATCATTGTCTAGGTCAGGAAACAAACATGACCGTGACCCTGGGAGCCCCGCCCCCTACCCCGCAGGCCAGCCTGGCACTGACGCTGCCAGTACAGGCGAGGGCACATAAGCGGGACTCGTGCTGGCTGCCTTAGCCGTGCTGTCCGTGTGCAGGCGCAGGTGACTGGCCCCGTCTCAGGGCCCGCTGTGTGCACACTCTGCACACCCCTTTCTGCTGCAGAGAGGTGCTGTGCTGTCACTCGCGACTCCTGCAGTCCCCTCAGCAGGGACACGAGGCTCTCATTCTCTGGCTTCTTGCACTATTGATGCAGAAAACACACAAGTTCAGCTACAGATCCTAAGGACCTTTGACCCAGACAGCGCTGAGGCACTGGGCATGAATCTGGGGAGCCGGGGCTGCTCTTCTCTCTGGCTCACCCCAGCCTGCATGGGGTGGTGGCCTCACTTGTCCTCCTGGTGCTCTATGGCTGCAGCTCACTGGACAGACTGGGCAGGCAAGACAGCTTCTGATGTAGGTTGGTGCCACTTGGCGTGAGGGCTCGAGCCTAAGGCAAAGGGAGACCACAGTTCTGCCTATGAGAATGGCTTCCCGGGTGGGCGCCTGTATGTCAGCGTGTCCAGATTTATTGTGTCCAATGCTTTTCAGGTCACATTCGCCTGGGTGTGTATGTGCAGTGATTTCTGGAGCTTTCTCCAGAACTAGCACCTCAGATTCTGAGGGGGCAGGGCTGTCAGGGCGGTGTCTGCAGCCAGCTCCCATCTGATAGCTGCCCTGCATCCTTCCTTCCAAAATTGACTCGACCCCCTGGGGCTCCCCTCTCCAGTCACCTCCTAACCATTTGCCGTGCCTGCCAGGCTCCTCCATTTCTGTCCCCCTTTCCTGGAGTCACACCCTCGTCTGCCATGGCCTCTGAGGTTGATAGTCAGTACCATGTGCAATGACAGTCCAGCAGGCTGTTGCATCCCTGGACTATAGTGTGCTCATGCAGGTTGAGGAGTCCCTCCTTCGTGGGGGTGTTGAGGGCATGAGGTGACTGTAGAATGCACAGTGGTGGGAACACTAGGTAACCATGCAGCCAGTCTGAGCTAACGGGACAGCGGGGCTCACAGCTTCCCGGCCGTGGAGTCCTGGGCTCACGCTCACCTTGTACTTTTCTGCTCAGGATCTACATCGGGCGGCGTCTGACCACCTCCACCAGCACCTTCTGATGAGGAATCGGAATCGGCTTTTCACAAGGGAGCGGGATTCATACTGGAGCTTGCGACGTGGCTCACTGAGGCGCTGTCCTGGGCCTTGGTGGCTGGCCGCTGTGTTGATTTGTTCTGTAAACGCTGGGTGCCTGATTTAGTGAGATGAGGACTAGACACTGAAACCACGCTAACCTAGAACAGCCGTACCTGTGGGATCAATCAATGAGCATGTCACACTAATACTACTGGAATAATGTGGTGGTAACTTTCCTTTGATATTATAAATATGAGTATAAATAATTTTACCATGCTAGTCATGATGTAGTATTTTAATAAAATTATCTGTAACCTTAATTCAGTTAAAATTCTCCCTACTTTGAAAGAATGAATAACATTATTAAAGTGTCTCCAGAAATGGTTTCTCCCAAATAAACATGTGGCCTTACATGCACACGGCTGTAGGGCACCCTGGACGTGGATGCAGGTGTCTGTGAAGACCACTCTTCACTGTTGGCTGTTGAGCTGTGTGTGATAGGGCCCAGGGCACAGGCCGGGCCCTGTGCAGTGCAGACACGCCTGCGTGCTGGGGCAGGGCGGTGACTGTAGTGACCACATAGATGATGCACCTAGGACACCTGCTAAAGCACCTTCCTTGTCCCCACTCGGGATCGCTGTGTTTAGGCTCATTTGTGTTCATTTTTTTGGCGTACTCTGAGATCCAGCTTCATTTTAAGTAAATCGGTGTCTACTTTAAAAGACTGGAAATAGAAAATAAATTTTTGCCAAATCCTTCAGAGATTACTGTATTTGTATATAGTTTAAAAGGAAAACTATGAACACTTTCGGGTTAAACCAGGCATAGTCCCATTGTCTGATTGTTTTCTCTTCAGCATGGTTTTTTCAAGGCTGCCTCTGGTATGCTGTTTATGCTGTTGTGTATTTCACTTTTCCATATTAAATGCAGTTGTGTTAAAATAAAGGTAAAAATTTCATCTTAAAAAATCTTTGTTTATATTGAGCTGACTCACAGCCCTCTCATCGGCAGACGGCTGAATGGCATTGGAATACTTTGGCATGTACCCTTTAAAGAGTCTCTAAGGTCTCATTCAGCAAGTGTGTGTCTTTCCTGGGAAATGGGGATGGGCTTCTCTCAGTGTCATGACATTGGCATTGCACTCAGCATGTCTGGGAAAGGTCAGTGTCTATAGAATTAACACCTTTTAAAGAGCTAGTGACCACCCCTTCCCCGCCCCCCCCCCCCCTTGCCAGCTGAACCATCTGTCAGGCACTTGGGCCCTTGACAGGCAGGTGCTCTTGTCCCTGTCACTGATGGCATCACTAAGCTCTTACTGAAGGGCTGACAATGTTTCCATAATGAGGTGGAGATGAGGTTTTCTAGAGGCTTTTCCCATCACACGACATTGTTCTTCTAGTGGACAGTTTCCTTAGTGTGTATATGTATGGATCTTTTTGTTTTTTTCAGGTAGGGTAATAGTATTATAATTAAGCTTTTGCAAATAGACCTTCCTACTATTAATACAAATAATACTTAGTCACTGAATAACAAGTAAACAATACACAATCCAGTTTTGGATTAAAGTAAAACATGCCTGGCTGGTGTGGCTCAGTGGCTGAGCATTGACCTATGAATTAGGAGGTCACAGTTAACTTCCCAGTCAGGACACATGTCCGGTTGTGGGCTTGGTCCCCAGTCGGGGGCATGCAGGAGGAACCTGATAGAGGATTCTCATTGATTTCTCTTCCTTCCTCTGAAATAAAAAAGGGGGGAGCCCTGGCTGATTTGGTTCTTTGGACAGGGCATCTTCTTGCGTACTGAAGGGTCCCGGGTTTGATTCCCGGTCAGGGCACGTTCCCTGGGTTGTGGGCTCAATCCCCAGTGGGGGGCGTGCAGGAAGCAGCTGATCAATGATTCATCATTGATGTTTCTATCTCTCCCTCTCTGAAATCAGTAAAAATATTAAAAAAAAAGGGGGGTAGAGGGGCCAATGAGCTGATACTGAGTGATTTCTAAGCTGTTGTCAAGAATATCTATGTCCCCAGTAGACGGGAAATGAGTCAGTGGCAGGCCAGTCCTCTGATGGTCAGTCTTGCAGGGGATCAGACTTGTCTGCTGGGGAGAGAAAGTACTGGACTGCTCAGACTGGCCGCTGCGTCCTATCCTTGGACTCACCCACCCACCGTGTGGTGAGGGGCAGAGGCCTACCTGGGAAGGGTGGGGCAGCCATCAGGGTGGTCCATCTTTGAAGGGGACCCTCTGCTATCAGGTGAGCTGCCCCAGTTGCCACCACTGGAAAGGAGATGAGATGAACCCACTGAGTCCTAAGTGCAGACTGGTGAACAAATTAAGAGTCTGAGAAAGGAGAAGATGTAATATGCTATCGTTTATGCAAAAAGCCAAAGAAAATGTACACATCTCATTGTGCAAAAAGGAATATGGTGAGAATATGCCAGAGATGGGGATTGGCTAGAGGGGTGGGTGGGGCAGGGCAGAGCGGGAGATGGGAAGGTATGAGGAGGAACCATACCTTTTGTGTAAATGACTCAGACCCATAGCGATGCTTCACTTACTGCCAAAGTCAACTAGAGACAAGGGAACCTGATGAATGAAGCCATGCTGAAGGGGTGGGGAAGGAGGGTGGGGCCCGAACACTGGATCACAATGGGCTGGGCACTGTAAGGTAAGGTCCAGTAGACACAGCAGCGCAGGTCTTGCTGGTAAATCTAGTTTCTGAAAGGGATGAATGGGCCTCTGAGGCTGCTTTGTTGTGTGCTGACCCAGAGCACAAGCACATCCTGGGCAGCAAGCCAAGCATCAGCAGAATTGGGGGGGCCAACATGTGGCCTGGGGGGGGGGCGGGGTTTGCACTGGAGATGTGTTCGCTCGGCTTTCAATACACAGGGACCAATACAGAAATCTGGAGGAGTGCAGCGACTCCAAGCTCCGCACCCCCTCAACCACAGGACAATGCAGCTCCTGGGAGATCAAGGTCAAGCAAGCCCCAATGCCCTCCGTGCCCTGTACTCACTTGCCAGTGCCTTTCTCTGGGGAGAAGGACCCTCAGGAACGGGGCTCCTGAGCCAGCTGAAGCGACCTGCAGTCGCAGCCACAGAGACGCAGACTGGCTTTCTACTTGGGGGGGCATACATTTTAAAGGAAAGATGGAAGTTATCTGCACAGTGCAAATCCAACATTGGAAATTCATTCAACTTTTTGGTCAAAATAGTGGAAATACATCCAACCCTATTTTACTAGAACTGCTTTTTCTTAAGGAACAGGGATGAGTGATTCTTAACTCTGTCCCACATCTCAGATTAGTAAACCATGTCACAACCAATATACAGCATTATTTCTCAAGTAAAATGCACTTTTAGCTTCTCAATTTCTAACTCAACGTGAACTTAAGTGCGCTATTAATTCAGGGTAACGAATGACAGCATTTGTGCAGCACTATCACTCGTAATCAAGACATACCTGCTTACCAGTTTTCAGAGTGAGCGTGAGCTCTGCTCCTCTCCCCCGGGCACTGCCTTGGGTTCAGGAGCGAGTCAGAAAGCAGTGCAGCCCCAGCACTTGGTATGGTTACAGCTGTGGCTCGTCTTGGGATGCTGGTGGCCTCATCTTGTAAGGCGTTTGATTTTGCTGGCTTATGCACACAGGGTGAGCGAGCTGTGACAGCATGGCCCCCTCCCTACGTTTAACAAATTAAAAAGCAAGCACACACGTTTTCAACCACAATGAGGTTGAGAGGCGTGGAACCTGGTGCTCATCTCATTGCAGCAAGTCTGCTCAGTTCCTTGCAATCTGCTTTCTCAGCGGTGAGTTAAGGCGTCTCGGATCTTACCTGCTGTGTCAGAGGTAGTATTTCTACAGAAACAAGCAAAGTTAGCAAGTTTGGGGACAGGCACACTCAGAACTTCACAGGTCCTGCCACCCTGCCAATGAAGGACAAGGTTCCAAGTTGTCCTGAAGCATGATTTTGTACAACCTCGTCACCTGTGACCAAAGAAAAAGGCAATACTTGGATTTGGGTTAAAAACACTTTGTATAGTGTGTTGCTTTTATTAGGTGGTCACACCAGAAGGTGTGATGGAAGATACAGGCATGTGGGAGGTCAAGCTGCCTGAGCATTTGGCCAGTGGCCCCCGGGCGATTGGTACAGAAGCACGAGCGCCCTCGTCAGATGGCAGAGGGACGAGAGGGTGACACAGGACACGCTCTGTTGGGTGTTCATGTTTTGGTCTATAAACTGGAAAGGACGGCTCAGATTTAAATAAATACATTTATTGTGAGTAATGGCCTTTACTGAGCTCTGTCCATCAGTCTGCACCGACCAAGTTCTTCGCTTGTGCAGCGACTCCCACAGCCTCCCTGGCTGTGTGTGTGCAGGCTCCAGTCTAGGAAGGGAACAGGCTGTGCACCCTGCGATCCACGGAGAGGACACCCCTTCCACAACAGAAACCAAAGGCTTAGCTTTGCAGGATGAGATGCGCTCTCCCACTTCCTAGTTGATTTTGTCCTGGAATATATACAGGTTGTTGGTGGCAGCCACAGCAATAATGTTGTCAGTGGGGTGCCAAGCTGTGTGCAGAATCTTCTTATTGAAGTCCAGACTATCCACACTGATCTCGTCCTTCTTCCTCTTCCCGCCTGGACACACTCTCCGAGGCTTCAAACTGGCTCGAGGCTTGCTGTTCTCTCTGGAAGCTTCCAGGGTCACGTCCCTCCTTGTGTTTCTGTCAAACATCCTGAAGAAGTTGTTGTAGGACCCCGTCATGATGGCGCTGTTCAGACAGAGAGAAGCACGTGTAAGCCAGCAGGCACATGACGCCCCGCCATAGCGCTGAACCCAGCACAAGACAAACCATGTGGTCACGGTACTCCTGTGCTACCTAACAGGACAGTTCTTAGAAACAAGACGTGAAAAGTAATCGTGGTCAGGAGAGAAATGCAGTGAGGACTTCTTACTGAATTTCATATATATAAAACACTTGTAAAATCATGTCAGTAAAAACATATTACAGAACAAAAAAAGTAATGGATTCGTATTTTTTATTACATTAATACATTTTCAAAAAAGGCAAAAAGAACCCCGCTACATGTCATCTGTCCTGGTGACGAGTAACAGTGTAATTTATTTCCAAGGTTTAACTTCTGTATTATATCAGTGATCCAAAGTTGATATCCATTTTCATATTCAATAGACATCTGACTTGGCACAGTAGCTTCATTCACAGTTGATCAAAGAATGTGTTTTTAATTCATTCATTTCAAAAAGTTTTTTCACATGAAGCAAAAGTACTAGTAAAAGTCATTGGGAAAAGTGTGGGAGATTTAGAACCTCGTTCACAATCAATTCCAGAGGTTGCAATACTATTTCTTCAGGATTAATTTTAATAGCTTTCAGTAAATCATCATCATCATCACAACACATTTTTATTATATTGGTTAAAACTTCCCGTCTTTTTCGTGCTCTGACCGGTTTGGCTCAGTGGATAGAGCGTCGGCCTGCGGACTGAAGGGTCCCGGGTTCGATTCCGGTCAAGGGCATGTACCTTGGTTGCGGGCACATCCCCAGTAGGAGGTGTGCAGCAGCTGACCGATGTTTCTAACTCTCTATCCCTCTCTCTTCCTCTCTGTAAAAAATCAATAAAATATACTTTAAAAAAAACCACAAAAAACTTCCCCCCTTTTTCGAGAAAAAGGGCGGAACAACAGTGAACGTTGCCACGACTTGAGCCCTGGCTTTAGAAGGGGTCCAGTTCTGGATGAGATGTGTTCAGACAACACTGCCGACTTCTCCCAGCAGGACACGACCAGAATCCTGGCCATTTCTGCAGTCTTCCTCCTCCGACATACACGTCCTCCTGTCTCCTCACTGCATGAGGAGCTGCGGATCTTCAAGGCACCCTGAGGGGAAGCCTGGTGCTTCATTTACACGGTTCAAGGCTGATCCCAGCTGTAGGCAAATACTTTACTGTCTGATTAACCTTGTCTAGAACTTCACACCGGAATAAAAGATAAACTCAGGAGAAAAATTACTCCAAGCTAGCTGTACTTATTTCAACGGTGGGAACACTGCCAGAGCGGCGTTAAGAGGACTCCCAGCGGCGGCTGTCCGTTCTGTAGACAGCCTAGAGCATGGAATACGGCGGGGCTGCTCAGCTGCACGGCCCGGGCCCTCCTCCACTTCACCCTACCCCTCAACAGAAGCGTCCACGCAGAAAGGCAGGGGAGTGTTCGCAAGAATGAAAGAACAAGCAAACATTACCGCAAAGCTTTTGGAAGTCCCTGGGGACAGGTGAATTAAATACATTTTGTATTCATTCAGATATACCAAAAAGCATAAAAAATATACAAGAATGTGTGTGTACCCACAAGCCACTGCTGACAGTTAAATCCCCTGCAGCACAAGCACTCAAGGTCAGGGTGCACCACACTGCACTTGTCTGTATTCTGAAGTTACATGTTCTTAGACACACACTGTCCTGCAATCCTAAATATCACACAAGCCATCAAACCATGTGTATCCATGCAGCTTGCCATCTGTGCTCAGCGCCTTCCTTAGACCATCCGTGGGGACACGTGTTTTTACTCCACGCAGCAACCTCTAACCACTGCGCTCATTTCTAGGAGCTCCAACTGATTCTTGTCCGTACCTCCCAGGACCTAGGCCATTGTTGTCCTGTGCCTGTTCAGGTCTGGATCCTTTACCTTGTGTTTCCGGCCTTCTTACTCTGTCTTCTGTAATGTCTGATTTCAACATCTGAATTCTCAGAGGCCAAGTTCTGTTGTCTCTGCTGACTCCCGGTGGCATGGTCGTTTTCACCGGTGAGCTCCTGTGAGCCCTGGGTGGACCCACAGGGGCTCTCTGTCAGGGGTGCGGGCACCCCTGCATGCTCTCGGTGAGCTTGTCAAGAATGTGGTTCTTGAGCGCCCTCCACTTGGCCCACTTCTCGGGTTGTGTCTGCAGTGGTCCAAGTGCAGGCTTGTTTACTACTTTCTATAAAAAGCTCAGTGTGCGCTGTCTGTGACACAGCCCCACTACTTGCATGGCATCTGCCTGGGTCCCTCGTGTCAGTGTCACTCCTGTGGGCCTGGGGGACCAAGGCCAACACAAAGCTCATGCTGCTTTGCCGTGCCATGACCCTCTCTCTGACCCAGGAACCTCACAACCTCAGCCAGCACCCATGAAACACTAAGCCTGACAGGTAAGTTGGGCACAAGCCCAGACCGGAAGCCAGTTTACTCCTGCAGACACGCAGAGCGCCTCACCCTCAGCACGAGTCCTGCAGCCAGTGTGGATATAAACTCTCCATCGCTGACACAGAGGGCAGGTTCGTGGTCACAAATCTCAGGATTTTTAACCACCCCAATCCAAGGTCTCCGATGAATTCCCCTGGACTCCATTTGAACACACACCCGTACCTTTTCTGTAACCCACGAGGACCCCCATTTCAATGCCCGGTCTGCATGGGCCCATAGTGTGACTGCACCACTCCTCCTGGGCTGTACAAACTGAGGGTCCTGGCTCCCTCTTCATTTATGGCCCTTGTGAGATTTCCCTCCCTTGTGAGCTCAACATGAAGCAATGTGTGGTGTCATACCCAGCGTTTCTGCTATTTGTGCCAAGGGTTTTTCAGAATGCCTGCCAGTCCCTTACTGCCAGGAGCGCTACGTGACAGTTTCTACTAAAGATGATGCAAGTTCAGCTCCTGCCATCATCTGAAACAGAATTTTTTGATGATATTAAAGGTTTAACTCTCAGCAATACCAGTATTATCATCTTTAAAGAATGCACAAAATAAGCTATCGATGTCACAGAATTGTCACATTGTAAATTAAATGAGGGTTTCACCCTGGCCACCTCTACTCTGTCCAAGCGTGACAACCAATAACTCTGAGGGTATTGTCTCCTGCTTCTCTCTGGAAGAACAGGCCACCCCCATAGTTCCTCGTAAATGACCCTCCCTCCCTACCTCCCTCCCCTCCTTCCTTCCCCTCCCACTCAACTTGGAAATAGAAAATAAGAAGAAACCATTCACCAAGCATTAAAAAACCATGAACATGAACCCAGTACTGCGCTCACTGTCTAAATACAGAAGGAATTATGAGCAAGGGGAGAAGTCGGTTTAGACATCCTGTCTTCCCCACCTCAACACTGTCACCAAACAGATGGCCTGGAAAGCCAAGTCCGTCAGCATCCTCCATGCAATGCAGCTCGCCCCAGCTCCCCATCTGTCCCTGGAAGTCACCAGTTGGGCCTGACGAGGCCCACGGGAGACGAGCCTGGGCAGCGGACAGCCTTGATGCAGGCTTACCTGTCTGGACCGTTCCAGCAGCACTCAAATTTGTCGAAGATGCAGTCATTTTCGTACAGAGAACACAGCTTGCTTCGAAGGTACTCATGGACCTTAATGAGATCACAGGATGGTTAGAAAGCGTCATGTGTGAGGTGTGGCGAGTCCTTGCGCAGAGGCCTCACCTGGTGGGTCTCGACGGGCCGGCTTTCCATGTTCAGATCCCAGACCTTCACCGACAGGTAGTCTCGGGTCATCATGTACCGACCACTATGGCTGAATTTCACATCGGAGATGGAGGAAATTATTTCTGAGAAGAAAGACCTACTGCTGGGATCCTCAGGTTCTTCAAAAACTGAAAAACACAGTATTTTCGGCTTCTGTTTAGAAACTGGACAAATGATTTTGAAGTCCCAGCAGGACTTAGGCCCTCCCTGACACCGCAGAGGGCTACTGCTCAAGCTCCTGATCTCCAGGCACTTTCTGGCATTCCACTTCTGTGCTTAGGTGTAGGCAGGCCACTCCAGTGCCAGAGAGCGACAGGGGGCAGCATCAGAAGCACGGGCCCCGATTCCACCCAGCTCAGGACCAGCATGTCCATGCGTGAGGCCTCAACTGCTACCTGGAGAAGCTCCCAGGACATGCTGACTTGTGTCCTGGTTAAGGACCCTGGGCTGATCGGAGGCCGTTACTGCACAGACAGCGGCGTGTCCTTGTGGCACCAGGCCCTAGCAACCATTCCAGCCTTGCCCCGTCCCTATCGCTGGAAGATAAGAAACGGCATCACATGAGAACACAGGTGCCGTGCTCAGGGCGCTGAGAAAGTGCCCCCACGTCTGCGGAAGGTTTGCCTGTCTGGACCATTCCGGCAGCTCAGACATCCTGTCTCCCCCACCTCGAGACTGACCACGACCTCACATGGTCCAAGTTTCAATAACCAGCATGGCCCCCCTACTTCAAGGTTAGTTTTCACTACTCCATGGTCATGATCTATTCTGACGAATCTGGATCACTCCTTTCAGGAAGATCCTCATCTTCCGTGGCAAATCTTACTGTCTCCCAGTTCTGCTCTCTCGGCAGTATGTCCATGGTCTTTCACCTGTGTTGTCATGGAGGCTGGGCCTGCACCTGAGCCCTGGGCACTGCCATGCCTTCGGCTCAGTCAACTCTGGGCAAGGAGGTCATCATGTTCTTTCATTTTAGGCTGCTTTACTTTTTTTTTTTGAACCTGTACGTTTGTTGCCTCTGCACTTGAAGTTAATTTTTTTTTAAGATTTTAAAAAATTGATCTTAGACAGAGAGAAGGGGGGGGGGGGAGAGGAGAGAGCGAGAGCGAGAGAGAAACATGGATGTGAGAGTGAAACATTGATGGCTGCCTCCTGCACACTCCCTATTGGAGATCAAGTCCTGACCAGGAATTGAACCAGCAACTTTTGGTACATGGGACTATGCCCAACCATCTGAGCCCCGCCAGCCAGGGCTAAAGTTAATTTTAAGCAAGCTGGTGGCAACACCGAGTACTATTAAAATAAATTGTTTTGCTGACAAATAAAAACTACTCTTGAAATCTGAAACTGTTCATTCAAGAGTGCTACCTTGAAGACAGTGGCCAGCTCTATAAAGAGCACAGAATTCTTTGTTTTTGTTGCTTTGTTAATCCTCACCTGAGGATATTTTTTCCATTGATTTTTTTGGAGGAGAGAGTGGAAGGGGGCGGGGAGAGAAACATCAATGTGAGACATATCGACTGGTTGCCTCCGGCACGCACCCCAACCCCTAACCAGGGGCGGGGATCAAGCCTGCAACTGAGGTACATGCCCTTAACTGGAATTGAACCCAGGACCCTTCAGTCCGAGGACCAATGCTCTAAGCACAGAGCCAAACCAGGCAGGATGCAGAATTCTTTAAAACACAACAGGAAAAAAAGGCAGAAAGGTGACTGAGCAAGTTTGTGAGCACATTAACGTCAGCACTGTTGGTGCTGTGCGCTGATGTGGGAGACACTTCACACAGACTGGCCAGGCCCAGTGTCCACTGAGACAGGGTTGAGAGGCGAACATCAAGGCACTGTTTGGAACAGGACTGTTTTTACTGGGGCACACCTCAGGATCCTCCAGCAAAGTCTCCACAACATCTGTCACGTCCTCAAGACACGTAGGAGGATTTTCTATAACGTTGGGCCTGTTCTTTATGGGTAAAAATAAAATGAACCACAGCTTCCTTCACCTAGGAGAGTCAAGGCTTGGGAGTAAAGCGCTCGACTTTCCTGAGACTGGCTGCCAGTCCAACACAGCTCCTAACAGCTGAGAAGGGTCACAGGGCAAATGCCTCCTGGAGGCCCCAGCCCCAGTCCCAGTGACGATGCACCGAGATTCTGGGCAGAGCAAACCTACGGTGGCGCCAACACGAATGTCTCTGGGAAGCAGGACGTCTTGGCAATGGCCCATGACTGATGGAACCAAGGAGGCCAGAATGGGCCCAGGCGTGGGGGCAGGAGAAGAAAACCCTCAGCTTTTGCACACACTCGAGTCTGGATGCAGGATTTAAATGAGCTGTTTCCAACAGGCAGGCACTTACACTTAGAGTGTCGGTCGCACAGGGCCGAGGACCGCATGTCACACAGCCGGATGGTCCCCTTGCTGCTGCTGTACACAAACACGTTGCACTGGTGTGGGTGGAACTCCGCTGCGGTGATCACCTCCGTCAGCTCCTCCATGTTCGCGGGCTTAATGTCCACGATGTCTGGAAGCGCGGTTAAGGCACAGCGCCTGGCAGTTTTAGTTAGTCCATGTCAAGCCAAGTACCCCGCACAGTGAGGATTAAGAGATTAGCTGGGAGGGAGCTCTTCAGTAAGAAGATCCACACTGATGCATTAAGCAGACTAGGATAATGGGCCTGACAGGGCTGGAGACACACACACACACACACACACACACACACACACACACACACACACTCTTTCTCTCTCTCTCTCCCTCACCAGTGCTGCTTTCCTCCTGTTGTTGCTTCAGATGTTTTATAGCTCACACAGATTTGATGTAAATGAGAAAAGCAAGCAAGCTCCCACCTGCACAAAAATCTCATGCTCTATCCATAAATAACCACACACACACACACACACACACTTATATACACACCACACATGGGCATTTCCAAATTCCAAAAGATTCTGCTTTCCCAAGCGTTTGACACCCAGAGCTCGTTCTAAATAGTTACCCAGGGTCACACAGTAGGTCGGCAAGTATAGCCATCACTGTAGTGAAAAAACAGGAGCAGAAGCTGGCTCTCAGATGTGTCCTGCCACCACAACTGAGAAAGCTGACACCTAGGTGACAGCACAGCTCAAGGCATGAACACCAGACAGCATGGCATCCTCAGGGATGCGCAGGGAGGGGACCCAGGGAAGCTCCGGGCATGAAGCGGCGAGTGCCAGAGAAGACTCCCAGCAGGTGCAGGGCAGCAGCCGCCAGGCTGGAGAAAGAACCAGGGCCAAGATGAGAGAGCAGGGCCCAACTCACAGCTGGCCCGCTCAGGAGCAGGAAGCCCAAGGCACACTGAAGGACAGTGGTCATGGGAGGAGCCCCAGGAGGGCTGTCAGAGTGCAGAAGAGTCAGGACCACAGGGCACTGGGCAGGCAGCTGAGCATCTGGAGAAGCACATTAGCCCCCATTTCAATCTACATGTGCGTAGATCAAAAGTATGTTTACAGTGTTCACAGATACAACCAAGTATAAGAAAGTATTTGTTTTATAATCTCTGTCACAGGAAAGGGTGTTTGAAGCATGATTATGGGACCACCATTTTTTAATAAGCAATGAAAGATATGATTGTATCGACCTAGCTGATTTGGTTCAGTGGATAGTGTCGGCTTGTGGACTGAAGGGTCCTGGATTCAATTCTAGTTAAGGGCACATGCGCCAGTTTCGGGCTCGATCCACAGTAGGGGGCATGCAGGAGGCAGCTGATCAATGATTCTCTCTCATCATTGATGTTTCTCTCTCTCTCTCTCTCTCTCCCCCCTTCCTCTCTGAAATCAATAAAAAAAATATATAAAAAAGATATGATTGTATAAACAAACCTTTTGTGTATTAGAGTTCTCACAGATCATTAAGGAAAAATAGGAGCTTCCAACAGGAGAAAAAATAACAAAGGACAGTAAACAAACAAACAAACAAAAAAACGGATATTAACTTAATAGAGATCTATGGCTCCAAAGAGTGGTACATAAAATATAGGAACACGTGCATAATGAATCCTGCAATTGTCAGTCTGTACTCCCACTGACATGGACAGATGGTCATAATATGTTAAGGAAAAAAAAGAGGTTAGGTGGGGGGAGGCAGAAGAGAACAAAGGAGGGATAAATGGTGATGTAAGGAGACCTGACTTGAGGTGATAAATACACAACCCACTGTACAGATCACGTGTTGTAGAACTGTACACCTGAAACCTATATACTTTTATTAACCTATGTCAACCTAATAAATTCAATTAAAAAATAAATGAGGCTAATAGCCACTGCATCACTCTCTCTGCTTTTACAATAACCCCAAGAGGCGCATTCTAGTCCCTCAACTTTACAGAGGAACGTGCCAAGGTCACTGAGCTGAACTTGGGCCTCCTGATCCTCCCGGGTGCTGGGAACTTGACTATCACTGTGTAGAGGACAAGCCTGGTGTTTTCAAAACATAAAAACTTGTGCACACTGGCATAAAAAGCTTGGAAGGGTATGCATCCAACTACTTACAATGGCATCTCTGGAGGGCTGGACTAAGGGGGCAGAATCTTCCTTCCTCTGTATTATTTCAATTTTATTCAGAAGAAGAATAAACATCTAGGGGTTTAGAGGAGAATAAAGAGAATGCGGGGGCATGAGCATAACTGTAAGTATCATAATTTGGGAAGTTTGCCCAGCTGAAGAAAGAACAGGGAGCCAGGCACATTGCTCCTTCCCCAGGTGGGGCGGGGCTGGCCTCCAACTGCAGCACCCGGACCTCTGCACTGTCTGTCAGACAGCTTCCTAAACTCAGTAACCCCATGAAAAACCACCAATTCAAGTCAAGGACAACAGCTCATGAAGTGTGAAATGCTAGAATTTAAAGTCATATACAGTGGGATGAGGGCATGCGGCAGGGGTTAGGGGAGGCTGGGGGAAGGTCAATGGGGGGAAATAAAAAGGAGATATATGTACTACTATATGTAATACTTTAAACAATAAAAAAAAAGTAAGTAGAACAACAACAAAATGAAGTCATATACACTTCATTTCCTAAGATTTATGTGAGTAAAAGGCCAGACAAGCACACGCCAAACCATGAGCCTCAGCACAGCAGTAGTTAGGACCGCTCTGGGTGGCAGGTCAACACTCCAAAATGTGGGAAAATGTGACTGAAGCTACTTGATTTCATAGGGTCCTTATTTTCTGGGAAAATCAGTAACTTTTAAAATCTGTGATTAGGCAATAAATTTAGATTTTCATCCTTAAAAATAATAGCATATATCACGTAAAAGATGAATTTTTTACTATTCCTTAAATTGCGTGTCTTCCACTATCTGTCACCTCTCGGGTTGGGTACTTAAAACATCATTCTAACCCACGGCAGTATTTTCTATTAGCAAATTTAGTAACACCCCACCTCCCCCGAAAAGCAACGCTGAACTTTCAAATACTTACTACATAAAACTGCCTGTGACTTAACCAGGAAGGCAATGGACTTGAGATCATGCCCATCAGAGCAAACTTTTCCCAAAGGTAGAAAACAGTTCCACTTCAAGGAACAGACCCTTTAAACCACAGAGAACTTACATCCCCAGCTGCCAGGCAGCAAAGACTGGAGGGGGTATAGCGCTGAGAGCTCCCTATCAAAGAACAAGCCTAGGAAAGTGCAAGACCCGCCCGATGAAGGATACTAAAGCTTCTATCTGTGATCTCTAAATGCCACAGATTAATTCTCAGGTCATCTGCAGAAAGATACGTTTCATGATCACTGTTTACGGAAATGGAATTTATATGGTATGTGTGAGCATTTGCAAAAATTCGTCGTGGACTTGCTTCTACCATGAGGTCCATGGGCTTCAATACTGGGACCTAAAAAATGGAAGGAAACAGGAATTCAAACCAAGACCACAGCAGCATATAATCAGAACACACAGTAGATAACCAAAGAGACAATTCTCCATTCACAGTTAAGTGATAGTTTTGTACAGGTAACACCCTAAATAGCAAGTGACAGGGCTATGGAAATAGGTACAATATGGGAGGTTGTCTATTTCAAGCTGCTCCTCCTGGCTGCCACTACCAAGGTTGACACTTTCTTGCAGAAGAAAAAATTAAACTAGTAACTGAACAAACTGCCTTCAGGACTCTGATGCCTAATGATGTGGCTTCACTGTCCCGTCTGTCCCTGTGGCCATGGGGAAGCTCAGCTGGATCCTCCCTGTCTGCTCTCCTGGTAGGGGGCTGCATGGACCTTCTCTTTCCCACCACTAGTGGCCTGCTGCTCCACACACGTCACAAGCCGTGGAGGGGTGCAGGGCTGGAGGAGTGCACAGGAGGGGCCCTGGGAGCTGCTGTTTCTGTTGCACTGGCTGCTGCACTTGTGTGCTCTCGGGGCTGCTCAGTTTCCTGGCAGGGGATTTGCTGGTGTTTACATTATACTGCAGTAAAAGGTTTTAAAAGGGGGCACAGAAACCCTCTCTCTTCCAGGGAAGAGGGCACCTACACCGAAATGGAAACAGTGGAGAGGCATGCGCCAGGAGGAGGAAAAGAGGAAGGGCCACCGCCTGAAGGAGGGGCTCAGTCGTGGGTGACAGCGGCCACATGTGATAAAAAGAAAAGAGGCCCAACGTCACCAACATCTAGCAGAAAAGGAGCTTTAAAATCCAAACAAAAATTCGTGCTAGTAGTTTTTGTTATTTTTGTAATTTAAAACCAAAAGGTAGTGCCTTAAAGGACAAGAAGGGAAACCTCTCATTTTAGTCTTCTCTGGTCAAAATTCTTGGGGAAATGTGCACAGAGAGACTTCCGTCACTTTTTTTTTTTAAATTGATTTTTAGAGAGAGGGATAGAAACATCAATGAGAGAGAAACATCAGTGATTCGCTGCCTCCTGCATACCCCCCACAGGGGATCAAGCCCGCAAGCCGGGCATATTCCCTGACTAGGAACCGAACCGGTGACCTCTTGGTTCCTGGTTCGACTCTCAACTACTGAGCCACACTGACCGGGTGATTTCCCTCACTTTAAACCAGTTAAATGCTGACGACACACCTGTTTTCTCTAGAAAGGGACATGTTAGCTCTATGTGGTATGGGACAGGCCTGGCATACCCCTCCAAAACATATGTGTCTAATAACCGAAATACAGGACAACTGAATACTTATAATAGAAGACACCTTCCTCTGATTAATGAGACCTGTTTTCTAATACTAAAATAATTTAAGAGGAAAAGAAAATTTAGGAATAGGAAAATCAATAGTTCTCACTCTTACCCAGTTAAGTTTAGACAACCTAAAAATCCATTTGAACCTCTAGAGAGGCAATTAGGAATGCAAACACAGACCTGAATTCATAGGTGTATCAATGCAGTTACCCAGCCTGTGACCCCTTACCCCACCCTGTGGTAAATAAGAGCAGTTTATACAAGAAACTACTTTTCTCATGCTTCACCAGCCACCAAATCCATCTGTTTTATTCAGGCCAAGCAAATAAAAGCAGCCTTGAATAAAACCAAATTGAGCCTAATAAGACCTATATAGCTTTTCCAAAACAGGCATGTGGGCGTCACGTGTGGCTAGCAGGCATGGTCAGAAGGAACTTGGGTACTGAGAGAGGGTTGTATGCTCAGGTGGGTGGCAATGCTGGGGACAGGTTGGGGCAGGAGAAAGGGCACCCCACATGGTCCCATCCTGCTCCCCTCTATTACACTTGACAGTTTAAATGAGCAGCTCACAATGGTGACTGTACCCTAGTGTCACTGTCACAAACAGGGACCATCGACACTATCATGAACCACAGATGCAAAAGCAGAAGCACGGGCATCACAAATCACCATCTGCATCGCATCCTGGTTCAAATCAGGGTTCTGTAAACTCAATTTCAGCACATTACACAGCTTTCCTGGTCTCAAACCCCTGGAAACGGGGCAACACTATCGGCCTAAGAGGTCTTACGATGACTGTCCCACCCTGCCTGTCTCCTCGGCAACACGTCCCAGTTTTCCTAACTTCTGTGACACCGCCTACGCTGCTGGGCTGGGGCTCCATCCTGTGCACCCACCACCCGAGCACCCTGCTTGCACCCAGTGCAGGAAAGCAGAGGAATGGCATTACACAGACAAGCACACTGCCCAGTGTCACTACAGTGGGGCATGTGGGGGAGTCCTGCAGCAGTGTCCCTCTCTGCAGAGCCTCTGCTACAGTCTGAATGTGTGCACTACCGACCTTCACCTGATAAACAATTAAACACATTTTCGAACACACGAGGCAGGCAGCTTTGTGTGGGGGAGCCTCTGCACTACAATGGGTGCCCACCTTCCTGCGCCGTCCTGTTCACAGCGGTACTTCTCTGGTGTCATATGAGGCACGCTCGGCCATGACTCATGTGTTTTACCTCCTGCATCACGTTCTGTCACATTTACGATACTATCCATGGCATGCACCTCCCCTGCTCCCCCTCAGGCCAATTACAAGACACTGAGATTGTAAGTTTTACTCAACTTCATAGATGTTAAAAATGTGAAAAAACCTAGGTATCAGAACTGATGAAATATGGCCATTCATTCTATATCCAGAGCAGCAAAAAGGGAGTGGAGAATTCAACAATTAAAAAAGTAATATTGCTCATGGACCGACAGGCAAGGATTCTGAAGCATTAGACCTGCCTTAGTTGTTAACTCGGAGGAAATCCAACTGAAACCACCATAAATGCATCTTGGTGGCCTGTAGTTCATCTTTCAATTTGCAACCTGTGCTATGTCACCTTGGGAGGTGTTCTGAATTCCTCCTGGTTGTTAACCCTTCTATGTGCTATTCTGAACCTGCACAGTGAAAGGCAGTTGATACGTTTAGAGAGCTCCTGTTGCGGAATTAAATCGGAGTCTTTTCTTCAGCATTAACTGCATTTTCTGAAGCTAATGTGTGACTTTTGCTCTTGTGGAAATATGAGGAACCCCATTTCTAACATGCATACATACAATGACTCTATTATAAATAACTTTCTGAATCACGAGGGCAGATAATAGATGACTTAGGCATTATTCTTGATCCATGTATGAAAAGTACTGATAGTTTAAAGAAAACGGAATGTATACCCGCAGTGCTGTAATTCTAAATGGGTCTCGAAGTCGTCCATCTTCATCTTTCAAGTTATAACCTTCTGCTCTTTTATCCCGTTCACTTATTTTCCACAGTTTAATAGTTTTATCTGAAAATAAAAACCTCATTCTCCATATTAAAAGAAAAACCATATTATCATGCACCACTATTAGTTGGGTATTGTGCTAGAAAAGTGTGCATTTCTACTTATGGGGAACACTCGTTTCTGACGTAAGTAAGTGTCAGAGCTGAGAACGGGGAGGGCACCACTGGCACTGGTCCATGTGCGGAGGGTTTTCTCTTCCTTTTCTAAGTATGTGGTGCTGGAGAGTGTGTGTGTGTATTGTTTGTGTTTTCAACCTCTCTCGTTTCCTAGTTAATAATTACCCTCCCCACAATGTTTAAAGCAGAAATAACTTCTGTAACAGGTTAAAAGAAAGAAGAGCCTACACATAGACAATGAAACCCTAATCAAACAGCCATGACAAACAGAAGTCTTACCATTTGTAGAGAGTAGAAAATGAGCAGCATTCTGTTGCGGTAACCACCTAATTTTATTAATTTTTTCCTCAATTTCTAGACTTTTCAAATAGTCAAACTCTGGTTCGTGACTTTGAAAGGTACTGTAAACATTATATTCTCCCCTAGAATGAGGGTGGCTTTTATTCTGCAAGGAAACATAAAGCTGTTTTCATGAACAAGCACAGTGTATGGGGAAATGTTAGCATTGCCAATTTGAACAGCAAATGAGCACACACATTTTTAACAGTAAAACAAACAAAAGAAAAGCCGAGCCCCCTAAAATGTACAACAGATGACACTCAAAATTAACCTCCTTAGTAAAACAACAAAGATGACCCCCCAACCCTTGTATTCTCCCCACGTCCACCCGGAGCCGCCCCCGTCTGGTGATATGCACCACAGCACAGACTTCCAGGGAAGAGAACAGGGCTCGTTAGTCTCTATACCAAAGTTTTACCACAAACACTTGGAGGCTAGAATCTGGAGGTGAAAAAGTAACTGCCCACTGATCCGCCTGGAAACAGGAGGGCAAGGGAGCCTGGTCACGGGTCTTTCAGGGAAAAGCAAGACAGGCACGCTGCGAAGAGAACCCGGGCCGGGCTAGAACACCTGCACGGGGATCATTACATTTGACCCATTTCCGGTGCTCTGCAGACTCTGAGAAGCCCCCAGAACTAAGGGGGTGGGCAAGGCTGGGCCCGCTCCCATCCCCTCTTTCGCACAACTGAAAACAAGGGTTTTTCTCCCTGGCTCCCCAGAAAGGGACATGACCTACAGCCGGGGCTCATGAGTGAGACTCACCCGTGGGCCCCTCCCGGTCTGTGTTCTGAGGATACCTTCCATTCCTGCACTGACAGTGCAGTGCTCAGGGGTGAGGAGGCAGAGAGAACAAATGCTCCCTCCCCCGCAGCAGGTCTCCTCAGCAGTAAGTACCCTGCACAGCCAGATCACAGGCTGGGGCCTGTGAAGTGATTTCACGGACAGCCCCTCGAATGAATTACAGAAGGCGTGGGGACTTGATCGGGGGTCAATGGTTGGATGGCAGTGAGCTGAAACACAGCTCGCAGAGATAATTTTGGAAAGACGATTCTGCACAATTAAAGTGATATCAGAAGGGTTGACTGATTTCATTGGGTTTGTGGATTGTAATTTACTGACCTCTTGTTCCCGCTGAAAAATAACAACTCTGCCGCCCTTGTCTCCTGTTGCAAGAAGATCTCCAGAGTAATTAAATTCAACAGTCGAGATAATGTCAGCTGTCAATAAAATACAGAGGCAGTTTATCAGATTACAACTGTGAGAGAAATCAGAATGAGTATAAAAAAATCAATAAAAAAGGTCAAAAGACAGATAAATATATACAAAACGTTCTCCCTGGATAAAGCCAAATTTTCATGAGAAACTTGTCATTACCAACCAGCCACTTCTCAGTTCTGGAACCAGAGCCAATAGCACATATGAAGTTACAGTTTTGCCCAACTGATATAATACCTAGTCCCTAGTGCACCAGGAGTTATCTAGACTGGGTTGTCTTATGTAAGCATGTAGAGTAGAAATTTAGAAAATTAATATTGAAAAGAAAAAAAATGGTTCAAAGAGACTGTTGCCTAATATATTATGCCTGCCTAATACTAACTTTTAAAGCAAATCTGATTGTTACATAATATTAACAGAAACGCTGTAAATTTTATGCAGTAACTTTTGTTGGCTTCTGTATAAAATGACATTATAGACAGTACAGGTTCTATTCCCTTGTCTGGATTAAGTCATTACTGACTATGATGACACCATTGCCTAGCGAGACACTGTTGGTCAGAAACTGAGGCTTCTGCTACTATCAACAGCAAGACCCTGGACATCAGCTCCCCAGGGGTAAAGCCCATGGGGTACAGAGAACAAAGCCAAGTGCAGGAAGCAACACCCCCAATGGACTCGGAGGAAATCGCTTTCCCTGCAGCTCCTGCTTGAGTGCTGAGTGAACCACGACCAAGGTGTGGGTATGGTCTCCCAAGGGACCGACCACAGTAGCTGGTTCTATGACCACAATGAGATCCAACCTTCTCAAATGCCCCAGAAAATCTCATCTCTCTGGCTGCTCTGAGGAAGGACTGTTTTACCTCAAACCATTCCCGCTGCTGGGCACCACCACCAAGGGCATATCCACCAGCAAATGCCAGTGACTGCTTGGGCTGCAGGACTACTGAAGTTGGAGTGCTTAAAGACATAACGCTGAATGGCTGTCATACATGACATCTGCATCAAAAACAGACCCCAATGTTGAAACCACTTGAACACCGCCCCCCCAAAGTGGCCACTATATAATACAATTCTTAAAGGTATGCACAAACATTTTCATCAAAGAATTACAATAGGTGATTTCTTATTTCATTGGCACTATTTACTGACTTATACAAACCTACTAAATTCTATTGCCTGGGATTTCTTTTTCGTTAAAAAAAATCTTGGGAAAAGGACTAGGCTTGTTAGAAGTGTCAGTTTTTAAACTAAATTATTCAAAATAATCTAATTTGCTTAAATGAAACTGAAATATTCTGTATTGGACTGAAGGGGACTAAAAGAGACGACGTCTATGCCATTTATACCCAGGAGGTGTATCATACAATTAATGGTATTCTAGCCTTGTCAGTGATTTTCAAACTTAATAAAAATGGACTAAATCTTTTATTTTTTTTTAAAATTGATTTTGAGAGAGCCCTAACCGGTTTGGCTCAGTGGATAGAGCGTTAGCCTGCAGACTGAAGGGTCCCAGGTTCAATTCCGGTCAAGGGCATGTACCTTGGTTGCAGGCACATTCTCAGTAGGGGGTGTGCAGAGGCAGCTGATCGATGTTTCTAATTCTCTATCCTTCTCCCTTCCTATCTATATTAAAAAAAAAAAAAATCAATAAAATATGTTAAAAAAATTTTGATTTTGAGAGAGAAACATCCATGTGAGAGTGATACATCCATCAGCTGGCTGGCTCCTGTACGCCCCCTTACCAGAGATGAGTCCAAAACTAGGCATATGCCCTGACTGGGAATCGAACCAGCAACCTTTGGGTGCACAGGCCGATGCCCAACCAACCGAGTCACACTGGCTAGTGTTGGACTGAATCTTTTAAAAGAAATGAAAAAAATTAGTTTCATTAAGCTACGTAAAAATGTGTAAAACCAAAAATTAGAAATATTCTCTGTAGTTTAGAAGAGCTCTGAAATAAAAATATTCAAACTAAATACTAAGAAAATTTAAAGAACCAATAAAATTTAGATTACCAACATTAATTTAACCTGATGAATATAACTTCTCAAGACCAGAGTAACGCTAAAAGCTAAGTACGACACTGACTGAGGGCGCGAAGGGGGCAGTGTGAAACTGCTGTGTACTTCGCGATGACTCAATTCTGTTGTTTTCTGTCTGAGCGGTCAGGAGCCCCGAACATAGCACATGGCACCCCGGACCATGATCTGTGTGGCAATGGACCTGTTCGCACGGCAAGAGCGAGGCTCCTCTTTGATGTGCAAGCAGTGGGACACGCCGGGCCGATGCACAACTTCCTAGTGTCTACATCACCCTCAAACACGATGGATGGTGCTCAGCCGCCCCTAAGCATCCACCTGATTCTGAGTCAGTGTGGTGGACCGCGTGCAGCTGCTCCTCTCCTTTCCCTCCCAACCTCACCGAGGCGGCAGAAGGAACCTGAAGAGACCTCGTCCACAAGGCAACAGGAGCCAGGGCCTCATCAAGGTCTCAACTGGGAGATGGCTGCAAGTCTGTGCAGAACTGCTGCCCCCAAGCTTTCCCATTCTGACAGGTGGAAGCACATAGCTACTCCCTCTCCTGTGTCCCAAATGCTGGCCGCCAGCAGTGAATCATTCCCACCATCCCCAGGGGTCCTCTCAGAAATGATAAAGTCCGGGAGAGAAGGAACCAAGGATCAAACATTCCTTAAAGAAATGACCCACCACGGGCAGCCCTCAGCTGAAAAGCCCACCTGCACACACAAGTGTCCAAAGCGGCTCCACCTGAGACATGAGCCTACAGCTTAGGACTGGCACATATGTAAGCGGAAATCCGTAACAAAGAAGGAGCTTAGAGGAAAGAGTGACAGTACATCAGTAAAATGTCATGTGACACCATTTTTATCTGAAAGAGCAGCTGACCAACTATGGTGGTTCAGACTTTGGTATTTGGCAGAATTTTTTTTTTGGGAAAATTTCTCACTTCACAGAAAACAATGAAGTGAGCATCTCACTCCATGGAAAAAAGTTAACTGACAGTGTTTATTGCCAACTAAAGGCACGGTGCACGGCATTCGTGCACTGGGAGAGCATGCTGCTCCTTAGCGCTGCTTTGGAGGTGGGAGAGGCTCCCGCCACCACCGCTACACTCGCCAGCGGTCAGCCTGACTTCTGGCTGAGCGGTGCTCCCCCTGTGGGAGCACACTGACCACCAGGGGGCAGCTCCTTCGCTGAGCGCGACATAGTGACCGGTCGTTCTGCTGTTTGGTCAATTTGCATATTAGGGTTTTATTATATAGAATGACAAAATCTAAGCTTTCAAAAAAATTAGAATTTTAGAAAACTATATCAATTATTATTAATTTGACAACCTCCACTCTAACATTTTTCTGATGAGGTCAGTGCTGATATAAACAAGTGTGATTTTTCTTTGAGCTTGTATAATGAAATGTATCATTTATATAATCTGAACAACTCAATGCACAAATATTTCTCAATGACCCAGGTGTGATGTTAACAAACCATGTACATGAGCAAGAGATTCATTCAAAGTACAAGACAGAACTATGGATTTCAATGTAATGGAATAAAAGGTTTCAGGTTTCAAAGCATAACTAAACTTGAGGAAAGCATCCCCTCTTCAGTTTCATTGTACTATTAAAGAATAGCCACAACTGTACGAGAAGGCTATTCTGTCACTCCTTCCTTTTCTAACTACGAGTAAGCTGAGGCCAAATTTTCTTCATATCCTATATAATAAAAGCCTAATATGCTAAGTGCCTGGTCATCCTTTCAACCAATCAAAACTAGTATGCTAATGATATGCTAAGGCTACTCAATCACTCACTACGACATGCACTGACCACCAGGAGACAGATGCTCCGACTGGTAGGTGAGCTTGCTGCTGGGGTCCAGCTGATCGGGACTGAGCAAGATGGGCCGGACACACCCTGGAGCCCTCCTGTGGTCCCTCCCTGGCTGGCCAACCTCCCACGTCCCTCCCCAGCCTTGATTGTGCACCAGTGGGGTCCCTAGGCTTGGCCTGCACCCTCTCGCAATCTGGGACCTCTTGGGGGATGTTGGAGAGCAGGTTTCGGCCCAATCCCGCAGCCCAGGCCTAGGGACCCCATTGGTGCTCAAATTCATGCACCGGGCCTCTAGTATTTCAGTAAGACCACTGCAACAGGTTAATTGCAGAAGCAGATCTGAGAATCCAGCTGTCTTCTACTAAGCCCTATACATACAGGGTTTGCAAAAAGTAAATGCCATTCTCCTCACTAAATCTGTTTTTCATTTAAAATGTTAACATGTAATAGATAATTTTAAAGTGAAATAATAAAAATATTTTAAATTGTTCTGTTTTAACTTTAAATATAACAAATCTGAGTACATATAACCCACATGAACAGAAGCTCTCAGGTCCTCCTGGAACCAAAGGCTCTAAGAACCACTGGTTTAGCACAGGGCCGGCCAACTGCAACTTGAGGGCACAATCTGACCCCCCCCTGCTTTGTTAATAATGGTATTGGCCCACCATTCCTAAGTGGGTTCTTCCCTGCTTTCCTGCTACAAAAGCAGAGTTGAGTTTAGTAGTTGCAACTGAGACAGTCTGGTCTGCAAAGTAGAAAATATCTACTATATGCCTTTACAAACAAGTTGCCAGACCTGATTTAGAGTGGGCTCATGTTTCCAGCCTTTATTATTGCACTAAGTTTCTAACTGGTACTTCCGCCTCTGTTCTTACCTGTAGGGAGCGGTTATAGGGTTAAGCCTCTGACTGACCTGTTGGCAAAGGCAAACAAGTCCCAGCTTAGAGGGCCCAGCCCTCTTAGCATAATTAAGCTTGATTTTGTGACTGCTCCCTAGATCTTTCCTGGGTAGCTAATGGGCTGTGGGAGGTGCAGCAAGTCCTGCCAAAAGGAGTGAAACTTACAAGAACATTGTAAATTACCTTATTTACCTCTGACTATAAAATAAAGCATCAGCTTGCAGTCTGGATCTGTTCTGTGGCCTTAGTCACCCACAGAAGATCCACCTAGACCCAGCTTATTCTCTTTGTCTTTTCTTCATCCTTTGCCGGCCCTCCCTCAGGCTCGCGAACCCTTGGCTGTGCTGGCGCGGCACACTTACCCCAGAACCTCCACTCTCCAAAGGCCAGAGTGATCTTCCTAAAAAACGTAAAGTCAGTGTCACTCCTCTGCTTACCATCACAATCACTTCAAAGCACAATTCTAAGTCCTCAGCATGGTATTCAGGCTTTCATTCATCACCCTTTGGACCCTGCCAACCTGTCTCTGCCAAGTATACTCGTTTCCCAGAAAGCACCACACTCTCTCCAATCTCCACTCCAAGCTCCCTCCATCTGGAACATTCTCCTCCCTCCCTCTTCTTACACACAGCCTCACTTCTCCCCTTCACTCCCCATACAAGTCTCTGTACTGGGCAGGTCTATGATGTTTTCTCGAATTGCCCTGCTCGCAGAATGATGCAATGACCCATCTGCTTGTCAATCTGCATAAGCAGAGGGCTTTGTGAGTCAGGAACTGGGTTTCTCTATTCCAACACTCAGCACCAGCAGCCTTTAGGACACTGTTCTGACCTTTTAAAATGAACTCAGCTGGAAACTAGGCCCCAACACCCTTCATTTTTTTAAACTGGCTCCCTGGAGAAACAAATAGTAAGTTATTCTCCTATGCAAGACACCAGCTTTCAATAGTTATCAGGTACTGTGCTGCCTGTTTGCCAGAGATGCCCTGCATTACCTAGCATCTCCCCAACCATCCTGTAACAGTCACAAGGAACAGTACCCATTTTGCAGGTGAGGAAACGGAAGGTAAGTAACCTGGCAAGTTATCACAAAGCTAGTAAGAGGCTTGAAATAGGATTTGAACCAAATGCCTTTCCACATCCCAATTAACATCAACTTGAAGAGACAAGTTGATAAAACGGAGGACCAGCAAACAGGACACCGCCAACTGCTAAACACCTGGCGTGCTAAGTGAAAGAAAAGGTCAGATTGTAAAATAGAACACTGAATTAAGAATGGCTGAGCAGTGATTCATAAAGTGGAATCTGAGATGGATTTGGAAGGATGGTTAGAACAGACAGAAGACAAAAAGAATATTCTACATTGGCAAAGGAATATGAGCAGAATTCAAGGGATGGATCACTGAAAAATAATGGGAAAAACCAGAGATCAGGTACAATGGGAGGGATCTGGCGTGAGTGGAAAGATAGGGAAGAGGTCAGGAGAAGAATAAGAAATGCCCTTTTTATATTTAAATATAGCTACAACACGAGAATTAATAGTCGTGCCCAACATTTGCAACAACTTACAGGTTAGAAAAGCACTGCACAATGTTTGATCTTAATGAAAACCTCCCAACACAATTTCTAGATAAGCAAACTAAGGTTCAGAAAGGGCCTTGAGACCTGATAAATGGCAGGCATACGCCAAACCCAGAACTTCCCATTAAAACAATCTCGGGCACTTTAGCACCCAGCACAGGGGAAAGCGGATGGTTGAGGGCTATGGTGGAACCAGAGCTCAGACCAGAACAAAACTTTCAAGAACAAAGGCCTTAGGAGCCACAAATCGAAACAAATTTGCTACTCATGCGCTGGGTCCAAGCAATCAGGGTTCACGCCTCTCTTAATGACCCACCTGCTGTTAACACTTGGGGACATTTGACATTTCTTCCTCAAGGCTGTTGGGTACAACCAGCTTCTTGACCATCTTTATTCTAATTGCTCAACACTCTCGAGTTGCTAACCATTACATGTTCCTTCTTACCGACTTCTATTGTAATAAAACAATTCAAATGAAACTATCACAACTAGATGAAGAGTTCTGTGTTAACCCTGATGGATGAAGCATATGTGGACTAAGATAGAGAAAGCCTAAATACACACCACAGTAAAAAACAAACCAGCCAACAACGTGGGTAACTACTACAAAGCTTTTTATTACCAAAACAGTTAACCTGAAATGCCAAACTTTTACGTGTGTTCAAAATTTTACTTCAAACTGCAAAAATTGCCCATCAGTTTAGTTCAAAGAACAAAATATTTCTGTCAAGGTTTCTTAAGACAGCATATTTTCAAACTATAACATCACAGTACTAGTACAATACATCATTTGTTAGATTTAAATTTTAGTTTATTCAGCTTGTCAACAAAAGGAGGAAACAAAACAGAAATTAAGATAGGCATTAAGCCCTTCCACCTCTCTACCTCTAAACAAACAGCGTTTGCTTTTACGGCTGATAGACATTTCGAGTAAGTTAAACTGTCACCTACTTGGCACATGCAAAATGAACAAAAGTAATGTATCCTAAGTGAATAGAAGAGAAACAGAATCAAACTATTTAGATTATATAAAATCACCCAGTTTCAACCTCAAACTCGATGCATCATCTATCTTTAGACTTCTCAGAGCAGAGCTTACCTGCTTAATAATCTGGGCACCGTTTGTCCAGTGGGGCCAAAGGTCTCCGGACCAAGAAGGTCACGGGAGGGGCCAAGGAGAAGAGGTGACCAGACATCCGGCCACGGCCAGAGGCTGTCCGTTTCTTGGGGCAAAAAAGCGGTCTTTTGTGTAAAGGCAAAAAGGGACTATGTGGCTCTAATGAAACTCCTGGGTCTCTGATAAGCAGCTGGGTGGGCAGCCCTGAACCTTGGTACCCCGGCTCATGCAGGGCTACGGCTAAGGAAAAGAGCCGCCAACTTCAAGCAAGGAACTTTGCAACGCATCACTAGACAAGAAGGAATTGTCAACCAAATTCCGACCCCGTCTTTAAAGATGGAGAAACCGCGGCAAACGGCTGCCCAGCCCAAAGCTGAATAGATGGCCTGGGTCTAGAACTCCGGCCGCCGTCCCGACCGGCCCGCACCCACTGCCGCTCCTCTGCAGTACCCCCGTTTTGTTTCCTGGGCCCCCAGTTTCTGCAGAGACTTCCAGGTTCGAGTTGCAGGCGGCAGCCCGTGCAGCGGGAAGAGCCCGCAACCCGCGCGCAGACCGAGTTGCGAGCAGGCACCGTGACCTTGGGCTCCTCGCATAGCTCGTGGGCCGGCTGCAGTCTGCGGACGGGACTTCGGCGCGCACGCTCTCGGGGGGGCCTCGACACCAGGTCCCGAAGGCCTCGGGTTGGTGCGGGGAGGGGCGCGGGAAGGGCGAGGCCTTACCTTCTGCCACGTCCTCATCGATGGCCCCCTTGACCTGCGAGAAACACCACTGCAAGTCGTTGCCGCTAGCAGGGCTGCCGCCGCCTCCGGCTCCTGCGGACACACCGGGCACGTCAGGCCGCGCGGCCCCGCCCGCGCCCCCCGCCACGCCACACGCCCCGCGACCCCGCCCGCGCGGGCCCTCACCTGCCATGGCCGTCCGGCCGGCGGGCGCGCGCGGGCGGGCGAGCGCCGAGGCGGCGGCGGACGAAGGAGGCGGCCGCCACGCAGCTGCCGCCCCAGCACCTCAGCCGGGCCGCCACCGCCGCCGCCGCCGCCGCCGACGCCGCCGGGGAGGGATTTTTTTTCCCTTTTCAAAATGGCGCCCAATGTCCGTCGCCCAGGTCAATGACGTCATCCCCCTCCGCCTCTTCCGCGGGCGGGGGCGGGGCCGCCGGGGGCTCCCCTGCGCTGGGCGGGGCGGGGCGGGGCTTGAGGCCGCGGGGGCTGCCGGGGGCTGCCGGGCCGCGCCGACTGCGCCTGCGCGAGATTCCTTGTGCGGCGTCCAGGGTTTGAAAGGGGGCGCTACAGGGCGGCCATGGGAAGCCACGGCCAATGGGCTGTGAGCCCAGGTCTGGCGGTTCCTTGAAGACCAGGCGCTGGGCAGTCTCCCGCCGTACGCCTCCCTCGGGGTTACGACACCGCTCTAGAAGGTCCCGCCCCACCAAGCGTCTCGGCCAATGGGAGCGCGCTCCGAGGGAGTGGGCGGAGCGTCAGGGTCCGCGCCGCACCTGGAGCGCGTCGCACGTGAGCATGTCCTTTTGGCCTCCTTGCTGATCCGTGTCCCTTTTCTTCGACACAGCGTGAGCCGGGGGACGTCTGTTCGTCTTTGTTGGCAACCTGGAGAGACTAGGTGAGCTCACCCTGGGAGGGAGGACAGGTGGGAAAGGGGACCGAGGACAGAACCGAAGGAGAGGGGAGTGTCGAGCGGTGAGGTGGACTCCGGAGTCCCGGCCGGTGAGGAGGGGAAGGATGTTGTTGGCCGTCAAGGCTGCGGGATGCGCGCCGGAAGGGACCGCTGGTTGTAGCCGGTGGGATGCCGGTTCTGACCTGGACCACAGCAGCCTGCAGTGGACGCTGCAGACCTGTTTCCAGCGTGTTTAGGAGAAAGCGAGAATTGCAGGCAGTGAGTTGCAACTTTGCTTGAAGGCGAGCAGAGAAAGGGTCGGCAGTCCCCTTTTCTCACCTGTAGATTTAGCCAGTCTACCCCTGAGCAGTTGAAAAGAGTGGGCTACGCATCACTCATATGCAAACGCTTTAATGTGTGTTAAAGATGCCTTTTGAAGTGATGGTAGGCAAGATAATTACTTCTTGTTCAGGCTGTAGTCTTTCCTTAATTAGTTACTATTAAACTAAAATAAAAAACACAAAAGTAACATTTTTGAACATAGAGAGCTGCCTTCCTTTATACCTTAAAATTTTGAAAGAAATCATAGTTGTTCTTCTTTGCATATCTTTAAAAAGTTATTTGATTTATTTAGATTTCAGTGACTAAGTACCATTTAAAATGCCAAGTGTGGCTTGTTTTTAAGTTTATTTTAGTAGCTAGCTCAGAGTTGTCATAGGTGTACCCTACCTACAGATATAGAGACATGTATCTAATTACATATAATACAGAGTAATTTTAATACCAGCCGACTGATGATTCTCATCATTGATGTTTCTTTCCATAGCTCCCTCTTCCTTCCTTTCTGAAGTCAATAAAAATATTTTAAAAAAATCCTCTGGGCTCCACCATTTCATCTCTCCTATCCCCAAACCCTAGCCACCACTGACCTTTTTACTGTCTCCACGGCTTTACTTTTCCAGCATGTCTTAGAGTTGGCTTCTTTCACTTAGTAATAGGCATTTAAGGTCTCTCCATAACTTTTTATGGCTTGGTAAAAAAGTTCTTGCCCTGCCGCTGTCGCTCAGTGGTTGAGCATCAACGCATGAACCAGGAGGTCACAGTTTAATTCCCTGTCAGGACACATGCCCGGGTTGGGGGCTCTATCCCTGTGTGGAGCATGCAGGAGGCAGCCGATTGATGCTTCTCCTTCATCATTGATGTTTCTGTCTCACCCTCTTTCTTCCTCTCTGAAATAAATAAAAATATATTAAAACACACACACACACACACACACACACACAACAAAGGGTGATATTACATGATGTGGTCCAAGGGACTTTGGCTATATTGGGGTTACAGACTTTTACATAGGAAGATTATCCGGGATTATGTGTACGTGCCAGTCTAATTACACGAGCTCTTGAAAAACAGCGTTTTCTCCAGCTGTACAGTGAGATGCAGAGTGTGTGAGGGACGTGACCTGCTGCTGGTGGAGGGGCCGCGTGGAAAACATGAGAAGGGACATGGACAGCCTCTAGGAGCAAAGCCCAGCCCTGGCTGAGAGCCAGCCAGAAATGGCCGTAGTCCTACAGCGAACCACTGGAAGGGAATTCAGCTGAGAGCTTGGATGTAGGCTTGTTCTCAGCCTCCAGAAAGCTGTGCAGCCCTGCTGACAGGTACCATGACTTCAGCCAAGGCCGATGGTCAGGTGAGCCATCCTGAGCCCATCCCGACCTCCAGAACTGTGGGAATAGATGGGCCTTGTCTGAAGCCATTATGTTGTGGCAATTCTTAGGGCAGCAGAAGACGACGAACACCGTGTGTATGTGTGCAATAAACGGACTTGTATCCACTCATCCGTCTTGCTGTCTTTGTGTCTGTGCATTGAGGCACTTAGTTCAATCACTGACTCACGTTGACGTGCCGGACCGTGCCTGTGTCCAGCAGAAGGGCACCTCGCGAGGGCTGGCGGGTCCAACCAAGAGTGCGGAGCCGGCCTCCACTCTCAGCGGCACCACCAATGCTCTCCGAGAGTCCGGAGCAGCCCTGAGCACGTCACATGCGTATCGTTTAATGCTCACAAGACCTACCATCTACTCGTTTTCAGATGAGGAAACTGAGGCTTAGAGTGGTCAAGTGCCTTTCCCAAGGCTTCACAATCACTCAGAATCGAAGCTCAGGACCTGGCCGGCTTTGCTCAGTGGTTAGATCATTGGCTCTCGGACTGAAGGGTCTCGGGTTCGATTCAAGGGCATGTACCTCAGTTGCAGGCTCAGTTCCTGGCCCCAGTCAGGGAGTGTGCAGGAAGCAACCAATTGATGGGTTTCACTCACATCGATGTTTCTCTGTCTCTCCTCTTCTCTTCCACTCTACAAAAAAATAAAAATAAAAATTGAAGCCCGGGTGTAACCTCAAAGCTGTGGCCCAAAACAGGAGGTGACACCCCAAACCCCCTTTCATGGCATGGGTAAGCCACGGGGAGGACCCCAGCACTTGCTCTGCCTAAACTGTAACTGCCTTGCCAGAAATACACCCTCGTGCCATGGCCCATGAACTGAACCGGCTGCACCCCCTCCCAAGATTGTCTTCATAGGGGTGATGGGAGAATGGCTGTGGGAAGCATCAAGCCGCTGTGGCTGATTCAGTTGATGCCATGACTCAGAGTGAGCCCTGAGCCATGCTGGAGAAATCATTCCTGGAAAAGCAGGCACTTTGAGTTCATTATATCGACCCTGCACCCAGCACTGTGGAGAGTATCAGAGGCTCAAGAAACATGAACTTCCTCCTGTGGAGGCTGAGAGAAGGAAGCAGGTTGTCCTGCAAGCGACACTGAGTGGGACAAGGGGAGGGGGCTCTCGGTGGGCTGACTGGCTTCCTGGGCCGGCCTGATTTCCCAGCTTGGTTAGTTGGTGTGTAAACCACAGGGTGTGACGATGGCCCTCTGGGAATGTGGGCATCATAGGACTTTTGAGGTGCTCACAGATTGCATTGTCATTTGCGTTTTTATCACATAACACATTCAATAGTACAGCGTTCTCTATAGAGAGACGACTTTGCGATGTTAAAGCCCCCTCATGCCCTAAGGGGGCCACACCGCGTTTACCTGTGTCCCCCAATTTCTGGGTCCAGGGCGTCACCCCCATCTGCTCCTCTCGGTATTGTTTCCAGTGCCTTTCACTAGGGCCTTTTGGCAGTTTCTTCCCAGTACCCAGTTTCTCTCTCCTTCCCTCTTGCTGCCCTCTCCGTCCTCAGGACCCTCCTCTCCCTCCTGTATCCACTCTCTCACTAGGAGCTTGTGTGTCCTGAGCCTTCCATTCCAGTGCTGGGCTCAGCTCAGTGCAGGCTGCTGGGTGTGGAGGGGCAGGAGGAGCCTGTGTGTGGAGCTGTGAGCCCCTGGCCCAGAGGGCCAGTCCTGCAGGAACTTGCCCTCTCTCCCACTCGGGCTCCCCCCTCTTCCCCCTGACCAGACCCTGGGCTCTGCATCATGCACAGCATCATGCACAGCTGGGAATGGAGGAAATGAGGAAATGTGCCCGTACCTCTGGGGAAATCTTTGCTCTCTAAAGGCAGCATCCGTCCGCACCTGTGTATTTCTCTGTGTTTTGGAACATGGTCAGTGATGTGATGTTTCCTATTTTTAAATCAGATTCTTAAAAGTGAGAAAAACACTTGCTCGTTCTAAGTGTTTTTTCCTTTTTAAAGAAATAATTCACGGACGGAGATAACTTCATTTCAAGAATAAAAATACTAGCTTCACAATACTCACAATTTGGTCTGTTCTCTGAATTGTGAACTTGAGGCAGATAGATCTAAAGCACTTTGAGTCCCCACTGTCAGCGAAAGGATCAGAAGCCAAGGCATGCAGTTCAGCCTGGCTTGTCATTTCCCTTTATTGGGAGCCCATTTGAATTTAAATTATGCGCAATAAACGTCAGATCTTCCTCCGTTTGTCTCGGTAGCTAAGGAATTCTGTATATTTAAAAAAGGTCTTTGTACTTCAAAGGCTCCTGGACAATGTGAGTCTCTTCATCTCCTGGGAGAGGTGTCAGGGAAATTGATCAGATGACTTGGAGGCGCCCTGGGAGGAGGAGGGTCCCACCCCACCAGCTGGGGAAGCTGCGCTTAGGTCTTGTCCTCAGCTCCGCTCTGCCTTCTCTTGGAGAACCTTTCTGGTGAGCCCCTTTACTAGGCACGCCTGCTTTCTGCCTGGAGTGACGGGATAGGGAGCCGTGTTTCCCTAGGACCTAACCAGGAGGGTGCAGTGTGACCTCCTCGGCTCCACTACTTTTCCTCCCGGGCGAGACAAGTGAGGTCCAAGCATACTCTTGGGGGGCCATGTAGATGGCTACTGACCCTATTTCACCCTTTAAGCCCAGAGTGGAGTGACACCCCCACTCAGGGGTGATGGGCAGGCTGGGATGAGGGTTTCTCAAGCAGAAAGCTGGGTGCTCCCCAGAGGCTGTCTGCACGCCACCCGCTCCCACCCTTGGGGAACTCCTGCAGAATGGGGTGCGTGCTGGGTGAGGGTGTGAGCCGTTCAGGTAAATACAATTAATAGGAAGATGGGGAACACATCGTTTCAAGTGGGAACTTACAGGGTGAGCAACAGCGCTAATGAGACAGGCTTGCCACGCGGTGGCGCTCTTGACCTCATGGTATTTTTTTTTAGCTTTATAATGTTCTTAAAATTCAGGTTTAGAATTTAACAACTTAATACAATATTATTTGAATATTTTCTAACCAGGATTTTCACCTGCTTTACATGATTTCTGGGTACAACTTTAAATAATTGATACATTCAGCCTAATTTTTCATAATATGCCAATTATACATTCATTAAGATCTCAGATACTTCCCTAACATTGTTCTTATCTCAGTGACAGAATTTTCAAAATTAGCTCAAATATTGAAAATTTAAGACATTGATATTGCAGCCACTGTAATGTAGAAAGGAAGAAAATGTGCAATCTTAACCGTTTAAAATTGTTAACATTTATTGTAGTAATGCAATATGAATTTTTAATATAATCATGAATTTTTCATTTAAGATGTTCAACCATTTCCTATTGAAGCATGTCCAAATTTATAAAAATCTTTTAAAGTAACCTATACTGAATTAATCACAAAGTAATCATGGCACTTTAGATAAGACGTTCAGTCTATGGCAGATTTTCAGTACCTAAGTGCCTGATCACTAGCAGGTTGCTGGAAAAAATACAAAGCCTGGCTTTCTTTAAGGGGCGAGTTGTTTGGGATCTCAGGACACATCGAGGTCTGACGAAGACGAAGCAATCCCCAAACCGCATAGTCACTCATTCCAACCCAATGCTCCGCCGGCACAGGAAGCCTCGGGCGCGGAAGGAATCAATGTCAGCCTTCATTCTTCCCGAACCACTGCCAGGATGTAAGGCGCTCTGTTAGCACTTGAGGACCATGTGTGCTTTGAGCTGCTGGCAGTGTTTTTTCTCCTTTCATAAACATATCATAAGAGTTGGACTGTTAGTATTTCTTGGGTAGTCCTAGCTGGTTTGGCTCAACGGATAGAACGTTGGCCTGTGGACCCAAGGGCCCTGGGTTGGATTCCGGTCAAGGGCACGTACCTTGGTTGCAGGCTCTATACTGGTTTTGGTCCAGGCACATATAGGAATTCCGGAGGCAACCAGTTGATGTGTTTCTCTCACATTGATGTTTCTCTCTCTGTTTCTCCCACTCCCTTCTACTCTCTCTAAAAATCGATGGAAAAGTATACTCAGGTGAGGATTAAACAAGAAAAGAAAAGAAAACCCATTCTTAGGTATGGAAGAGCTGACAGCCCATGGGTACTTATTCAAGAATATGAAAACTGGATCATACTTTTCCTTTACCAGACGACCCAACCGTTTTTCCTTTGGCATATTCTCTGCCTCCCTTTCTTTTCTTTTGAATGTATTCTTACTGATTTCAAGGAGAGAGAAAGAGGGAGAGAGAGATAGAAACATCAATGATGAGAGAGAACCATAGATTGGCTGCCTCCTGCATTTCCCTTACTGAGGATCAAGCCTGCAACTTGACCGGGAATTGAACCCTGACCTCCTAGTCCATAGGTCAATGCTCAACCACTGAGCCATGCTGGCTGGACCTCGTCTCCCTTTCAATCCAAGCTTCCCTAAGCATAGCCAATGCCTCACAACGCTCTGGTCTTAAAATTGGCTCCAAAAATTTGAATGGCTCACATGGGAACTGTTTATTCACCATCTGAATTTCAGTTGGAAACCTTTCTTAAAGTCCTTTGAGTATTTCTGTGAAGGTGTCAGCAGTTTCTTCCATAACTTCGTGGTAATGATAATTCAGAGCCATTTCAGTGTCCAAACTGACAAGTTCAGTTAGATGTGTGTGGTATTAGAGTCTTCAGCTCGGACCTCATTATAAAGGGTTGTGAGCCAGGTGTCCAAGGTAACCTTAATTGTTGTTGCATGTTTGCTCATTTGTCTGCAAACAAGAGGACGTCTAGAATGAGATAGTGTTGTTGAAGTTTATCGGACTTTTGGGTTAAATTTTACAGGATTATCTCTTCCCCTTCTCATTCTCCTGTCCATCACCGCTGGTGTCTGCCAGCTGTCCCTGTTTCAGAGAGGCTGAAACAGAGGCACTTGCCTGTCCTCCTTTGATGGGGAAAAAGCCCAAAGATCAGGCCATTTCTCATAAGTCTCCCGAGCCTGGGTCTTCCTGCTGGGATGGCCCCTGGGGAACAAAGTTCCCGTCTTTGAAGGAGACCCTGTGGAAACAGCCCCGGCCCTCATTTTCTCTGTGGCTAGCTTTCCTCTGCAGATCTGGGAAGAAGGTGCCAGTGAACTCGTTCTGAGTCTTCAAAAGGGTTGTGATGAGACGTTCAGAGCTGTTCATCCATATTCGTGTCACGATCAGGTCCCGTAAATTGGGAGAAGAGAAGGGGCTGACTCCTCGCAGGCGCCTTCGTCTTGCATTTGCCAGAGCAGTGCTGGGTGTGTCGCAGCGTGGCATGCTCCCAGGGAGCCAGAGCCATCAGCCCACCATTTCCTAGGACAGATTACATTTGCGTTCACATTTAATTTAATTGTCAGCACTCCCAGGGGAACGAAGCCATTTCCTAAGACCGAGGAGAAAGACACTGAAGAAACTGGACAGGTGTGGCCGAGATGAGGGGCTCCCTTTTAGGGGCGTTAAGGTTCTCTGACGCAGCTCTCACTTGGTGGAGGAGGTTAGAGCCTCTGAGATCTCTCTACCCCAGTGCTGGGTCTGGGCACCTCATTCTTGCCCTTTTCCGGGCCTCTCTGGCTGAGGAGGTGGCCAGGGTGCAAGGCAGGGGGATGCCAGGGTGCAAGGCAGGATGATGGCCAGGGTGCAAGGCAGGAGGTAGCCAGGGTGCAAGGCCAGGATGCAAGGCAGGTGGATGCCAGGGTGCAAGGCAAGGGGATGGCCAGGGTGCAAGGCAGGTGGATGCCAGGGTGCAAGGCAAGGGGATGGCCAGGATGCAAGGCAGGTGGATGCCAGGGTGCAAGGCAAGGGGATGGCCAGGGTGCAAGGCAGGGGGATGCCAGGGTGCAAGGTAGAAGGATGCCAGGGTGCAAGGCAGGGGGATGCCAGGGTGCAAGGTAGAAGGATGCCAGGGTGCAAGGCAGGGGGATGCCAGGGCAGAGGGAACTAGCTGACCGCCCTCAGAAGGAGCTGCAGTCCCCAGGGCCTCTTCTCAGCCAGGACCCAGGCACCAGGCATGGAGAGTATCTGTGATACAACCAGGAGCAGAGCCCACCCTTTCCAAGACTAGCTTCCAGGGTGTTCTGTCACCGCATCAGGCCACCTTCCCACCAGCCTGGCACCCTCGTTTGCTCAGGATAAAGCTCACCCAACTGGCCTCTCAGGATACCAGCCACTCTTATTTGTCCTTGTGTGCCAGCTGGTCAGCTTCCTAACTGCCCCTGAGCTGTGTGAGGGGCCAGCAGGCCTGCTCCCTCCTTCTGGTTAATAAGAGCAAATGACACACTTCTCTGAAGAGCCCTGTCACAGACATGGAGCCCCGGGTGGGGTAAGGGGGCCACCAAGGCTGACCCAGCTGCCTGCCGGGACAGCAGGGCAGCAGGGCCCCCTGCATGAAGGCCGGTGCCTCTTGGGAGGTCAGGGGTCAGATTCTAGACCCCTTTTCCTCATGGGGTTCAACATTTTGGAGCTTTTCTAATAGATTACGGGGTCCCCTTTCAGATGCCTGGGCTGGAAGGTCTGGGGATCTCCAAGGGTGCTGGGAAGAGGCTAGCCCCTGCAGTGTGGTGACACGGGTGCCTTCAGGGCGATGGTCAGTGTAGGTAGGAAAGCCAAGGCTGGGCACCTGGATCCTTCAGGGCCAGGCTCCTGGCACTCGGGGCCATGAGGGCTCTGCAGGCTAGGGGGACCACCGTGGGACTTGTGGGACTTGTCTCCCATAGTGACTCCTGGTGACAGCAGGGGGCAGTAGCCCAGGCTCGTAGGTTCCCAGGGCTCAATTTGAGGGCTGGTCAGATGCTGTGAGAGGAGATACTGGACTTCCTAGGAGGGCATTACTTGTGCAACTAAGAGCGAAATGACTGTCATTCTATCACAAGACAATGCATGTAGTCTGTGCTGTCCTCCAGACTTGGAGCAGCTTGAGGGCCAGGGTGGGTCTCTGCTCACCACTTCCACCCTGGGAGCCTGGAGCGCCGAAGTCTCCTGGGTGCTTGGCGCACAGTAGGTCAGAAGATGTTTGCAGGACCAGAGCGGGCCCTGCGTGGACCTGGGGACAGTGACTCAGCTGTGAACTGTGGTGACATTTGGCTCTGTGACCTGCCAGCCCACCAGGTTTCCTCTTGTTCAGACTTGGCCTGTGAGGAGTTTTAAAATCCGCTGTTGGCAGAGTGCATGTCCTGTGTTTTAAACTTCTGGGGCCTGAGAGCTTCATCATCTCACCAGCCTTCCTGTGATGAAGACTAAGGAACAGGAAGTGGTAATTCATTAAATTTATTACCTTTCTCTAACATCTCTCTATTATCTGATGTTCTGAACACACAGATTTCAAATAGGTTTTAGAAATTTCTATCACTGGATCTGAGGATTTATTTCTCTTTAATTTGGAGCTCATTTTTGTGTTTGATATTGTATCACTTGTCGTTTTAGCTCAATAGATCAAGGAGAAAATAATTGAGCTGGAAACACAAAACTCCATAAACAATATAAGTAACAATAAATGAGTAATTTGGGTGCGTTTTGCCAAACATCAAGGACTCCAGTGCTGGCTGGGAAAGGTGTCAGGTCACCGCCACTCGTGGGCCTAGAGGACACGTAACCTTGCACAGGGGGCAGTGGGGCTGGGGCGGGCTCATCGGGGGGACCTGACCCGCAGCACCTGTGACAGCTGCAGTGTTTGCTCCGAACACGGGAAAGCGAGGGAGTGAGGCTCTGGTGGTGAAGTTGTCTCTCCCCAGCTTTAATCGTGCAAGTAAGTGCGAGGGAAGCCGTGTCCTTGGCCGCCTGCTCCTGTGTGGCAGCGCTCAGCCTCCGCTTCTCAGGCTGGACTGGGTCCCTCCATTCTGGGTGTCTCAGAGCACATCTGTCTGGAGCACCTCTGCCCGGGGCACCTCTGCCCGGATGTCCTGGTGACCCCTTTACGAAGTGTTTTCTGTATTAAAACGAATGAGTGTGTTATCAGTAGAGTGGAATATTGGCAATTCAAAGAATAGTGATAGTTTCTGCGTGTGGCATCCCAGATCCTTGGTGAGGCCAGATTACCTACTTGCTCACCCAACTGGCCTCCGAATTTGGAGAAAGTCCCAGCAGCGCTGGGCTAGGTGTTACTCTGCCTGGTGTAATCAGCAGAACCCGTCACTTCTCCCTGGGCGATCTTGGGTGAGTGGCTCTCTAGCTGTTGTGATCTCCACAGGGCAGTGGACCCCGGACCCCCACCTGGGCCAGCTTCAGCACCCCCTCCTGCCCTCCCCCAGGCTGGAGAGGCCCCAGTGTTAGCTCCTCGGGTGTGTATTCGAGAGGTGAGTGGGTTGAAGTTTTGTCTGGGAATTGAAGTGGATTTTAGTCAACAGGACTCACTTTTTACCTTTTAAGGATGATCTCCATGTCATGTCTGAGGGCATTTTATTTCACTTTTTTTTATTGTGGTAAAATATACACAACATAAAAATTACCGTTTTAACCATTTTCAAATGTACAGATCAGCGGCGTTGAGTGCATTCATGATATTGAGGAACCATCATCACCATCCATCTCCAGAACGCTTTCGTCTTCCCAAAGCGGGAGCTCTGTCCCCATTAGCCACCGGCTCTCCATTCCCCGCTTCCCAGCCCGGGCACCGCCATCCTACCTTCTTTCTCTGTGGACTGACTCCCCCAGGACCTCCCGTAAGCGGAGTCACGTGGTACTTGTCCTTCTGTGTCTGCTTATGTCGCCAAGCACAGGGTGGTCCTCCACGTCCATCGTTTTGTAGCAGAGTTGCCGTCCACGTTCACCTACGTGTCAGCATTTCCTCCCGGTAAAGGCTCCGGATGACACTTGGTTGTGTGATAGGCCACATTGTGCTTACCTATTCATTCACTTTGGACAGGTGAGTTCTTTCTGCCTTTTGGGTATTGTGAATAATGCTGGTGTGCACGTGGGTGTGTGATGCTGTTCCAGCGCCTGCTTCCACGTCTTCCGGATACAGACCCTGAAGTGGGCGTGCTGGGTCATGCGGTCAGAACCTCCACACTGTTTTCCACTGCGGCTGCGTCATTTTACATTCCCGCCCGGGTGTACAGAGGTTCCGGTTTCTCCACATCCCGCCAACATTGGTTGTTTTCTGTTTTCCTCTTCTTCTGCTGACAGCCATTGGGTGTGAGCTGTGTTGCACTGTGGTTTTAAATTTGCATTTCCTTAACAATAAGGGATATTGAACATCTTTTCACGTGCTTATTGGCCATTTGTCTATCTTTTTTAGAGAAATGTCTGTTTGAGCCTTTTGCTAATTTTCGAATTGGTTTGTGTATTTTTTGTTGTTGTTGACCCACCTTCAACTTCAGGTCCACTTTAAAACTTACACTGTAGCCCTCCCTGGCCAGTACTGCTAGGTGGTTAGAGTGTCGGCCCACAAACTGATGGGTCTCGGGTCTGATTCCTAGTCAAGGGCATGTACCTGGGTTGCAGGTTTGATCCCCCCGTGCTAGTCGGGGCATGTGAGGAGACAACCAAGCAATGTGTCTCTCTCACATCAGTGTTTCTCTCTCTCCCTCCCTCCCTCCCTCCCTCCCTCCCACCATAAGAAACCAGAGCTAGTATTTCTCATTGAAATCAGTAGCTATGAGGAGTGACATTGGCAGGGGCTGTGTGAGGACAGACACTGCTGTGAAAGGCTTGTCTGGATGCTCACCCACAGGCTAACGAGGCGGCCTCGCCCACTTCAGAAGAAGGAACCTGGGCTGGGCTTCCTCTCTGCTGTCGGAAGTAATAACTCGGTGTTCTGCCCCAAACTTCAGCATGAGAATTTGGCTGAGAGACGGGGAGTCATTAGTGTCCTTTTACTGCGGGGAAGATCTGATCCCAACCTAATTATTTGTAAAAGTGTATTTTTACTCCCTGAAAATCGCAAGCTTTTAATCATTGGCATGAGAAGCACAGTCGGTGCACACGGACGGGGTGATTCAGTGATGTCTGCCTAATCAGCCGGTACCAGCCGCAGACCTACACCCCCAAAGTGGGGGTGCCTCGGGCTGGCGGTGTAATGAAAACGGGAAACACTGAAGTGAGTGATCCTGGGTCATTATTTAATCAGGGGAGAGACCGGGGAGCTGATAACGGTCCCAGGAAAAGGATTTAATGAGAGAAGAGGCAAGAATTAATGCAAAGGTCAGCAAAATGATGTGGAGTCGCTTGGAATTTTTAATCAGCTCTGGTGTCCCGATCTGCTCCGCTCAGAAGCACTTTGCAATTATGGAATATGGGTAGTTAACTTGATAAGGAATAATAATAACCTGACGTTTATTTAGTTCTTGCAGATTACAGAGTCCTCTCCCATAGTCTCCTTTTAATCCTTCCTGATGCCCCGGGGTGGAAGCCATAGGCCAGCCTGACCCTGTAAGGCCTGCCCAGGACCTGGAACCAGAGAGTTGGGGTCAGGCTTCAGCCCCTTGTTATCACACCTCCCTCCCCCCTGCCCCCCAGTGGCCTCTGCCAGCCCCTGGCCTCGCCCAGACCCAGCGTTATGTGCAGGCAATGAAGTTAGCTTAGCAAAGTCATGCTTTTGCTCAAGGGCATCCACAGTGAAAAGCAGAACTATATGACCTCTTCTCGGGCTTCCCGTCACCTTCATCCCTCGGTGACTTATGAGTGACATTAGATTTAAGGCAGAGTTTCCACGTCCCTTTGAGGTATCAGCAGGATTCAGAAATGCCTGGGGCTGGCTGTGGGCCTGCTCGGGGGATGGGGTCAGTCCACTTGGGGTCTGGGGACAGCACGGCAATCCCCATTCAGGACCCTCACCCTAGATGACTGCCCCGCAGTCAGGCCTTGCGGTCTATCCCGAGCACCCAGCCGTAACTCTAGTCTAAGGCCCAGCGCTTACATCACTCCAACCAGGGAGCGTCTGTGCACACAAACTTTTCATGAAGTCTTTGTGTGGACAAAGCATTCAAATAAGTTAGGGAAACACCTAGATGTGCCATTGCTGGGTTATTTGGTAAGACTTAGTTTAGCTTTATAAGAAACCATCAAACTGTCTTTGACAGTGTCTGCACTATTTTGCATTTCCATTAGCAATAAATGTGAGTTCCTGTGGCTCCACATCCTCGCCAGCATTTGGTGTTGTCCGGTTTTTAGATTTTAGCCATTAAAATAGGTGCGCAGTGGTGTCTCCTTTTTGTTTTAATTTGTAATTCCCTGATTACAAGTGATGTTATCATCTTTTCATGTGCAGTCTTATTTGGTGAGATATCTTTTCAGATCTTACAACTGTTTTTACTTTTTAAAAAAATTAATTTCAGAGAGGAAGGGAGAGGGAGAGAGATATAGAGACATCAATGATGAGAGAGAATCATTGATTGGCTGCCTCCTGCATGCCCCACCCTGGGGATCGAGCGCACAACTGGGGCATATGCCCTGACTGGGAATTGAACTGTGACCTCCTGGTTTATAGGTCAACACTCAACCACTGAGCCATGTTAGCCGGGCTATACGCGTTTTTAAATTAGTTTTTTGATAGCATATTGTTGCATTTTAAGTGATTTTATTTATTTATTTTTAAAAATATATTTTATTGATTTTTTACAGAAAGGAAGAGAGAGGGATAGAGAGTTAGAAACATCGATGGGAGAGAAATATCGATCAGCTGCCTCCTGCACACCTCCCACTGGGGATGTGCCCGCAACCAAGGTACATGCCCTTCACCGGAATCGAACCTGGGACCTTTCAGTCCGTAGGCTGACACTCTATTCACTGAGCCAAACCAGTTAAGGCTATGTTTTAAGTGATTGTAGATACTAATCCTTTATGTTTTGCAAATATTTTTCCCCAGTCTGTGCCTTTTTTTCATTTTATTAACATCTTTCATAGACTAGAAAATTTGAAATTTAGTAAGTTCCAAGTTGTTATTTTTTTCTTTTATGAATCATGCTCTTAATATTATATCTGAAAACTTATCACCAAACCCAAGTTCATGTAGATTTTCTGTGTTTTTTTCTCTAGAATTTTTATAGTTATGCATATTATATTTAGCTCTATGAATCATTTAGAGTTAATTTTAATTTACTGAGATATAATTACATGTCTGAAAATTCATTCTTTTAAAGTGGACAATTCAGCGGTTTTTAGTACATTCACAAGTTTGTGCAACTGTCACCACTATCCAATTAGAGAACATTTCTGTCACCCCCAAAAAGAAACACTGTGCCTGTCAGAAGTCATTTATTTCGAGCTTCTGTGTGTAAAGAGTATAAAATGTGTGTATAGGCCCTCCCCCCCTTTTTTTACATTCAGGCTTCGGTTGTTCCATTTGTTGAAAAGACTGTCCTGTCTCCTTTGAATGGCCTTAGCTCCTTTGCTAAAAGTCAGGCGCTCTACTGATGTGCGTCCATATCCGGGCTTTCTACCCTGTTCCATTGATCTACGTGTCTCTTCTTTTGCCAGAGCCATGCTGTCTTGAATACTAGAGCTTTATGGCGGCTCCTGAAATTGGGTGGAGTGAGTTCTTCACATTTGTCCTTCAGAATTACTGTCTCTAGGTCTTTTGTTTTTCTACATAAATTTTAGAATCAGATTTACAAAAAGGCTTTGGAGTTGTATTGAACCTATAGGTCAAATTGGGTAGAACTGACACCACGCAATAGTAAGCGTTATAATCCTTGAGCACAAATATCTCCTCATTTATTTAGATCTTTGTTTTCTTTCACTAGGGTTTTGTCATGAAATTTGCATACAGAGCCTGTAATATTTTCTTGCCTATGTATATACTTAGGTGCTTTAGTTTTTTGGAGCTATAGTAAATTGTATTGTTTTTCAGATTTCAAATTCTAGCTGTTCATTGCTGGTACATGGGAAAGCAATTGACTTTATCATTTGTATGAGAAAGATATGTACTAGCTCTTGTTGGATGTAACAGTCTGTAGATGTCCATTAGATGCAGTTGATTGATGGCGCTGTTAAGTCAGCTGTGTCCTTATTGTTTTCAGTTGCTGGATCTGCCCATTCCTGAGAGTAGGGGCTGAAGTCTCCAACTGTAATATGGAGTTTCCTTTATTTCTCTTTTCAGTTCTACTGGTGTTTGTCTCATGGGTGATGATGCTCTGCTGTTAGGTGCACATAAGTGTAGGATGGTTATGTCTTTGGAGAATTGAGCTCTTATCCTATATAATAAAAGCCTAATCTGCTAGTGTCCAACCATCCATTCAACTGTTTGACCAGTTGCTATGACGTGCACTGACTACCAGGGGGCAGACTCCGACCGGTAGGTTAGCTTGCTGCTGGGGTCCGGCCGATCGGGACTGGGCAAGACGGGCTGGACACGCCTTGGAGCCCTCCTGTGGTCCCTCCCCAGCCCCAGTCATGCACTGGTGGAGTCCCTCAGCCTGGCTGTGCCCTCTTGCAATCTGGGACCCCTTGGAGGATGTCGGAGAGCCAGTTTTGGCCCTATTCCTCAAGGCCAGGCTGAGGGACCCCACCAGTGCACAAATCTGTGCACAGGGCCTCTAGTTGATATATATAAAAGCCTAAGCATCCAGCCAACCAGCTGGTAGCTATGACGCGCACTGACGACCAGGGGGCAGATGCCCATGCAGGAGAGGAAACCACAGGCGTGGGAACGTTGAACAGACTGATGAATCTCAGAGGGAAAGGGGGAGGGGAGGGCGGGAAGAGATTAACCAAAGATCTTATATGCATACTAGAGGCCTGGTGTATGGATTCGTGCACCAGTGGGGTCCCTTAACCTGGCCTGTGGGGATTGGGCCGAAACTGGCAGTCTGACATCCCCCAAGGGGTCCCAGATTGCGAGAGGGTGCAGGCCAGGCCGAGGGACCCCATCAGTACATGAATCTGTGCACTGGGCCTCTAGTTATTATATAATGCCCCTTTTTAACCCTGATAATTTTTCTTGTTCTGAAACCTAAAATCAATATAGCCAGTCTAGCTTGCTTTTGATTAGTACTTCCTGGCATGTCTTTCTCTATCCCTTTACTTTTTACCTACCCTACCCTTTATATTTAAGGTGGGTTTATTGTAGCTAACTCATAGTCAGCTCTTGTTTTTTCTAAAATTCATTCTGACAGTCTCTGCTTTTCATTGGTGTATTTAGACCATTTATATTTAAGTGATTTTTTTTTTATAACTTTATTTTTTTTTAATTGATATTTTACAGAGAGGAATGAAGAGGGAGAGAGAGTTAGAAACATCGATGAGAGAGAAACATTGATCAGCTGCCTCCTGCACACCCCCTACTGGGGATGTGCCCGCCACCAAGGTACATGCCCTTGACCGGAATTGCACCTGGGACCCTTCAGTCCACAGGCCAACGCTCTATCCACTGAGCCAAACCAGTTAGGGCTATATTTAAGTGATTCTTGATATTGTTGAAATAATGCCTGTATGTTTGTAGCGGCTTTCTTTTCTTTTTTCTTTTATCTCCCTTCTTTGGTTATAATTGAGCAATTTATATGATTCTGTTTTATCTCCTCTCATAGCTCATCAGTCATTCTTCTTTTAAAAACATTTCTTTTAGTGGCTGCCCCAGAGTTTACAATATACAATTTTAAGCCAACCTAAGTTCACCTTCAAATAACAGTCTAGCACTCAGATGGGTTGCTGTCACTCAGACTGGCCCCAGTTCCTCCCTCCCATTGCTGTGATGCTGCTTTCACTATTCTTATGCTATGATCACCCCATACACTGTCGCTGTTATTGAGCAAACAGCCCCCCTTTTCCTCTTCACCATATTTAAGTATACAGTTCAGTTATAAGTATATTTATGCTTTTTCATCTTTTGACACTGAAACTTTATACCCACTAAACTCTGATAGCAGTGACTTTTAGATCAGTTAATAAAAGTAGATTTTATTTTATCTTCATTTATTCCTTCTCTGACAGTCTGCCTCTGACCTCCCTGCGGTTGGAAGCAAAGTCCATGTCGTTCTGGCTCTAGGCCTGAAGCTCCCGGTCTCAGAGTGTTAGAAATGAAGTGAAATGAAATGAGCTAAGGGAAAAGACTAGTATGTCACAGATCATCCAAGAGAGAGCTGTCAGGGCCAAATGTGCAGAAATTGGCTTCATCCTCTGGTTCAGCCAAAGAAAAAAAAGTCCCCTTTTATTGGGAGAGCGCCAGGTTCTTGGGATGGAATCTCCCTGTCAGGACTGCTCTGACCTTCGATGGCTGAGGGAGCCACGTGGGGGGAGGTGCAGGGCGGCCACGGGGACATGGTCCTGGCTGAGGCCAGGTTTGCCTGCTGAACTCCTGAAAGCAAGTGACTGAGCCCCATCCCAGCAGTGACAGCTCCTTGTCAAATGCTCGGCGCCAGAATGTCTCCTCTTAATTGGCATGACTGTCTTGGGAATGGGTTCCAGGAACAGCCCCCTGCTTGAGCCTGGACCCTCTCAGTGACCACATAGAGGACCAGGACATTTCATCAGACTGTCCCCTAAAGTGGGTGAAGCCTGAGGACGTCAGTATTTGCTGCCTCGTGTGCTACGTGTGACAGCCAATCATATCTTCACAGCCAAGGCTGTGTCCAAAGGGCTGGTGGATTCCTTCGTCGGGGGTCCCTGCCTCTGAACGCTGGTCACCTTGTCTGCTTGAGGGCCCGCCTGCAAGGCTCGGTCACCTTGGCTGGGCTGGATGTGCAGCCTCCAGGCCGTGGGCGCACCTGCCTGCAGGGAGGACAGCCGTCCCTTTATCTCTTCGCCAGCGTTTGCAGCTGCTCGTCTGAAGACGTCTCGCTCTGTCCTTGGGTGTCCGTTGTGTCTTTTGTCAGTGTCCTGGAATTCTTAAATATAAGGGATTTTCACTTGTTTAAAAAATGTTGCAAAATATACCAGAAACAAGTAGTAGAGAGGGGAAATTTTTGCTGTTCACAGGACAGTCTAGTTTCCTTTGTTATCTTATCTTTTGGGGACAGGTGTGTCCCCTGCCAAGGATATAGAATGGGGTCTTCAGCTTTCTTTTACTGTTTTTACGTTTTACATCTTCCTTCTGTGTAGAGTTTATTTTTACGCATGGCGTGGCCTGGGATTCTGATTTCTTTCCTTCATAGGCAGCTACGCCAGCACCTCATGTCAAAAAATCTGCCCGATCCCACACAGTTGCCTAAATTCCTGCCATCGTGCGGATCAGCTGAGGACACTCTGGTGGGTCCTTGATGGTCCTGTGTGTTCCTGGGCCAGGCCATGTGGTCAGAATCCCATTGTCACTGTTGGAATCTTACAGATTTGACAAGGTGTGATTCCCATCTCATTATTTAAAAAACGTTCTCAACTGTTTTCAGACATGAATTTAAACACCATCTTGCTTATTTCAAGAGAAGGTAATGGACAAGGTCTCTTTAGAACTCTGAGGCAGGTGGCATCACACTTGCACTTTTGTGTGGGAAATTGGTCCATCAGGGGCCCAGCACCTTCCTCCAGCAGCTGAGGTCCTGCTCCGTGACATGTCACCTGTGATGGTCCTTCTTTACCCGGAGGTGAGTCGCCGGCCTCGCCCTCCTTTCTCAGGAGTGTACTAGTACACACGCAACATTCCCTCTCAGGTTTTGGACCAAAGACCTTGCTCTTCTGTGGTCCTTCCCTGTGGGAGGCCCCCACCACTCAAGGCCCCTCTGAGGATGAATCTCATGTGTCAACGTGGCTGGGCCATAGTGCCCAGATATTTGGTGGGGATGTTGCTGGGAAGGTGTATCCTGGATGAGGTTAACGTTGAAATCAGTAGATGTTGAATGAAGCATGTGGTGGGCCTCACCCAGTTGAAGACCTCAAGAAAGGACTGACTTCTCTGAGGAAGGGGATTCTGCCAGCACATGGCCTTTGAACTGGAGCTGCAGCATCGGCCCTTCCCGGTCTCTAGCCTGCCGGTCCGTTCTGCAGATTTGGGGCTTGCCTGCCTTCATGGTTGTAGGAGCCAGTCTATTAGAATTTCTCTCTCCCCTCTCTACCTGGCTATATTATAAACACACACACACCCACCCACACACACACACAGTCATGAGTCACTTAACGAGGCGGGTAACTTCTAAGAAAATGCATCATTAGGTGATTTTGTTGTGTGAACGTCACAGGCATTTGTACAAACCTAGATGGGCAGCCCACTGCACACCTGGGCTACATGGCGTATACAGGGAACCATCCACTGGCTCCTACTTCTGGGAGAGGTCAGGGCAGGAGGTGAGCGAGGAGACAGGGTGATGCCAGGGCCCTGCCTTATACTCACTTCTCTGGGAAGGGTCCTGGGATCATGGACCTGCCCCATGGCTGTGGGAGTAGGCTCCTGCGGGGCCCAGGCAGGGGAAGGTGCTGTGGGGTGGGTGTGGACTTGCAGACTGGTGGGTGGGGTCCAGCTCCTCCCACTGCGGGGACAGTAGTGCCATTCCCTCCATGGGCAGCAGAGGGCAATGTCCTGACACGGATCTCAGGAGTTCATTCAGACCACACAGGAGCTTTGCTTTCTCAGCTGCTGGGGATGGAGCCGGTGATAGAGGCTCTCATTAGGGGTGTGCCCTGAACATCCCTTAATGAGATCAAAAGCTGATGCAATATGGAAAGAATCGTTTCATATCTGAAATTAACATGGGTTTCTAGTATAACCTAGGGCAGTGGTCAGCAAACTCATTAGTCAACAGAGCCAAATATCAACAGGACGATTGAAATTTCTTTTGAGAGCCAAATTTTTTAAACTTAAACTTCTTCTAACGCCACTTCTTCAAAATAGATGCGCCCAGGCCGTGGTATTTTGTGGAAGAGCCACACTCAAGGGGCCAAAGAGCCGCATATGGCTTGTGGGATGCCTGGTCCAATATCTAGCTCTTATTTTCAGTTTGCTGACCACGGACCTAGGGAATGAGGACCCCCAGAATTAAAAATAACAGGATGGAGCGTGGCCCGTGTGACTCAGTGGTTGAGTGTCGACCCATGAACCAGGAGGTCAAGGGTCGATGTTCAGTCAGGGCACAGGCCCGGGTTGTGGACTGGATCCCCAGTAGGGGACGTGCAAAAGGCAGCTAATCAACGATTCTCTCTCATCATTGATGTTTCTATCCCTCTCTCCCTCTCCTTTCCTCTCTGAAATCAATAAAAACATTTCAAACAAGCAAACAAATCAGGATGGAGTCAGTCTGATTATCCAAGGAGAATGCCAAGGTCTAGTTAAACATGGTAGACACAGTCTGGACTGCAAAATACATTTCTAAAACCTAACTCATTCGCTTATACATGGCCACAATTTTGATATTTGTGGAAAATAGATTGATCACACACTGATAATTTATAATAAATTGCGGAGAAAATAGTTAATTCCCAAAACTGTTGGGATGCACCCCTTTCCTTGAAGTCTGACACGGACACCCAATTCCTGTCCCTCCCGTCCTCCCTCGTTGTCCCTCCTGGTCTCCTGCTCTTCTTTCTCATCCCGATGTGTCTTCATGTCCTTTTCATCCCCGAATTTCTTTTTCTTCCTATTTCTCTCTCTCTCCCTCATCTGCCCTACTTTTTAAATCCCTTAATTAATTACAGTGTGGACCTGGGTTCTTTTCTCTAGGTAATTATTATTATTATTTTTTTAATTTAATTTTATTTTTATTGTTTTAAGTATTACAAATAGTAGTACATATGTCTCCTTTTTTTTCCCCCCTTGATCTCCCCCCGACCTCCCCTACCCCCCAGGACATGCCTTCACCTGCCCACCCTCCCCCCCCCACCCCAGTGTCTTGTATCCATTGGTTGTGCTTATATGCATGCGTACAAGTCCTTCGGTTGGTCTCTTACAGCCCTCCTCGCCCAACCTCCCCTGTCTTCCCAATGTAGTTTGACAGTCTGTTCAATGCTTCTTTGCCTCTGTATCTTTTTCCCACCATTTCTGTCCTTTAAAAAGTTTTGCCTTTGCAGACTAGAAATAAACATATAATAACAAAACAAGACAAAACAAAAAATGTTTGAGTCCCAATTTCAATGTCCAACAGTTCCTTATGTGTACATGTCAGCAGTGATATCTGGATGGTGGGCACATGGTGGCAATGCAGGTCCGACCCTCTCTGGTTTGGTCCTAGGTAACCTGCAGCGGTGCACAGCTGCTGACTGCTCCCATGGCAAGGCGTTGTCAGTGTCTTCCATCTCTGGACTGTTTTTTCCTCTTGTCTTTGTGGTTGGAGCACTCCTGTCAATTCCTCTCTGTTGCAGGAATCCACCTGGTCTTGGGGTTGTTTTCTGAAAATATACAAATATATTCTCGACCACAAGTTAATAAAGGAATCTTTTCTATATAATTGATTTGGGATCCTTTTTATTTTTGTTCAAACGATTTTCCTTTGTCTTATTTAGACACCATGTGTGTTTTTAATGGCCGTCTTGCTGTTAGCATTGCAAATGAAACTTAATTTGGTAAAGTAAAAATTTTCTAGATGTAATTTACTTATAGGATATTTTTCCTTACATGATATTGCCCTACTATCCCCCCCCCCTTTTTTTTTTTATTAATGGAGGTTTTTGTAAATTTTATAATGCAGTCTTGATAACTTTAAATTTAAAAATTTTTTTCCCCCCACACATATGACTGCTTTAGGTTCATTGCATATTCAGGGATTTTACCATGAGATGAACTACCAATAGAAATTTTAGTTATTACTTTAAGAACAGCTTTTTGTCCAGTACTTGAATATTCACTTATTTCAATTAGCCTATTTAAATTAATCTGAAAACTCGATTACTATTTTACTGTCAAATTTAATACTCTACCAACAATCTTAGTTTACCCTGTAAATATTAGTGGAAAGGATTATTTGCATTCTTGAGTGGGCCCTGAGCATTCCAAATGCTCGGCTGAATTTAGATATAGGGCAACTGCTGTCGGCCAAGTCTCTTGTCTGTTACCTGGGTCCCGATCTGAGCTGGGCCAAGTCTCTGTCTGTCACCTGTATCTTGATGTGAGCTGGGCCAGGTCTCTTTCTGTTGCCAGGGTCCCGATCTGAGCTGGGTGTGGGAAGCGCGAAGCAGCCATAGGAGCAGGAGACCTCCTTTAGAAGGGGGTGAGGGTTCAAGCCCCTGCAATGTTGGGGGGGTGAGGGTCTGTGCCCCACTTCTGTTGTTCCCCCCCCCCCCAAGTTCTCTCCTGATGGCCCCTCTGTGACTGTGCCTGTCTTAGGTTGTTCCTTCCTTGAGGAATCTTACCCGTCTCTGGCTAACCAGCCATCCTCCGGGGCCAAGCAGGGTACTGTGAGGTTCAGTTCTGTCTCCTTGGTAGCCTATGACCCCGTGGCCTCCACACCCAGCACCTGCCTTGGGAACCCCTGGCCTGCTGGCGGGGTCCCAGTGCTGATCACATATCTCGGGGAACTCGGGTTTCTTCTCCAGTGAGGGCCCAGCTCACACAATTGGATGTGAGACAGATCCATGGTACCAGCCCCCACGAGGCTTCAAGCTCAGCATGAACAGAAAGCTCAGGTAACAGCTGAGGGCAATTGGATTGTGAGAAGAGGGTCCCTCTTGGCACAAAGGGCAAGAGGGGCCAATATAGGATGCTCAAGTGCCTTCCCAGTGCCTTAATTCCTTCTGCAAGGGATTAAATCCTTTCATGTCCCTTTTTTTTTTTTTTTAATTGCTGCCAACCATTCAAAGAATTAGTTTGTAAGTTTGTTTGGGATAATTGTAAAATATGCTGTTGTAAAATATCTAAAATTATAATGACATTGTAGAATAATATCATGTAAGGATATTCTTTGCCCAAGGCCCTGGCAATTCCATTTCAAACTGGCTGTCAATTTCTTTTTGTAGCTTTATATAAACTTTGTCAGGGAGGCAAAAACACACTTACTTTAGTTCAAGAGGCCAAATATATTGACTTTCAATTACAATCCTTATGACTTTTGAAGGAAACTTCTCTTTGTTTCCTTCCAAAATAATTTTCAGTCTACAGAGAGTTTCATTTAAAAATTTTTGTCATATGAAACAATTTCTCTTAATGCCCCGCCCCCTTGTTGTCTGTGTCCATTGATTAGGTTCATATGCATGCATACAAGTCCCTTGGTTGATCTCTCCACCTTACCCCCACCCTCCCCTACCTTACCTGAGGTATGATGTTCTGATCGACATTTCTCAGCCTCCGGATCTGTTCTTGTTCATCAGTCTATTTCGTTCATTATATTCCACAAATGAGTGAGATCATGTGATATTTATCTTTCTCTGCTTGGCTTATTTCACTCAACATAATATTCTCCATCTCCATCCATATTGTTGCAAATGGTAGGAACTCCTTTTTTACCGCAGCGTAGTATTCCATTGTATAGATATACCACAGTTTTTTAATCCATTCATCTGCTGATGGGCATTTAGGTTGTTTGCAAATCTTGGCTATGGTGAATTGTGCTGCTATGAACATAGGGGTGCATATTTCCTTTCTGATGCGTGTTTCTAGATTCTTGGGATATATTCCTAGAAGTGGGATCACTGGGTCAAATGGGAGTTCCATTTTTATTTTTTTGAGGAAGCTCCATACTGTTCTCCACAGTGGCTGCACCAGTCTGCATTCCCACCAGCAGTGCAAAAGAGTTCCTTTTTCTCCGCATCCTCGCCAGCACTTGTTTGTTCTAGGTAATTATTATTAAGCAGGATCTTCCCCCCCCCTTTAAGATGTAAACTTTTAAACATTTATTTATTTTTAAATTGACTCAGAAAAAAATTTTTAAAGAGCACCAGTGAAGTCACTGTTCACATGTGTGAATCAGTCCCAGTTGACTCTTTTAGAGAAAGTGTCTGTTGGTGAGCTACGGATGTTGCCCACCTCTGCTCTGTCACACACAGGTACTAGAAGCGCCATCAAGGTCACTGTATCATCTTCCTGCGAGTAAACTATCCCAGGTTAAAAATGTGTCTGATGCCTGGCCAGTGTGGCTCAGTGCTTGAGTATTGACCTATGAACCAGGAGGTCACGATTCGATTCCCTGTCAGGGCACATGCTGGGTTATGGGCTTGATCCCCAGTGTGGGATGATTCTCCTCATTGATGTTTCTATCTCTTGCTCCTCCCTTCCTCTCTGAAATAAATAAAAAATATATTTAAAAAATGTTTCTGATGTCATTAAACCAGGCATCTAGACATGGCTGCTTTGTTAATGCATTCCAATATCTAGCCCTTACTTTCAGTGGCTTAGAAAATGTTAGTAATTTTATTGAGTTGCTTTCCAGTGTTCTTACTACATTTGTCCTTAGGCTTATTATATTTATTGGGTGTCAGTTGCATTTCCTGTCACTACTACATGTGTGTCCACAAGCTAAACCACCTAGGAAATTTACCCGATTTTCCAGGTCTTTCCCACTTGATAATGCCAATCTCCCTCACCCCCAGTCTTATTGCCTTTATTGCCTCTTTCATCCCAACAAGTTTTCAAATTTAACTTTAAATACCCACAGCAGCCCTAGCTGGTTTGGCTCAATGGATAGAGCATCGGCCTGTGGACCGAAGGGTCCCGAGTTCAATTCCAGTCAAGGGGCATATAACTTGGTTGCAGGCTCCTCTCTGGCCTGGGCCCTGGTCAGGGCTCGTGCAGGAGGCAACCAATCGATGTGTTTCTCTCACATCAATGTTTCTCTCTGTCTTTCCCTCTTTCTTCCACTCTCTAAAAGAAAAAAGCCCTAGCTGGTTTGGCTCAGTGGATAGAGCGTCAGCTTGTGGACTGAAGGGTCCCGGGTTCGATTCTGGTCAAGGGCACATACCCAGGTTGCGGGCTCCATCCCCAGTAGGGGGTGTGCAGGAGGCAGCTGATCAATGATTCTCTCTCATCATTGATGTTTCTATCTCCCTCTTCCTTCATCTCTGAAACCAATAAAAATATATTTAAAAAAAAAGTTCACACATTAAAAAAAATCAATGGAAAAATATCCTCAAGTAAGAATAAAATAAATAAATAAATACCTAAAACATCCTTCCAGTTGAAAACATGGGAGACGTCTTTGTGACCTTGGGGTTAGTAAATATTTCTTAGGTATCATACCAGAGCACAGATCATAAAAGAAAACACTGATAAACTGAACATCATCAAAATTAAAGACTTCCCTATGAAAGGTGGTCAAGGAAAGGCAAAAGCAAGATGTAAATGGGGAAACATCTTTGCAAATCACGCATCTGAAAAAGGCTTGTATTCAGAATATATAACTAAGTTTCAAAACTGAATAATAAGAAAATAAGCAATGTAATTTTAAAAAATGGGCAAAAGATTTGAGCAGATGCTTCGCTAAATAATATGCACGGATGACAGATAAGCACATGAAAAGATGCTGGCTGTCATCAGTCCTTGGGGAAATGCAAATTAAAACCACAAGGAGATACCACTGTTGGGATGCCTGAGAAACAAAGAAAAACAAACAAAAAGACGGGACAATACCAAGCTGGCAGGACGTGCAGCCCCGGACCCTCCCCTGCAGCGGGAGGGATACAGGACACAGCCACTTTGGAAAACAGCCAGGCAGCGCCTCACAAAGCGCCAACAATACATTTACAGTGAATGCAGTAATCCATTCCTGATGAAGCACCCTAGAGAGGAACAGCTACGATTACTTAACAACCTGTCCATGAGCATTTACAGTGGTTGTGTTTGTAATTGTCCCCAAAAGGAAACAACCCAAATGTCCTTCCAGTGGTGATGAGATGAGCAACTGTGGTACGTCCCTGTGATGGGCATGCCTGGTGGCACGAAGGAGCAACTGTTGGCGTGGACAGCGCCATTGAGTCTCAATCACATGTGCTGGGGGAGAGAAGCCAGATAGAAATGCCACGACTTTTTGGATGATGGTCAGTGGGGTGCGGGCTCAGCTCTCCCACTTTGCCTCCCCCATCCCATTCATGCCCTTGCCACACGTGTCCGACATCTCTTTCTGCTGTCTCCTCTGTAGGCTGTGTGCTGTGGGTTAGACTTCTGCAGCTCCTTCTGTCCTTTCAGGGGGTTATAGGACACGTGGCTGTGATGCCTTTGTCTCAGCAGAGACCCCTACAGGGGCTTCGTGGTAAGTCTCAGAGGGGGACTGTTGGCAAAAAGCCTAAATATTTTCCAGGCTTTCAGTGCGTCTCCTCCTCCTCTGCCTTCACCACAGGTAGGGTGTTTTGGGTGCTGTGCTTTCCTCTGCCAGCTGCAGGGGTGTAGGGTGGCTGCACACAGTGGGGGTGGGGGGAAGGGACTAGGGGTGAGAGCCCTGACTCTGGGCAGGGTGCTGGCCCAGCCTCTGCGTGCCTGGGACCCTCCCTCAGAGAAGGTGCCTGCAGGGGCCGGGAGGACGGCTGCACAGCCAGCTCTGCACCTCACTATGGGCTCCAGCGAGCTTTGGAGGCTGGCAGAGGGGGGACAGTGCCACCTGCCTTTCGGGCCAGCAGACAAGGGGCGTTTAGAGAGCCAGTCACTTCTCTGTTGGAACGCACGCAAAGGGGTGTGTCTCGGCCAGGCTTTTGTGTCATAAAGGCATTTCAGTGGGTGAGATAAATGGCTTTTTCTGTAGTAAGAGGCCTGGGACGGGGAGTGTGGCCAGCGGCCTGTGCCAGCCTCGCGCCTCCTCCTGAGGCCTGCCTGCTTGGTTATGGGCTTGGACAGACTGATGCTTTAAGAATGGCTCTTTCATGGAAACCTGAGTGTTTTAAGGCAGGCATTTATTTTCCACTGTGCCCTGGCCTTTCTGAACCGTCTTAGACCCACAAGCCACTCAGACCTCTAACGGGGAACCGCTTCGAGCTGCCCGGGTCAGAAGTCCTTCCCCAACTCCCATGGTCTCGGGGCCCTGGAGGCAGCCGCTGGACTTCCAGAAGCTTCTGTGGCAGTTCTCCAGTGAGTGGCTCAAGAGGATAGAGGAGGGATGGACGGTGGCACCTGCTGGGCTACCTGCCTGCCTTCCTGAACAGGTAACTCCCTAGGCAGGGCCATGCCTGCCTGGCCCAGCATGGCCTGGGCATAAGGCAATTCTCATGTGTGGCTGTCAGGCAGCTGCCGAGGGTCAGTGTACCACCAGACACAGTGAGTGTGCGATGAGGCTGAGACTTGGGAGCAGGACCCCATTCCCTCCCCTCATTGCCTTTCACTCCCTTTCCTTTTCAGTGGTGAACCCCGGTGATAGTTGAATGAGTCCGTTATAGCGTGGAGTTGGCTGAGCTCTCACTTCCTGGAACGTCCTTCCCGCATCTTCTAATGGGGACAGCAGCCATGTGGGGGTCCCTGGCCACAGATGTGGGTCAAGGGCACCTGGCTGGTCAGTGACTTCTGACCTCCAGCTCAGTGTTAAAAGACTTGTTGGTCAACCAGATTGTGTAGGCCTCACAACCTTGATTTAAGAGAAACGGAATACACTGGTCACAGCAGAAGAGCGGGCAGGAGGGACCTGCATGGAAAGGAAACTGAGGGTTCATAGCAGGAGGAGCAGGAACTGTCCAGCAGTGAGGCTGGTTCCGGGGATCGGGTGTCCCCAGTACACCCCATTCCTCCCATGCCCCTCTTCCTCACTGGCTTCTGTGTGGAGTGGCATCTCTGGGGGAGCAAGGTTCTACAGTCGGATTGCTCCAGGAACCAGGGCGCGCTGGGCCCCTCCTGCCTGGACTGACCCGTGTGGAGGTGGCCAGAGGCCTGGTGTCTCTGGACCTGGGAATTTATAGCTGGATCGACTCTGCCTCCATCATCCAAAGATTAACACTCTTGTGGCAGCTCTGGCTTTGTGGGTGGGCATTAATTATTCAGCATTACGACTTGCTCCACTGAGGCTTTGTGACGGTGGGAATATAATGAGTTATAAAATATAGAAAAGCCATTTATTTTGTCTTAGGATCTAAAAGGCAAACTGAAGACCACCTTTGCTGTTTTTCCGCTTTGGGGGACCAGTTACTTGGATAGAATACATATTTCACATAGATTTTTTTCTGCCTTGACATTGTTGACTTCATTTTGGAATGATTCTTTTCAGGGTGCTACCAACTATTTACAGCACCCACCGAGCTCTTCGGGTGGGACGAGGCCATGGTTCACACTCGACGGATGCCAGTCCTTTAAGCAGCAGACAGCAGATGTGTTAGTCTCAGGATGAGAACGGGCTCGAACGACTTGTTTTAGGCAACTGGGGGTCCAGGCGGTAGGTAAGGGGAGCCCTGGGGAAGGGTGGGCACGGAAGGAAGGGCCATGCACCTGCCCCGGGAAGACTCCCGTGTGCGGTGAGGTGCTGCTACCAGCCTCCTTAGTCAGGTGAAGGTGAAGAGGCTCAAATACCTGCATCTACTCCCTGTGGCCCACCTGGGAGGTTTACCCAGGGACAGATGACTGGAGGCCAGGGACCCTGGGCAGGTTGGACATAGCATGGCTCTGGTGTCGCTTGGCCCTCCTGTGGTTCCGATGCCAGTGCCATGTTTAAATTAACTTATGCATGGCTGTGCATTTGACACTTCCCTTCCTGCTCCTCACGAGCAGCCTAGCCAGCCATGTTGGCAAGTGCTATGAATTGCCTCCCAGTTAGTGTCCTGCCCTGATTACCTGGGGTCTGAGCTAAGACCGGGCTACCCCTCAGGGCCTGAATCACAAGATTGGATGCTATCACTTTTTGCTCAGCTGCTTGTCCGGGCTTTGGAGGATTCGGTGGTGCTGTAAATAACGGAACCACTCTGGAGTGTAAGCCCTGCATAATCAGCAGCGGGGGTCAGAGGGCGGTGGCCTTGCCCACCTGCTGTTCCCTGTGCGACCTTTGTTCTCAGCATCTGTATTCCTTCCTTGTGTGCGGTTACTCCACGGAGGAACCATGTTTAAAAGTCAGTGTGACGTTTAGGGTCATGTGTGTGAAATCTTAGTGGGGCTGAGTCTGGAGGGCAGTGGTGCTGGGGTGGCCCTGCGGTCACTGCCTGGAGCCGGCTGTGCCAGGCTGAACGCCCACATCCTGCACGGTGGGTCCTGTGCATGTGGCTGAGGCCTCCCTCTCTGAACTCCAGACAGCGGGCTTCCTCCTCAGCCCCCCGAGGTGTTGCCTCTTTCCTACCTCAGGACTGTGCAGGAAATGATCTGTCCCTTCCTCCTACCCTTGTCTCGGAGGCCTACCCCGAGCCTGGGGAGACAGTCCCTCTTGCCCCCTTCCTGGGCCACAATCTTCGCCTTCCCAGCTCTCAGTGTCTGACAGGTCTGTCTGTGCCTCCCCTCCCCTGCCATCCCAGTGTGTCTCAGCGAGTCTCCTGGCAAGAAGGCGATGGAGTGGGGTGTCCCCCGGAGGACGGGCAGTCAGCTGGCTCAGGGCACCACCCTGGTACCCGTGGGTGGTACCAACAAGCAGATGGAGCTTGCAAGGCCTGGGAGAGCTGGTCTGGTGTAGGCGTCACTGCAGGGAGCCTGCGGGGTTGGCTGCCCATGTGGAGGGAGGTGAAGCTGATGACAGATTGTAAGAGTGAGAATTGGAAGCTGTCTGGTTGTGTGGCTGGTGCTCGTAAATCTGTTCGGATCCTGGAATAACAGAGGGAATACAGCAACCTAACATTTGCATGGAGTTTGGAGCCTCAGCTCTCACTGCCCCCACGTGGGGCATTCCGTGCCGACAGCCTGAGTCTGGTAGCCAAATGTGTGGCTGGGGCTCCGCCACTCCCCTTCTCTTGTCTGCCATCCTCGAGATGGTGGTGGCATTTGCAGTTGATCACAGCTGCTTCCTCACATGGCTCTGTCGTGTCAGCAGTGAAAGACACGCCTTCACTCAGTGCTTCCCTGGGAGCCTGCCTTGTACAAGGAGAACCGGTGAATCCGAGGGCTGCGCGAGCTGGTTCACCCGGTCGAAGCCCTGGAAACGCCTGTGCGCGAGGGCCAACGAACGCCCAGAATGAGACAGAGCCTAGCGGTTGTTTTGGATTTGTCAGGAGAGAAAAGCAAGCCTCAGAAAGCCATATATACCGTGTTCTGTGTTTTGTAGAACAAATAAAGCAAAAACCCCTCTAACTGTATACAAGGTGGGGCAAAAGTAGGTTTACAATGTGAGTACATGGAAGAGTTTATTCTTGTATTATTACTGATAAGTGGTCATGTTGTTTTCCATGTGAATAAGCCTACTTTTGCCCCACCCTGTGTTTGCCTAAGTAGCATACATGTATGTCTATATGACTGAAGAGAAAAATGCAGACACTTTCTTACGACCCTTTTGCCACAGTTACCTGAGGCAGGTGGGATGGCTGATGGGGTGGGAGGAGGAGACAAAACAGTGGAAAGAGGCACGTGCAGTTTTGTTAAATTGTGTATCTGTGGATATGTGTAGGAAGACATTTAAAAACTCACGTTACTGCCCAGCCGCCATGCCTCGGTGGTTGAGCATTGACCAATGAACAAGGAGGTCACAGTTCGATTCCCAGTCAGTGCATAGGCCTGGGTTGCAGGCTCGAGCCCCAGGTTGGGACGTGTAAGAGGCAGCCAATCAATGATTCTCTCTCACCATTGATGCTTCTATCTCTCTCATCCTCTCCCTTCATCTGAAATCAATAAAAATAAAAATAAAAATTAAAAACCAAAATACTCATGTTACCTCTCAGTTGATCCAGGGTGGAAGGGTGCATGTAAGCCAGGGTCTGTGCCTCGGTCGCGGTCACTGGCTTTATGAGCATGGCCGCCTTGGGAGCCGTGAGGAGAGTGGCGGACATTCCCATGGGGAGCGAGCCTTGTTCATGACAGCATCAGAGGTTCCCCCAGGGCGTGCCATGCGCTGCTTATCAGAAAAAGACGCGTGGAAGAGAGAGACAGAAAGTTGGCTCCTGTTCCTGGATGCTTAAATGAAAACTTATGAAACAATAAGCTACACAACATAAAACAAAACATCGCCCATTTACTAGTAATTAAATGCTTAAATATTTAAATTATTCGTGTCTGATGTTTACCACATTGCTGGTAGCCTTACGGCTATAAACACATGCGTCTCTCATCTCCCAGATGTCCCATAGCTTCACCGAGCTGAATCTCAGGTTGTCAATTAAATCCCTCACCACGGACGGTGCTGCAAAAGCAAACATTAACTCCACATGCAACAGCCCGCCGATATCAAGATTCCCGTTATTAAGAAAGTAAATCTCCCAGAGTAAAGACATAAATACCCTGTTTTTGCTAGAAAAATTATGTAGGAAGATGGCCTCCAGAGATAGTCTGTCAAACACCCTGGAAGAAACACATCTTGGTGTGTGTTTTGCAACAAACATTCTCTAAATGGAACGCCATCTGAAGCTCTGCTTTGCTGAATGGCTGCTCATGCCACCTTCCTCTCAGCCCCCGCTGAACTGGACAGGACATTTGGGAGTGGGCTGGGCTTGTCAACCTAGAACGGCCTGAGGTCCCCATACAACACAAGGACGAAAAAGAGCAGAAATCGAGGAAACTTGCCCAAGAGGTTTTGCTGTCACCAGCAGCCTGGGACTAATCAGAGTCTAGAGCAGCCTTCAAACATGATGGTTAACTCACTGCCTGCCATAGCCAGGTTGGACAAAGGGACAGTGACTTCCTGAGCCTGGAAAATGCCATCAGCACTCCTCTTGGGAACAGGGAAGAAGGAAGAAGGAAGCTCTAGAACAGTTGGCTTAGACTTAGAAAGTATTTGCTCATTAGCACAGGAAAACAAAGCGTGTTTCGTGGGATTACATCTCCTTGCTCAAAGCTTTGCCTTTTTGTATACAATGGAAAAAATCAAATGGTGGCTGTCACAGGCAGCATTTTGGTTGCTACTGCTGCATAACAAAGTACCCTAGAACTGAGCCGTCATTTCATTGTGCTACTGATTCAGAAGGCCAGCGATTGGGACCGGGAGCAGGGGTGCTAGCCTGTTTCTGCTCTATGATGTCTGGGAGCTCAGCTGGGAAGACGCAAGGCAGCAGCTGATTTGACAGCGGGGCACTGGAATCACCCGGAGGCTTGCCACTCCCATATCTGGAGCCGACACTGGGACACTGGAAACCTGGGGCTGCTGACAAGGTGTCTACAGATGGCCTGTGCTGGCGGCTTAAGGCCCAGCCTGAATGTCCCAGTGAGCAAGGCAGAAGCAACATCGTCTTTCTGACTGCCTCAGAAGTCACTGGGCATCAGGTCTGCCTTCTCTGAGTCGCCCATGTTTCTCCTGTGGCCAACCCCAGTGCAGATGCTCACGGGGAAGGGCTTCTGGGAAAAGCAGTTCCTACGCCTGTAGGCGGGACTCCCCATCCCCTGCTGGGGGCCTGCTTTCAAGTTCTCTCTCAAGAGAGCAGACATTCCTTCCCTGGAGCCTGGGGGTTTTGTGGGGCGACGCAGGGATGGATGGGTTATAAGATGTGGACGTGCCTCCCTTGGTGGGGTCTGCCTCTGGGATGAAGCAGAAGACCCAGGTACTCATGTCACAGTTGCCACCACGGGAGTGCCATGCTAGCGGCTTGAGTGTCACTGTGGGGCTGGCTAACGACTTCTTTGGCATGACAGGCGACTGTGAGAGATGCGGTGCTTGGCTTCATTCACGATGGGGCAGCCTCCTGGACTTCTAACAGGAGAGGCATCATTCCCTGAGGAAAGGGACGGGAGCCGAGGCCCCCGGAGGTGCAATGACCAAGTGTCCCTGTAAACTCTCTCTCAGCAGCTGCCTGTGGCTGCAAACACACAGCTCCCCACATGGCTGACCCCCTCATTAGGGGATCTGAGTCACTTGGCAGGCTGCCTGGGGAGACCTTTGAGGTGGCAGGCGGAGCTGGTGACAGGGGCTCCCCCAGGGACTAACTGATGCAGGGTGGGGCCCCCAAGTTGTTCTGGGCTGGTGGATGCCAGGCTGTAGGCTTCCTGTGGGTGCTGCTGCGGGACAAGATGATCCATCCCAGGCTCTTCTCCCACTTGCCTCCCCCCCTCACCTTTGGAGGATGTGGCTCTGGGTGCCCCACCCCGGAACTCTAACGTGGTGGGCTGAGTGGGCCAGAGACCCGTTGTTTTCCGTGTCCCCAGATGACTGTTCACTTCCTGGGTGGCTCTTTGGACTCACACTTAGTCTCTTGCTCCCCATCATCTGGGCAGGGGTCTCCCCACTTCCTCAGTCTCAGCCTCACCCTGTGCCTCCCACACCCTCCTCTCTGAGGCAGGAGGCTACTCCCCAGCCCCTCACCTTGAGCCCCCATGTATATAGCTCCCTGATTTTGAGAGGGGCCCAGGGCTGACCTGAGCTGCTGCCTGTCAGGGACCCCCTGGAGGCCTGTGGCGTTGGCACATTGGGGAGAGGAGGTAAGTGCCTGATCTCTGGGTTGGGACAAGCCCCCCTGCAGCATTCTGATTAAACCATGAGTCCAAGTCCCTGCCAGGCCAGGGCCTGGGGCAGGTTCTGTGGTGGACAAGGACTCAATCCTCCCAGCTGCCTTGTTGGGAAAGGTGGGCATGGCAAGACCTCGATTCCATGAGGAAGACAAGAGCCTGCGTTGGTGGCCCCTTAGTGTTGAGGAAGGGGCTTTTCTAGTAGAGTTAGTAGGGATTTGAACAAATGTGGTTTTTTGATATGGGACTGTGAAATGTGTCAATATTGGAAGGTCTGTGCAGATTAGCAAACCGGTATTTCCAAATGCTGCTATAGTCCTGGCCAGTTTGGCTCAGTGGTTGGAGCTTCAGCCCATGGACTGAAGGGTCACAGGTTCAATTCCCGGCCAAGGGCACATACCTTGGTTGCAGGCTTGATCCCTGGCTTTGGTGGGGGCTTGTGGGGGAGGCAACCAATCGATGGGTCTCTCTCACATCGATGTTTCTCTCTCTCTCTCCCCCTCCCTCCCTCCCTCCCTCTCTCCCTCCCTTCCACTCTCTAGAAATCATTGGAAAAAATATCCTCAGGTGAGGATTAAAACGAACGAACAAACAAATGATGTGCTGGGACTGACCGGCAGACCCTGAGGGAAGGATAAATGATGACTCTGACACACATTTCTCTGAAAGGGAGGGGTAGGGGCTGCTTGGCTATCGGAACCAAAACAGCCCCGTTTGCCTGCCTCCTTAAGCTCCTATTGTAACGACAGCTTGAACTGAAATTAACTATTAGATACTGTCAGCAGGGTAAGCATCCTTGGGAAGACACGTGTGTCTGCCCTGTCCTTTAAGCAAGAACGTTTTGAAGTCTAAACATAAAGATTCCAGTAAAACACCCAGGGGCTCAGACTTGTTTGGAAAAGTCAAGGCAGGCGCTGCTGCCTTCAGCAAGGTCCCCCTAGAGGCCACGACCTTTCCTTACAGATTTTCCAACCAAGTCCCGTGCTTCCCCACAATGATGCTATAAAATGATGCACACAAGCAAAGACCCACTTGGAGTGCAAGATAGACCTGGGGGGCTTAATGCACAGAGTGTGAGGGGTTCATGGGTTTGGGGTCGGGCAACTCATCTTGAACAGCCTCCCGCTTGTGGCTTTCCGTGCGGATCAAAGGAGAACATCCACAGTGATCTGAACAGGTGTTCACAACCCGCCCTTTCCTGCCCACACACGGTGGGAGCTGCGTTCCTTCAAACACCAAGCCCAAATGCGCATTATCAGAGATCCACGGCAGAAGCTGTTTGCGACTCTGTCCTCCATTGAGCCAGACACGAGAGAGATTGACAACACATAATGTTGCCCTTCTCACTGGTTTTTATTTTAATCTAGTTTTTTTGTGTGTAAAAAGATGTTATTCATGTTAACATAAAATGGGTTTATAATAGGTATTTTGAAGTGAATGAATCAATATTTAAAATTTTTTCAGCTTCACTTTATATTACAGTGCACATGGGTAGTGCTAAGCTGTATGAACAGAGCTCTTTGGAGCTCCAATAATTTTTAGGGGCAGAAAGTTCATGACATGCTCCATAGAAAGCAGGGAGGGCCCCCAGGACTGGTGGCATGGCTGTGGCCCTGACAAAGTGGAGGGGAAGCCGGGGAATGTAAACGGAGGCCAGTCCTCCTGGGCACCGAGGTGTTGACTGCGAATGTAGCCACTGCTGGAGCCAACTTGTCTTCTGGAAGGAAGGCCCAGGAGCAAGGGCACGGGTTGTGGATTGACTGCTAGTCAACCTCCGGGCATGGCTCCCGTGGGCAGCTCTGCACCCCATCCTTCTTCCTGGCCCAGGTGGGGTGTACATTATGCACAGAGTGAAGTCTACTCAGCTGTCCCCAGGGCCCCGTGGCACTAGGAGGGGGCGCTGCAGCTGGGGGGAGGTGAGGGGTTCTGGATGGACTTCGGAGGGTCCTCAAGCCAGTGGGACCCTGCACCTCTGCTAGGGGTTTGGGGAGCATGGGTGCTCAGGATGTTGGGGCAGTTTGGTAAGAAGGGCCAGTGGGTAATTTCTGGCTGTGTGACAGTGATGATTGATTCCCTGGCACTTTGCTGGGACTGGAGTGTGGGTCGGGGCACCTCTCGAGGGAGATGGTGTGAGGTAGTTCACAGCCTCTGATCTCCTCTGAGCAGCTCACAGGTGGACAGTGTTCAGCTGAGCCTGCGCCTCAGTGGAGTTTTGGATTTGCAAAGTGGGAGAGGTGCTGATTGACATGGCTGAGTTGGTCTACACCAGTGGTCGGCAAACTGCGGCTCATGAGCCACATGCGGCTCGCGAGCTGCGGTTTGCTGCTCTGTTGACTAATGAGTTTGCCGACCACTGGTCTACACAGTTATTAGAGGGAAGCTGAATTCCCAGAGTCAGTCCCAGGGGCCAGGGTAAGGGTGTGGGAGCAAGGAGAGGGGAGCTGTGAGGAAGATGTTGGGGGTTGGGCAGACCAGGGGAGTACCACCTGCAGGAGCCTTCCATTTACCTCCACGCATTCCTCAGCTCAGGAGTGAGAGCAGTTTGCTGAGCCAGCCAGCCAGAGAGGGAGGCATCAGAGAGAGAGGCCCTGAGGATTCTGGTCCATTCCCCCTACTCGCCACTGGGTTCCTTGGAGATGCTGCCGGGATGCTGGGTGTCTGGGGCTCCTGCAATGTGCATCTCTGTGCTAAAGGTGGAGAGACTGGAACCTGAGCCCCCAGCCACACATGGGGTTAGTATTACCTTTTACAGATGGCAGCCAGGGGCTGGGGGACACGCTGGGGACCGTGGGCTTACATGTCCCAGGACCAGAGACGTGAAGGAGGACCATGCTCATGTGCAAACCCCAGTCCTGGGCCATCATCTCATGTTTGTCAAAGGTGTTTTTTGAATCAGTGTCTGAATCCTTTCCTTAGGACTTTGCAGGGACCACCCCCCAACTCTGTCCTCCCAGGCTGAGTTCTCTGGAGAGGGCAGGAGCCTGGGGTGCTGGCTGGGGGACAGGGTGGGGACTGCCCCTGCCCTTGGAGCTTGGCTGTTTCCAGAGAGTCAAGGTGGGGACAAAGAGTAGAAAGTCGTCAGGGCCATCCCCTCTGGACCTCAGGCATGCTGTTGACCGCTTGGACACACGGCTTTCCCCGGAATGGGGTGCTTCCGTCCTGCTCCTTAGTGGCGCTGAAGGATGACCTGGGGAGGCCCTTAGCCACCCAGGTGAGACTTGGTGGACTCGTGGGGAGGTTTTGCCTTTGGCGCATGATCCTTTGAATTAATTCTTCCTCCTCTAGAAGGAGATGAGATGAAAAGCCTGCTGGGAGGCTGGCCCTGGCTCCCGATGACTTTGCTTGGCTGTAGCGATTACAAATGCCAAAGATACAGGCTCGATAAATATAATTTTAAAGGATAACATCACATAAACCATCACTGTTGTCAGCTCTTGTTTAAATGTGCTCTGTTTACAAAATCAATTGGGCTCTTCACAAAGCAAGTAATGTTCGCGTAGGCAATCACCCCGGTCAATTATTAATAAAAATTTTCCAAGTAAAGAACCTTTAAGTATGGCTATTGGGTACTAAAAATATGGCCTCATGTTTATAAAGCGTGTGTGTGTGTGTGTGTACAGGGTGGGGCAAAAGTAGGTTTACAGCTGTTCGTGTGGAAAAGAATAAATAAGAATGATATCTGGCCTTCCCCCAAACCCGCTCCCAGGGCGTTGGCCTTGGGGATCAGCATTCCCAACCCCTTGATGCGATCGTTAATGTTGAACCTCCGTCTCCTTCCAACTAAAGGTCAGCTTCGGCTCCAAGGGGCCTGCTGCCCGCACCAGAGGGGTCACAATCCACGCGGGGCCTCGCCCGCCGGTCACCCCCGCCCTCCGGAGAGTCTGCGGAGTCCAGGCCTGGACAAGCACAGGCCCCAAGCGTTCGGCCGACACACGGAGCCTCGAGGAGGTAGTGGACAGCCAGCTGAGAGCAAGGACCCGGAAGAGTGACGACACTTCCCGAGGTCACAGCCAAAGCCAGAAGCCAGGCCTCTTGGTTCCGAGCCTGGCTCCGTCCCCCCTGCCGGCTCCCTCTGCCCAGGAGGCCCAGAGAGCGCTCTCGCGGCCAGAGGCTCTGGAGGAAGGGGACAGAGCCGCCATGTCACTCGCCCATGGAGTGAGGCCACGGGCCTGTGCCCTCTGGGCCCTAGGCTTGGAGAAGGGGGAGCCCCAGAACCCAAAGGAGCTCACCAGCTCTGGGCCTCCTTGTGGCCACTGCTGCCCCCAGGAATGCTCCCTGCCCCCCTCTGCTGAGGCCCAGCACCGTGTCCCTTGCCCCCACCCCACCAGGAGCCCCCCCCAACGGCCCAGGCCCCTGTCCCTGCTGAAGCCCCATCGTGTCTGCAGGTGGACGCACGTCCCTCGGGATCCTAGTGGTCCCAGGCCTGGGGCCGTCGTTACATGATTTGATGGAGGCGACCCGATTCTGGTTCTCTCCGGACTTAGAGCCGTGCAAGACCTCCGCCCTCCCTCTGACGCCGCCTCTCCCTCTGGCACCGCCACCCTCCCTGGCCAGCAGGACCGTATTGGGCCTCTGAGATTCAGGACTGATGAAGCCCAGGACATGGTCCAGACACACAATGCTGTCGATGATGTCAAACTGAGAGAAAAGTCTGCCTGGGGAGGGCCCACCAGGAAGGCAGGGCTGCCGGGGCCCTGCCCTGAGGCACCTTGGAGCCCACCCTACTCCACTCCTGATGGGGGGCGGGGGGGGAGGAGCCCATGAGCTTCCAGGTCCCACAGCCCCAGGGCCCAGCCAGGTCTCCTCCCCAAGGAGCCACACTGCCCAGGGGGGTGGCTGTGCAGGTTTCCTGTGAGCCTCCCAGCAGGCGGGGCTCCCTGAGGACGGGCTGTGTCCCCTCAGACTGGGGCTCCCTGAGGATGGGCTGTGTCCTCCTCAGACTGGGGCTCCCTGAGGGCAGTACCTTGGTGGCAGCCAGGGGCCAGCTCCTCACTCACCTCCCTCTCAGGGTTGGAACCAGTGTGCAGCTTGGCCGTGGGGCTGTGCCATCATCTCATGTTTGCCCGCAGAGGAGGAGGAGGACACATGGCCAGCCCGCACCCCTGGGGAGGCGCTGGTAGAGGTTTCGGGGAGCCCTGGCAGGGCTGATGTGGGCAGCAAACTTGTTCCCGGAGGTCTCGGACAGGTACTCCCACACCTTCTGGTCCTGGGACTGCTGCAGGGGGTAGGAGGTGGGGTTCTCCAGGTGGGACTGCACCTGGCCGGGGAGAAGGCGGCTCGAGTGTGTCCAGGGACAGGCAGGAGGGGACAGGCCGGAGCGAGCCCGACCTTCAGCACCTCCCCGGGCACAGGGGGTGGAGACTGGGAGTGGCCGGGGTGCTGATGGCTGGGGTGGGTGGCCCCCCAGCTGCTGTTGCTGCATGTAGTGCATGGCGGCCTGCTGCTGCATGTGCTCCCCCTGCTCCTGCTGCACCTGCTCCCGCATGAGCTGCATGCGCGGCCCGATGCGCGATGCCATGGCGGCTGCTGGCGCTGGCTTCCTGCGGACAGGGGACAGGTCTGTGAGGCACGTGGTCGCTTCAGAGCACTGGCGCTTGGGGGAGGGGCCCAGACAAGAGGGAGTGCACCCATTGCACAGCAGACGCCGAGGCCCAGAGCAGGGATGGGATTTGCCCAGGGTCACAGCAGAGCCTGGAATGCAAGTGCCCTGGGTCCTGAGGCAGAAGCAGATTCCTTCTGCTTCGCTCGCTGCAGGTGTCAGCCCCCAACACTGGGGTCAACCTCCCTCCGCTCCCTCACACGTGGGTCCTATCAGATCTGACCTCAGGTGCGTCCTCGTTTGCCCTCCACCTCGCTGCCACATTATCTGGCTTCCTGGGGAGCCTCTTCATTCTCTTGCCTCACTAGGTTCTTCTACTCAGAGCTCAGTAATTCAAGGGATCCCGTTAAAGCCTGAGTCAGATCCTGCCCCTCCCTCTGCTCAGAACTCACCGTGGCTCCCACTTCTCTCAGTAAGAGCCCAAGTCCTCACCAGAAAGGGGCTCTGGGGACTGGGCCCACCTTGTGGACCCTCTGACCCCATGCCTCCTGCTCTCCCCTCTCCACCTGCTCTAGCCATCCCCGACCCTCAAAGACACAGGTGCCCTCCCATCTCAGGGCCTTGGCTCTGGCTCTTCCCTCCGCCTGGATGCCCTTCCACCAGATCCTGGGTGGCTCAGCCGTCATCCGCGGTTCCTTCATCTTTAAGGGTCATAAAGATCACCTCCAGAGACTTTCCATAACCTCCTCCTTTAAAATTGAAAAATCTGGAGGGAGAATCCAAGATGGCGGCGTAGGTAAACACCTAAACTGCTGCCTCCTACAACAATTTAAACTGCAACTAAAAGACAAAACGTCTATCACCCAGAACCTCGGGAAAGCTGGCTGAGTGGAAGTTCTACAACTAGAAGGAAAGAGAAAAGAGCATTGAGACGTGCACGAGCGCTGAAAAGCTGAGGTACGGAGGCGCGTGATCTGGGCTGGCTGTGGGCGACTGGGTGCGTTGCTTTTTTCAACCCGAACGGAGACAAGCCCCTGATTACTCTGAAATCCAGTCTCTGGGGAGACGCGGGGGACCCAAACTCCTACGGGGAGAAGCTGGACTGTCTGCCAGTGAGGGTGGCTTGCTTGCAGAGCTGCGCGCAGTAATAATTGTTTACTGCACTGGGGCATGGGACTCGCGGATGCCGTTGGAGACTCAGAGCCGGCTAACTAGCAGCCATTGCTGTTTGCCACGCCCTAACCTAGTGACACTCTGAGGCCCCGCCCTGCACAACCTACAAACCCACCCAAGCTCCAAGCAGCTCAATTAGCATAAGAAAGGCCTGCCCTATCGCAGCTTAACCTAGCAAACTTGCAGCCTGGGTCAGACAGCTCCAAAACCTCCAAACCCCAAGCAAAGAGGAGAAAACTGCAGCTCTCACTGTAGCTCCTGCTGAGTGGCCTCAGACAGTAGCTGACCTGCACCCCATTGGAGATCCAGAAGCCAGTGTACCTAGTGGTCAGTGTGAGACACCAGATTTCAACTCCTCACATCCATAAGTGACACATTCAAGAGGCAGACTCAGTGAGCACCAAAGCCCCACTGAAACAAGTCCTTCCCCATAAGCGTGTCTTCAGCGCAGCAGTTCTTCCATTATAGACACAGGGAGTGCTCACAGCTAATTGGCCTGGAGGTCAATTCCTCCCAGTGTACCAACAGAAATTAAGGCTTAACTACACGAAGACTTTGCACTCAGCCCACAAAGGGGTGTACCAAGAGCATCCACCTCATGTGATTGAGGAGGCTGAGCTACTGCCCCCTATAGATCACCTACCACACAAAGCTACTCCATCAACACAGGGAAGCAGCCAAAATGTGGAGACAAAGAAACATGTCACGAATGAAAGAAACGGAGGAAAGCAAACTACTGGATGACATAGAGTTCAGAACCACATTTATAAGGTTACTCAAGAATCTTCTTAAAACCGCTGAGAAACTTGATGAGACATTCAAGGAGCTTAATGAGAATGCCAAAAAAATGGAAAAGGGTCAGTCAGAAATGAAGCATACACTGTCTGAAATAAAGAATATACAGAAACTCAACTGTAGATCAACGTACCCCAAGAATCAAACCAAAGATCTGAAATATGTGGAAACAAAAAACATCCAACCAGAAAAACAAAAAGAAAAAAGAATCCAAAAATATGAAGATAGTGTAAGGAGCCTCTGGGACAACTTCAAGCGAACCAACATCCGAATTTTTGGGGTGCCAGAAGAAGGGAGAGAGCAAAATATTGAAAACCTATTAGAAGAAATAATGACAGAAAACTTTCCCTACCTGGTGAAAGAAATAGACTTACAAGTTCAAGAACCCCATACAAGAGGAATCCAAAGAGGACCACACCAAGACACATCATAATTAAAATGCCAAGGGCAAAAGACAAAGAGAATATTAAAAGCAGCAAGAGAAAAACGGTTAGTTACCTACAAGGGAGTACCCATACGACTGTCAGCTGATTTCTCAACAGAAACTATGCAGGCCAGAAGGGAGTGGCAAGAAATATTCAAAGTGATGAACAGCAAGAACCTACAACCAAGATTACTCTACCCAGCAAAGCTATCATTCAGAGTTGAAGGTCAGATAAAGAGCTTCACAGACAAGAAAAAGCTAAAGGAGTTCATCACCACCAAACCAGGATTACACGAAATGCTGAAGGGTATCCTTTAAGAAGAGGAAGAAGAAGAAAAAGGTAAAGATAAAAATTATGAACAACAAAATGACATCAAATACATACCTACCAACAAGTGAATCTAAAAATCAAGTGAATGAAAAATCTGAAGAACAGAATGGACTGGTGAATATAATAGAATCAGGGACATAGAAAGGGAGTGGACTGACGATTCTCAGGGGAAGCAGGTGGGAGGGGTGCGGGAAGAGATTGGACAAAAATCTTACTCCTATGGATGAAGACAGTGGCGGGGGGTAAGGGCATGGGGTGGGGTGGGGAATCAGGTGGAGGGGAGCTATGGGGAAAAATAAAAGAGGAACACCTGTAATAATCTGAACAATAAAGATTTATTTTAAAAAAATAAATAAAATTGAAAAATCTCACCTCTTTTATGTTTTCCCGTATCACCTATCGCCGTCTTAAATATTATGCATTTAAAAAAAAATACCACCCGTGTTGCTCATACAACTGTAAACCTACTTCTGCCCCACCCTGTGTATGTATTGGGAGCGGGCCAAGTAGGTCCTTCCCTCTCCTCAGTTGCCCACAGGACGGCTTTCAGGATGGTTCTCTGCACCCAAGGGGCCCAGTAGGGCCCGAGCCTCGCTCCCAGTCTCTGCAGGCCCCCTGCCTGTGGGCAGTCACATGGCCATGTGGGGACGCCTTCCTCCTCCCCCACGAGCACGTGGTACTCACAGAGGCCTCTGAGATGAGATGCACTCCGTCTGTCAAGCCAACTTCTGGGACACAGAGAAGGTGGGGTTTTTAAAGCTGCTATTTGTCAGGCACTTACTTGGAGTATTCCCATGTGTCGAGCACATTTGCATGCAATATGGCATTTGTCATAACAGTCCCTCTGAGTGCAAAGGCTGTTAACTAGAGAAAGAAGAGCATTTGTTATAAATGGTGCTGAACAATCGGATATCCAGATGCAAAAAAGAAAAAGTCCTCAACCCAGGCTTTGCACTGTAACTAAGAATTAACTTGAATGCACCGTAGACCTAGACGGGGGGGGGTGGGGGGGGGCCTGCGCTATAGAACTTCTGGAGCAGCACAGGAGGTGGTCTTTGTAAACTCGGGTTAGCCAGGAGTGCTCAGAATGGCACTCCAAGCACGATCCATTAAAAAATTAAATTTCATGAACAAACATTTTGCTCTTCAAAATAGATTGCCCAGAAATGAAGACAGATGCAGTCACATTTTTTTTGTCCAAGGAATTGAATGCAGAATATATAGATAACACTAAAACTCAACAATAAGAAAACAAAACAGCAACCCAGCTTAAAAAATGTGCAAGAAACTTGAACAGACACTGCACCAAAGTGGATACTCAGACGGCAAATAAGCAGAGGAAAAACACTGCACACCGTCAGTCATCAGGGAAATCCAAATTAAAGCCACATTGAAATAGCATTTCACATGGCGAAGAAACAAGTAAGTACAGACAGTACCAAATGCTGGCGAGGCGTGCCAGCCTCCTTGGCCAGCAGCCAGCGGCAGCCTGAGACCATGGGTGGACCTTGGCATCCCTGCCCATAGTGCGCTCACCCATCTGAGGGCATGGATAGCCTTCGGTCAGTACATCTGGATGCATATCTGGGTGAGGGTTGCTGGGCTCTTAACAGCGTCGGGGGAGGGGTGATGAAGAGGGAGCATGGATGCACACAGCCCTTGCTCATTCAGCCTTGACTTCTGGTGCTGTGTGCGCTGTAACTGGACTGAAGTGCCTGCCGAGGGGAGGAGATTCAGCAGTTGGGTGGTGGCCCCAAGGGCACAATAGTTGGTGTTTGATGCCACCTCTGTTCCAAGGCTGAGAAGTCAGCTCCTGTAGTTGAGAGAGCGTGGCTCCCTTGTGGGTCCACTTGGTCCTGGTTCTCTGTGCTCCACCCACAATCTATTTCCTCATCAGAGGAGGGCCCTGGGAGGTCAACAGGTCCAGAAGGGAGGGGAGCAAAGGCCCCGGGCTCAGATGCGAGGACCAGGATGGCTGAGACTTGCCAGGGTGCCATTGCCAAGGTTTGAGGCCTGCCGGGCCACTCCACTGTCTGAGTTCTGTGATTGCCCCCTACCCCCAGGCCTGAGGTCACTGGGCAACACCATTGCCCTCCTCCCCTGCCTTCATGGGACTGTCTTTGGTGGTTGTGGTTTTGGAATGACTTCCCTCTCAGCCGGAGACATAACCATCTCAGCAAGAGGCCTGCCCCTGGCAGGTGGTTGCCGCCTGGAGCCATGCTGGGGCTGGAAGCCACTGCTCTCTCCCCAGGAGGAGGTGGCTTGGTAATGTTAAGGGGAATGGAAGCATTTCTGGAGGGGGTGGTGGTTCAGCCATCTTTCTCCTGGAGTCCCCAGAAATGTTTTGTGGATGCTTTGACTTAATAATGCTCACTATGGGGTCCAGGTGTGAGAAACGCGCTGTCAGTCCTTTCCTCCCCTGGGGGGCTTTTGTCTCCTTTCCATTTAACTGTCGTGCTGTGTGCCAGCGGGTGTTACCAGGAGCCCTGTAAGCTCCCTTTTGGAAGAAGGTGGGTGTACGTTAAGCACAGAGTGAAGTCTGCTCAGCTCCCCCCGGGGGGGCCCAGGGAGTGCCCGCCCTCAGCAGGACTTCCCGCTGAGGCTAAGTCTGTGCTGTTCGGGCCCAGCCCCAAGGGCGTCTTAGATAAACTGGGACAGCCAGGACGCTGGGAGAAAGACCAGGAGACAATGCCCTTTATGACCTGCAACCTGCTGGAAGCCCAGCATCTCCCCCCCCCCCCCCCCCCCCCCCCCCCCGCCAGGTTCTTTCTGGGTTGCACAGGGCAGGGAGGAACCAGTGCAGAGGAAGCGTGCTCTGGGCAAATGAGATGCTGCGGCCTGTGTCACCTGTTAGTCAGAGTTCTGTTTGCAGAACCTTTTGGGTCTGAGTGGGTTCACCTTCCTCTTCAAGGTCACACCAAGTCAGTGTACACTTTTATTTGAGAGCAACGTGGCTTGCAGACCGGCCGTTGGGGATGTACAAAGAGACGTCTTCAAGAAAACTCTGTTACAGCAGCTCCAGGAGATCGATAGATTCTATTTGCTCCAGGATCGGAGCTGTTTTTATTTATTTAAGGGGCCAGTCACTGGGGAGAGGATTGAACACTGAGCTGCAGGGCTTGCAGACTGGCCCACATCGCCGGCTCTGCTCCCGCTCAGGCTTCACACGGTGCTGCCCGTTTATAAACACGCTCTTACACGGAACCGGGAAGGCCATTGCAGTCGGCGACTTCACCAGGGGTCGCCTTGTTTCGGTATTTAAACACATTTGTTCCTTCAAACGTTTGAAAGAAGTGGAGCTACAGATGGTCCGCAACCCAAGGGATTTGCAGGTCAATGAAGTACCTGGAAGTTACCACCAGCTCCTGGGACACAGGGCCTTTTACCTCCATTGTCACCCAGGGGACGCGCTCACTGAAGGTGGAGGTTGCCGGTGCTCCTGGCATGTCATCACCACCCTCCCGTCCATCCGCGGGCTCCATCTCAATATGGGAAGAGTTCGAGGCTCTACTGGCCCCATCAAGTCTGGCGACAGGGAAGAATTGGCAGGCGTTTTTGGGAAGCCTGGCTTGTGTGGCAGGACTTCAGCTGGGAAGGAACCATTCGGAGACACTGCGGATAAGGAGAAGCTGGGCGAGTTCTGTCCAGGCGTCTTCCGTTTCCGGATGGTCTGCGTAACTGCCCCAACCTGTGGAGCTGAGCCAATGAAAAGAGGTCAGAAATGCTGATTCCTGTTTACATTTGGAAGTGTCTGAGGTTCCTGGACAGATGAGAGATGCGATGAGGGCTCAGGGCACTATATTACCCCCAGCCTGTCACTGCGTGGAGAGCGCCGTGGCATCACGCAGTGCCTGGCACCTGAGCGCCCGTGCTGCCTGTGTCCCCAGCTTCCGAGGTTGCTGCCGTGAAATGCCATCGGCTTCACACATCCACATCAATAACTTAATTTAAATGACTTTCACCATGAGGCCTGCCTGTTACTGTGAAGTTTACAAAGACTGATTTTCCTCTTCCGAATGTAGATCAGCGTGGAATGTGCTTCCGGACTAAGCTGGGACATAATTTTGGCTGGAAAGAAACCGGTGAACTTCAGGCGACACGGCCCCATCACTCCACGTTCTGACGGCTAATGGGGGCGACTCAGAAAGTGTCAGAAAAAAGGGAGCTTTTAAGTCATGGACTAATGCAGTGTACCAGCTGCCCTTAACTGCTGTGACAAATCACCACCAACCCGGGGCCATAAAGCAATGCACATTTATTCTCACGGCTCTGGAGGGCAGAGGCTGGGATGGGCCCCGCTGGGCGAGGTGGCGGTGGGCTGGCTGCTGCCTTCTGCAGCCCACGGCACTGCCCTCTGTCCTCACAGCCCTCAGTGAGGCGCCTGCAGACTCTCCTGCTCTGCTCCCAGCCTCCTGCCCGTCCCCTGAGGACACTGGTCCTTGCATCACTACCTGTGAGGGGTAGTTTCATGTGTCGATGGAGCAGGCTCTGGGATGTGCAGAGAGCGGTAACGGGGCCTTGGAGCTGTTGGTTATCAGCTGAGGGCGTCTCGTCTGAGAACCAGCCCCTTCCCTGCAGCTCTGACCACACCTCTCAATGGCCCCTCTGTCACACCCAGGACTGTTAGAGGCCCCTCTCACATACCTAGGACTGTTACTGGCCCCTCTGTCACACCCAGGACTGTGGGTGGCCCCTCTCGCACACCCAGGACTGTGGTTCTCAGGAGGAAAGCTTTCCTTGGAGATGAAGCTGGGCTCCCACACCTGTAGGGAGGAGCCCCAGGCATCAGGACAGCTCTATCCTGAGGGACCCACTCTCTGTGAAAGGAGAGCGAGGGCTGGTGTGGGGATAGCACAGCCCTCTCAGGCACATAGCAGTTTCCAGGGCATCGATGCCCAGCCATCACTCCCTCCCAGGGAGAGCCATGTGCCAGCGACGGGCAGTGTATCAGCTGTGGCTGCAGTAGCCGCGCCTGTTGTCCGTCTGAAACTTGTAGGCTCTGAATCACACCCTCGGTCCCTCCCAGGATGCTCACCGTCTGTCTCTGCCAGCCCGTAGCCCAGAGAAACGTCTCCACTGCGCCTCCCACTTTGTTTTATTTCCAGAATGTTTCTCATCCAACGACTTTTACTCCTGGGGGTTCCTACCTGGGCTCCAAGGTGCTCCATCTTCTCCGCAGTCAGCAGGGCCTGGAATGCTCGCGGGCCGTTCCTTCCAATTTATGTCCCCAGCTTGTCCCTGGCTCCCTGGACCTGGGGGCTCTCACACACAATAGTGTGAGGGACCTGGAGGCCGCCAGCTCAACCATCCTGAGGAAGGACTGTTCCCAGCTTAGGGGAGTGCGGGGGTGGACGGGTCCTCGCTGCAGGGACCTGCCAAGGTCATGTGTCAAGGTCAAGCTGTCTTGGTCTAGCCCCCTCTGCTAACCTGAGTTCTTCCCTCCAGCCCCAGGGGCTCCCCAATACCGCCCTGCCCCCCAGACACCATGTCACCCTGCTTACGGAGAACTCAGCCTGCAACAGGTCCTAACCACCCGGCAGCCGCGATGGAGCCTAGGTGGACAGTTCACCAAAATCCAAATGCATCCAGCTATTCAGCTAAAACAAAACCATTTCAGAAGTTTTCCCCGTTGGAAGCTTGGTCAGACGTGGATATCAGTTCCACATTTGTCCAAGGAACTCCGGTTTAATCTGAGGATCCTTTAAATTCAGCGTTCTCACAGTGCTCGTTAAATATATGTCTATTCCCGTGGAATAGTTTCTCATTCCTCACATCTACTGCATGAAACAACTGTGTCAGGTTAGTTCGAAGGCGGGACTTCAATTAAAAGATCCAATTAGGCTCTGAAACCAATGGCGCTGTTTACTAAGCCCTGTCTTTCAATCCAGAGATTCAAACTCAGTTTCCCTTAGTTTTCTAATCAGCACTGAACCTCCCCCTTCGGAGAAGGAGGGACGCTTTGTTTCAGACACAGCCCCGGAGGAAGATGACAATTAACATAAAAGTCCAGGTGATTCGATGAATGTTCATGGGGACCATGTAATCAGGTCTGTTCCTGGTCTGCGTTCCCATTCGAAGCCGGTTTCAGGAATAGAAAGGAAGATTGCAGAGCAGCTGCGCTGCCTTGCGTTTCTCCCGGAGATGCTGTGTCTCTGTCGACAACCCTCGGTGTTGGCTTCTGTGTGCCAGGGGGAGGCGCCTCAAACGGCAGGGCTGGTCACCGGAGGATCAAATGCCCTGGAATCCCGGTCGCCTCTCACAGGCACCTGGTGCTCGAACCTTGTTAGGTGTTCAGTGGGTTGGGCAGCACGAGTGTCTAGGATGTTGCCCTTTATTCTTTTTTTAAAAAAATATATATATATATTTTTATTGATTTCAGAGAGGAAAGGAGAGGGAGAGAGAAATAGAAAAATCAAGGATGAGAGAGAATCACTGACTGGCTGCCTCCTGCATACCCCCTACTGGCACGGAGCCTGCAACCTGGGCATATGCCCTGATTGGAAATCGGACCATGACCTCCTGGTTCATAGGTCAACGCTCAACCACTGAGTCATATCATCCAAGTTGCCCTTTATTCTTAACAGTAATGATGATAATGCAAATGTAAAACGGTGGGGGTAATGGAGAGCATCATGGTGACCGCAGGATCTGCTTGACCCCGGCTGCGTGGCTGGCCAAGCCCTTGCTTCTCCATGGTGTCCACGGGCTCATGGTGATAGTCTGTTGGCTGAGGATGTTGGGGAGCATCTGGTAAATGGTAGCCTTGGTAGCGGTTGTTTTCTGGTTGTCAGAGGTGATGGTTGGAGGTGACAGGAGCTGAGAGGATGGTAGAATGTGGAGACTGAGAATTTGCCCATGGTCAGTGGGCTTGGCTTCTTCCAGCTGCTAACAGCTCTACTGAAAGAAACCCAGGGCCAGTCATTAGGAAATGCTGACATTGTTACCAATCAAGCAAATACACTGAACATAAAGTGACACCGTGTGTCACCCATGACAGTGACAAATGAAATCCAGGTGAGCCAGATTAGTGACCTGCAGCATGGCATAAGCTTCAGGGGCCGTCGCCCCTGCCACACCCTTAGAAAGGTGCAGACCCCAGTCCAGCAGTGGATGCTGGAGAAGCTGTTAGGTATCATTTTTTTGCACAGGATGTTAATTCTAAGACCTTGATAATGAAAAAGGAGGGACAATCCACATGGGCAATAACAGGAGACTGGTGAGCAATATGGTGAATCAGTAGAGCAGCTGACTCCGTAGCCAGTGAGAGTTGTGTTGGGACTTTGAGCAGGACTTCTGGGCAACAGAGACCATCACCCAGAAGCCCTATCCCTGGGTGTGCGCCCACCAGCTGCTGGGCATGAGGAGGGCGGTCCAGGGTGTTGCAGGCGACTGGCACCGGCAGCAGGCCCTCACAGACGTGCACAGGGCATGGGCAGTGGACACGAAGGCAGGGTTCTGACCTGGAAGCGTGCTCAGACCCGTTAAGGGAAAATTGACAGTCGCAGGTGAGCCATCTGTGGCCCACAGAGTAACCTGGGCTGGAAGGGTTACGCGGAACCAGCTCTCTTCCTACAGCTTTGACTGGGGATGGTCCAGCTTCTTCTTTGGGAATTTCTGAGTCTTCGGGGTTGTCGCCAATGAGCTATGATCACTTTGGTCACCCCTCAATCAATGCAGTAGGTGATAAATAACCCACTGTGTTATGTAAAACCACCTCCGTGTGGTTTTCTCTCTTCCTGTTCCTGTTCACCAGTCAGGGTGTGGGTCAGCGGCTCTTCTGGGGCCCCTGAGGGCACCTGCTGGGCCGACACCCTCTTTTCCAGCCGTATCTGTCTCTGCCTCATCTGAGCCGCCTTCTTGGGAATGCTGGAAGAAAGATGAGCTCCTCTCCAGCCTTTGCGTTGGGGATTATAAAAGAATAATGATTCGGTGACTTAAAGATTTAGTAGCCAGGTTGTTACAGTCTTAGAGCAGAAAGAAGATTAATGAGCTACCAGCTCGACATGTCTCCGAAAAGAATAGTCCTTTAATTTCTAACTTGGTAAAACTGGTGCCCGCTCCTGTTTTGCAAGAATAGTTATTTTGCAACATGATTTTTTGCGCTCAAAGGAGCTGACTCAAAAGCCAGTGAGGTCACTCCAGGGATAGAAGGTGGCTCAGAGTCCACTCTGGTTCACCGAGGGCCTGGGAGCCCCGGTGCCGAGTCACGTGGTGTCTGGCCGGGGAGCCCATGTGCCGAGTCACATGTGCAGGCTCCCAGCAGTCCTGGGGAAGGCTCGCACAGCGCCCCAGTGAGCCTCTCTGACATGGGCCCTCCAGCTCAGTCAGATGACACAGACCTGAGCCAGGGCACCAGGCAGCTGCTCCCGAGTTCCCGACTCGGAAACCGCAGGGTCATAAACGCCACCGGGTAAGCTGCTGCCAGAACTCATTATGCCCAGTGCGTTTCACCTGTTCCCACCCTCACCCCATTTCTTTTGCTGAACAAATTCCACATCTGTCATTTCACCTGTAAATAATTCAGTACCCTTTTTTACACTTTTGAAACAAAAAAAACTTTCGGAAAATTACAGATAAAAAATAGGAAATACCAGTGTATCCATCACTCCAAATGTTGACATTTGTGCTATTTACTTCTGGTCTTTACTTTTCCCCAAGAAATATCGCATTTTAGATCAAGTGGAAGCCCTCTTAGGCTCGGAGGCCCTCCCCCAACGCCTCCCCCACCCCCGACAGCCCTGAAAGTGATGCCTGGCCAGTCTATCATCATAACCTATGCCCTGTGCAGATATTTAAAACTAGAGCCCGTGGGGTGTTTTAAAGCATACATGGGTGGCAGTATTTCACCCTTTCCCATTATTGCTCCCTTCTGGAGGGAAAGGAAATGAAATAAATGAACTTCTGCCGAATGAGAGAGATTAAATGGTATGGACTAGGGATCGACATCCCTGTTTGGGGCGGTGTCGCCCATTGAGGAGGAGGCTGCTGCTTGGGGGGACTGGGCACTATCCAGCCGTCTGCATGTGCACCGGGTGTCGGCTCCTCAGGGGCTCGGGCGTGTCTAGCTCCGGGTTCCTAGCCTCAGCTGTTGACATGCAGGGCCGGGGCCTTTGTCATGGGCTGTCCTGTACATCAGCATGTTCCTTGGGGTCCCTGGTCTCTATGGCTGTGCCATCGTGGCAACCACACATTTCTCAATGGCCCAGGAGACATGGGTTGGTCACATACACGCTGCTGCTGTATTTTCTCTGAGCACAGACGGCATTTATCTCCCCACCCGCTCTGCGTGGACAGCTGGGTGTCGGGGTGTGTGTTCAGCGATGTCATGGAACAGCAGGCCGGGCGGGCAGCAGGCGGGGCAGCCCGTCAGCAATGCTGCCCTGACCCGCGATCCTCCCAGCCTTGGTGCCGTGGTCACTGGCGCATGGCTCTCAGGAGGGTGCTGTCCCTCAGGTCCTGAGCCCACCTCCTGCTGCTGGAAGAGGTGGGGGGCTGGGGCTGGGACTGTCACGGCTCGGCCCTGTCCTCGGGAGGAAAGCCCTGCTCTCTGGAGATGGTTACTCTCCGCAGTCCCAAGCCGCCCAGCCCCCACAGGACTGACCCTCCCTTTAGTTCCGCCGTCTGCTGGGTGCGGATGGGCCTCATTCCTTTAATCTGCACCCCGGGCACAGGTCACAACCGCCTGCCTTCCCTGGGAATGGCCTTTGTGCGTTTGGTCTACGAGACTCTTTTCCTTTTCCTTATCAAATTGTAAGAAAATCATCGCACTTCCCAGGTACTAATTATTTACAGGTTGCATAAACTGCAAGTAATTTCCCCCTCGTCTGTTCCTTTATTGTTTTTAATTTGTTTATGATGTCGCCTGTTATGCCCCAAACGTACATTTTGATATGGTCATATTTATGAGTCTTTTTCTTCACGACTTATGTTTTTCCCTGTGGTTTATTAGAATATCCTTGTACATTTCTTTCTAATTTGTTTTTTGCCACTAGGCCTTTGCTACATTTGAAATTATAATTGTCCTTGTTGGGAAGGAGGGATCTGTGATGTTTCCCGTTATGGAAGGCTCGATGTCCTGGAATTATTTATCAAGTCCCGTGATCAGCAAAGCTTTCTCACTGTAGCCCAGTGCTGTCGTGTGTGGGTGGTGGGGCTGCTGTTTCTGAGCTTTCTCATCGCCTCATGTCACCATCCACACCATCAACGTGACATCACTGTTGATGTTGACCTTGATCACCCAAACTGAGGTTGTTTGTTAGTCTTTCCCACTGTGATTTTATTCTTTTTTTTTTTTTTTAAATATTTTTATTGATTTCAGAGAGGGAAAGAGCTAGAAACATCAATGATCAGAGAGACTCATTCATCAGCTGCCTCCTGTACGCCCCCCACTCGGGGTCAAGCCCACAACCTGGGCATGTGCCCTGACCTGGACTCGAACCGTGACCTTTTGGTTCATAGGTTAATGCTCAATCACTGAGCCGCACCGGCTAGGCTGGGATTTTATTCTTAAACAGACAATCGAACAAAACCTTTCTATACTGTTCTCTTTGGAAATAAGTTATTATATGCAGTCCACCCTTAAGGAATAGGAAGTTATGTTCTATCTTAAAATTATTTGGAATTCCTCTGTGTGGAAGATATGCCTATTCTCCATTTACTTATTAATCATTTATTTATATCAGTATTAACTCAGGGACACTTATTTTATACTTTGGGTTATAATCAACTACATTACCAGTGCTGTTCCTGGTAATCAAATACTGCATTCCAGCTTCGGGGCCTGGGGCGCCTCCAGTTGGCGCCTCTATCTCTGACATCCCCATAATGGCAGTTTTTTTAAAAAAGTATTCTCTCACTTTCTGACATCACAACGTGTTCCAGACTTTTCTTATATTTCCTGCCCTAGATTCTATCCAGTGTATTTGTTCGTTTTAGATATTGACATTTTTTATATCTGGAAGTTCTGTTTGGGTCTCTTTAGATTTTCCATATTCTTGAACATGTTTCACATACTTACAATGACCATTCCAGTGCCCCTGTCTGCTAATTCTGTTATTTCTGGGTCTGTTTCCATTGGTTGATTTATCTCCTGGTTATGGCTCATATTTTCCGGTTTTGTTGAATACATGATCATTTTTTATTGAATGTCAGGCATTGTGAATTTTATGTTGTTGGGTGATGGATTTTGTCGTATTTTTTTAGAAAGAGTTGGGCCTTTTTCTGGCATGTGGTTGCTCGAGATGAGCAGAACCTGTCGAGGCAGGATCCTCATGTGACTTGGGCAGATCTAGAGCTGCCTTCCATGGAGGGCTGAACTGCTGGTGTCCTGGTGTGGGACCAGCGGGAGGACCCAAATTCTTTCAAACACAATGTTTCTCATTTATTTCATTTATTAAAAAACAAAAAGCCGTTTTCTTTTTGTTCACTATGTGATGTATAGCTTACAAGTATAGCCATTTCTGAAATTATACCCTCATACAAAAGAACTAATTAAAGCAGTTAATTTTAGAAACAGATTGGGAAGGAAGAAATAAAACTGTCTTTGTTCATAGATGACATGATTTTCCATGTAGAAGATCCAAAAGAACTGAAAACAAAATGAAACAAAACGCCTAGCACTAACAAGCAGCTGTAGCGAGGTTTCAGGATTCAGAGGTAATGTACAAAAGCCAGTCACTTTCCTAGACACCATCAATGAACAAATGGAATTTGAAATTAAAAACACACTATTGTTTACATCAGCATCCCCCCAAATGAAATACGTGTGTGTAAATCTAACAAAACGTGTACAAGATCTGTGTGAGGAAAAGTATACCAGCTCTGATGAACGACTTCAAAGATCTACTAGTAAGTAAATGGAGTGATGTTGCATGTTCACGGACAGGAAGACTCAATATTGCCAAGATGTCAGTTCTTCCCTTTTTGATCTATAGATTCACTGTAACTCCCTCCTCACCCCCCAACCCCCCCGCACCAGTCAAAAGCCCAGCGTTATTTTGTGGATAACTACAGAATGAATCTAAAAGTTATGTGGAGGCAAAAGACCCAGAATAGCCAACTCAGTATTGAAGGAGAGAAGCAAAGTTGGAGGACTGACACCACCCGACTTCAAGACTCAGGAAACCACAGCAATGAAGACAGCATGGTATTGGCAAAAGCATGGACAAATAGAACAGTGGAAAAAAATAGGGTCCAGAAATAGGCCCACGTAGTCAGCTGATCTTTGGCAAAGGAGCAAAGATAACACAATGGACAAGAATAGTCTCTGTAACAAATTAAACTGGGAAAACTGGACAGCCACATGCAAAAATATAAAAGGATGTAGTCACAGACCTAATACCCTCACAAAAATAAACTAAAAATAGATCAGCTGTGTTACATTCAGGTGATGGAATATGATCCAGCAATAGAAAGAAATGAGCTAGCAAGTCATGAAAAGACACAGAAGAACCTTAGCTGCACCGTACAAAGGAAAGACGCCTGTCTATTAAGACTACACACTGTTTGGTTCCACCCATATGACATCCTTGAAAAGGTGAAACTGTAGAGACGGTAACATATCATTGGTGGCTGGGAGAGTGGGGTGGGCGTACGGATGAGCAGGTGAGCACAGAGAATACTTAGGGCAGTGAAACCACTCTGTGTGAGACTCTCATGGCGGACATATTCCATTTCTCCAGACCCGTAGAAGGCACACCAAGAGCGATCCCTAAAGTAAACTGTGGACTTGGGGTGATCACGATGGGCCACTGTAGGTTCATCACTTGTTACAAATGCAGCATCTGGAGCGGGGTGCTGATGGCGGGGAACCTTTGCGTGTGTGTGGGTGAGCATGGAGTACCTGGGAACTCTGTACTTTCCATTCAGTTTTTCTGTGAAAACTGCTCTAAAAACAGTTTATTAATAAACAAACACAGCAAAAAACGTGCTGAAATGTCAGATTGAATAATTTTGCATGATAACTTCAAAAAGTCACACACTTTTAAGCCAGTTTTCTCAAATACCTTTTTCCGGAAATGTTTGTCCCACCCACTTCCCCTCTGAGTGGGAAGGTTGTTCTCCCTTCTGTCTTCCTAGATGGGTAGGGCGTTAGTTGAATTACTTTATTTGTACTGCTGTCTTCACTTGATGGCTGCACTGGTGTGTGTGTGTGTGTGTGTGTGTGTGTGTGTGTGTGTGTGTTTTAGAACTAATGAAATAAGACAAATTAATTAAGACAACCAGTTGAGTATAAAGCTTACATTTCCTTTTTAGTATCGTGCTTTGAATAGACTACAATTTGAATTTGCTGATTCTCATTCCTAAAATACTTTCCAGTCTTTGAGGAGGGAAAAGCACCTTCTCAAGGACAGTTTTGGGACGGTCAACTTTCTGCCGTGGACACGCCTGTGTGAGTGAGGACACTGCTAGGTGCCCCTGTGCCGCCTCCCTTTTCGGGTCCCTGAGCTTAGGGACAATCCTCCTGCAGGGAAGGGGTGTGACAGACAGTCAGCCTCCCAGCCGGGAAGCAGACCTGGGTCTCAGCCCAGGCTAGAGGGGGTCACACACCTGCACACACGCTGCTGTTTCAGCAAGCGCAGCGGAACTGTCCCCCGGGAAGTCGCGGCCACAGGTTCGGTGAGCTCTGTCTGGAGGAGGAGGGGGAGTGGGACAAGGTTTGGAAACAGCAGTCCTCTCACCGTCCTCAGTAGAAATCACCCTGGACGCTGATGTGCCCGTTTGTCATCGCTGTGCAGGCCTCTCCTGGGCTCTGGCGACTGTGTGCAGCGTCCAGTCCTGCCCAGCTAAGGAGGTTGCAATAAAAATGTTTCCTCGCCATGGTTCTGTGTGAGGGACAGAGGAATTTCATCCCCCGCGTTCCTGTCCCATTTGATCAGGCAAGTCCAGCAGGTAACCTCCCAGAACTGGAATCAGCCTCCAGCTGAAGGCCTTGCTGAGGGATGGCCACCGTGGGGGCAGGGGCAGCCTTCAGGAAATGCCCCGCTTGGACCCTTCCTGATGCCATGTCTCCTGAGACCTCTCCAATCACAGACCAAACTGGCCCCTTCTCCATGCTGCCCACACCTGTGTGCAGCTTCACGGGTCTCTGGCTCTGAGCCGAGCGAGCTGTGGGGACAGGCTGGCAGCCCCAGCAGTGGGAGCCCCTGGGCAGGACCCATCTGGCTCAGAGTCCATCCCAGCGCCAGCTCTGCCCTCTGGCTGACTGCACCTTGTAGCAGACCCTGTCCCCTGGCGCCTTTGGAAATTGCTGCTTTGGTCCTCAAAGCATATTCCATTCTTGCTGGCAACTGCCTGACTTTTAAATCACAGCCATGGTGAAGCAAGCCCCCAGGGTGGAGGCGGACACCTGTTGCTGATGAGCACGCTGGCTTTGGGACATCTTTGTGGGTGTCTCCCCAGGTGGCGTCATTCGTGAGCTATGCAATGATGCAGTGACAACCACATCCAACACCTCACAGTGTCTGTGCCGTCGGCCTCCTCAGGTCACTGTCCCCTCAGGCCTCTATGCTGACCTGTGAGTGTGCCACCTGCTTTGGGCAGGTCCTTGGCAGGCATGCTGGGTCAGGGCTCAGGCAGACTTGGCCACTGTGACCTGGATCCTTTGTGGCAGATCCTCTACCCCTGGTCCACATTGCAGGCACCCAGTGCCACCCGAGCCCCACCTGTCCCAGGCTTACTGCCGCCCAATGGCCTTTCCCACGATGGTCACATGGGCCTGAGAGTTGAGCAGACGTCAGGCTGGACTTCGTTCCAATCCTCCCAGGGCAGTTTCCACGTGGATTATTCCAAAATCAGACCCCACCCAGGGGGTCCTGGCTTCGGAGAGAGCCTTCTCCACATGGAGTCGAAGCATCTCACCCAGGAAAGCGAGACACGTTTGCAGTTTCTCTATTAGAGAGTTTATGGTAATACATCAAGAGTGCCTGCTCTAATAATCATAGAAGAAGCACCATAACATGATTTAATATTAACAGTAGTTCTAATGTGATATTTGAAAATTATATTTCAGTTCCTGTCTGGTTGCCTGTTGTGAGTGTATGCAAATATCTCTAGGAATATTAATATATACCGCCAGCTTTAGCAAATTAAAGAAATAGTTTTAGGAGGCATCCTGATAATTTAATCATGGTGTCGGTCATTGCAGATAATTATAATGCTTGTTATTAGGTTCTCTCTGATTTTCCTAGGAATGAGAAATCTCTTACCACATGAGCCAAAAGTTCAGTTTTATTTAATTGTGAAAATTTTGATCCCAATACTTCCCAGACTATTTCCAGGCACTTTTCTCTGCTCTAGAACTGCCCATGTCATTTCATGGGACTCTAACCCGGGGCTGGGAATGACGCCACAGCCAGTAAGATTGCAGTTTGACGCGGGCAGACACAGGGTCCTCAAGGGAGCTCAAGCCCTTGACTGCTCTGAGGGGCTTCTGCTGGCCCACCTGCATCCCCTCCTGCCCGTCACCCCTCCCCCACCCCCCCGTTTTCTTACCCGGTCCCCACACCCCAAATCAGACAGTTCACTCCACTGACCAGAACTCAGAGCTACAGACACAGGCCACTACCCTCAAGGGCCGAGACAGCGAGGGGCCTCTGTGTTCCCTGGGGGCGAGTTCTCTGCCAGCCCTGCCCCCGCCCCTCCCCTCAGGCTCCTGGCTCACGCACCTTTCCGTTCCCTGACCTGTTTTCAGGTACAGATAGTTTATTGTTTACATTTCTTTTTTTTTTTTTTTTTAAAGTATTTTATTGATTTCAGAGAGGGAGGGAGAGAGAGAAACATTAATGATGAGAGAGAATCATTGACCGGCTGCCTCCTGCACGCTCCCCACTGGGGATTGAGCCTGCAACCTGGACATGTGCCCTTGATGGAATCAAACCCGGGACCCTTCAGTTCGCAGGCTGACGCTCTATCCACAGCCAAACCGGCGAGGGCATATCGTTTATATTGCTTGATCTTACTCCTGTGTTAAAAGTTTATTTTGTTGTGGTAAGAACATCGAACATGAGCCGAAACCGGTTTGGCTCAGTGGATAGAACGTCAGCCTGCGGACTGAAGGGTCCCAGGTTCGATTCTGGTCAAGGGCACGTACCTTGGTTGCGGGCACATCCCCAGTAGGAGGTGTGCAGGAGGCAGCTGACCGATGTTTCTCATCGATGTTTCTAACTCTCCCTTCCTCTCTGTAAAATATCAATAAAATATATTTAAAAAAAAAAAAAGAACATCGAACATGAGCTCTATCTACCCTCCTCTATTTGAGTGGTTGACTGTCAGGCGAGGCCACACAGCAGAGCTCCGGGACAGTGGGTACACGGCTGGGTCCCTCCCTTTCCCAGGGAGGAGGCTCCAGGAAAGGTTCCCGCCCCCATCCACCTGCCCTGGAGCAGATGTCACAGCCCCCTGCACTCCCATGGGCACCTGCGCACTGGTCTCCAGCAGGTGGGCCATGCACCCCAGCCCGGGCGGCATCTGGCTGTGGCACTGGGCCGCTACCTGGGTTCACTGGAGGGGGGACTGTCCTCACAGGCTCCCTCTGCTCATTTTGGTGGGTCTGGGAGGTGTAACCATGCACACGTGTGCACTTACGTATGTATGTGTGTTTATGTATGTGCGTATGCATGTTGCCTCGTGTTTAGAAGACGTCCTTTCGCTGCCATAGCTATTTTAAAGCAGACTGAACTGGTAAAAGTGGCCTAGTTTTCTTGTCACCCGGATGGAAATACAAACCCAGAGCTCCCCGTGGCGTTTCAAGCACCTCACGGCCTGACCCCAGTTGGACTTATTTCTGCCCCAAGCCCACGGTGCGGGAGGAGGCGGGGGAGGGAGAGGGATCAATACCTGGACCAGAACTCCTCCAGCCCAGCCTTCCGGAGGGACGGGGCCACGTGCTGGAAGTGAACCAGAAGAATAATTCGGCCATATTTTTCAAGGAAAGTTATTAAAATATTGACATTCCATCTGCACAGGCTCGCCCTGCAGACGGGGCTCATTTAATTACGCAGCACCCTCCACATCCTGGCCTTCAGTCCGATTCCTCCAGAAAGCACAGACGCCCAGGCTCCTCAAACTCCCAGCAGGCCCTGTAAGTCCCCAGAGCGATGGACTTGCTGTCTGGGTCGCAGGTACAAGCTCCCGGAGCCTTCTGGAAACAGGCGGGGGTGTGAGCCGAGCCGTGTCCTGTGCACGGCGCTTGTGTTTGTCCTTCTGGTTTTAATCTTTCTCAAGTAATGTCTTAGATGTGACAGTTGGGAGCCCTTGTCCTCCGGGGGGGCAGCGTATGAAACGTGTCTTCCCAGAGGGCTGCCTGGGTGCAGCTGAGACGGGGCACATGGCCCATGAAGCTCGGGGCAGCACCTGTCGGTCAGGGGCAGGGATTGCCTGCTTCACGGATGCTGCCAAAACCTGAGGGAGCAATTAGGGTGTGAAAGTGACAGTATCTGAGCTGACGTGCACGTGTGTACATGTGTGTGCTCGAGCAGACATTCTTTGTGCTTAAAACACTGTCATTCATGAGAAATGCAAATGAGTGGTATTGCCATGAGAAGGTAGAAGAGGCAAATCCTCAGGTTCTGTTTAGAGCAGCGGTTGGCAACCATTGGTGGTCTGTGAGGTCCGAAAAGTTGGCGACCGCTGATTTAGAGCACCGTCTCCTGATGAGGCTGTGGTGGGCCGCCCTGTGCTCTGTGGGGTGTTCAGCTGCATCCTTGGCCTCCGCCCACTGGATGCCCCCCTCCAGTTATGACAGCCAAAAATGCTGTGGCCAGTGTCCCCCAGGGGGTTGCCTGTGGTTGAGATGTTTCAGCGTGGGCTGCACCCTGTCTACCTGGTCAGTCCCGTCCTCCCTGGCCATCGGCAGTGCTGCAGCCTCGTGTAGCGCAGCGGTGCTGACTGGCAGAGGGGTGACGCAGGAGATGTCACCATTTGCTTTGGTTTGTGGTTAGCACATTGAATTATTTAGGGGCCAGGGTTAAAGTTATAATTCTGTGGGAGATTTTGACAGTTGAAAAAATCAAAATGGCCTATGACATAAGATCACCGTGGCACCTTCGGAGGTGAAAAAAGCATAGCAGCTCCACCCAGAGCACTTTCTCATCTTTCTCTTGCATGGTTTCTCACTGTTGATTTTTTTGTGATGGGAGGTGAGAGGCAGGGAAGGGGCTGGAAGGCTCTGGAGGCTGGGGTGGCAGTGGTCCAGGGTTGTCCTGTCCAGGCTGGTGTAGGAGGTGGCCACCTTCCGTTCCCTGCAGCAGCTCCTGGTCTGCAGGGTAGCTGGGGATGGGGGCCTGCGTTGTGCAGAAGTCCCTCACTGGAGATCCAGGGTGTCCAGCAGTGCCCAGCCTGTTGGATTGAGTGCTGACTCTGCCTCCCTCCTGGACCCGACACTCTCCAACCCCTGTGGGGGACCTGGTATGGCCTGCCTGTAACTGGTGGCCCTCAGCCCCCACACCACGACCTCCACCACAGGTCTGCTCTGGGGCCCTGCCACATGCAGCTCTGGGAAGGGGGCAAGGAAGGAGAGAACAACATTTGCATGAACCAAATTCTAGCATTTAAGACCCCAAGCAAGGCAGAGCCCATTCTCGCACGAAGGGGGGTCCTGTCCCCTTCAAACACATGGCAGATGGCTGGGTCGGCAGTAACAGGGACACGGGGGTGAAGCAATGGCCTCTGGCAGTGCACAGATGCTGGTGCCAAGTCCTCAAGCTGCGAGGCTCCCAACACACACTCACGCTGTGGCTGGTTCCCCCCTGCGGGTTAGGGATCCCAAGGGGCTATTAAGGAGGATGTTAACATTATCAGGGAGACAAACGTAAGTGTTACTTCGAGTAAAATAGTAATTTGGGTTTTACAGACAGAAAGCATTCATTTCAGCAAATGGATGTACGCACAGGCCAGGCGGGCCTGCAGCCTGGCAGATATTGACCCTGGCTGATTTAGGGAGCAGAGGCAGCCAGGCCCGTGGTCGAGTCCACAGAATCTGGAGAGGAGGCCAGGAAATATTGTCAACACAGAAGACATGCTGGGGGGCCAGCACGCCCATAAAAATTCGATGAGGCTCCCCGCCAGCTCTGTGTGGAACTCAATTTTTAATCGCGATGGTCATGCTAGCACATGTAGTTGATAGCAACAGTTTCATTAATATTAAAACACATTCTCTCTCCCTCTTTTGAGCATGACAGTAAACCAATTTTCAGAAATTCTGTAACATGACCAGATCTCCGAGCCCTCTGTCCTGCCCGCAGAGGACGCAGCGTCTCCGGGGCTGCTGTGGAGACCAGGCCGCAGCTGCAGCCACACCGGCTTCTCGTCCTTGCAGCTCATTTTTGCTGGTGGGACCTCCATGGGTAGAACTTCCCTCTCCACTTAGCTTAGGCGAGTAGAATGTGTCTGGGAAACTTCCTCTGTCAGATGGCAGTACACAGCTCAACACACAGTACTCACCAGTTTTCAAAAGGCTTCACACTTTCCACATGGAGGCCACCTCTAGACTCAAATGTTGTCACCCACATAAATGTTGATACAAACGAAGACTGCACTGTGAGGCTTTGATAACGGCCCAGACGCAGGCAGGGCAGGCCTTCCCTAATTGGACTGGCAGAAACCAGATAAAGAGGAAGCAATCTAAATTACCTTTAGAGACTTGTGATTGAAAAAATGATGTAGAGCATTTTTAGAGCTTGGTCAGGTAGGACAAAGGTCTGGACAGGAGCGGACGGAAGCTGCATTTGTAGGTCTGCGGGCCCTGGGAGGCCTCCTGGTGTGTCTGACAACCTGGTTGTCCTGCAGTAAATAGCCACGATGATGCAAATGGAAAACATGCTTCTTGAGAGCGTACAGGCGCCGTTTTTAGGATTCTACACATTTAATCCCTGTATCCCTCCCCGCTGGCTTATGGGGTATGGACAGTTACTGTTGTTTAATAGAGAAAGAAACTGCCCAGCCGGCATTGCTCAGTGGTTGAGCGTCAACCTATGCACCAGGAGGTCATGGTTCGATTCCCGGTCAGGGCACATGCCTGGGTTGCAGTCTCGATCCCCAGGAGGGGGCGTGCAGGAGGCAGCTGATCAGTGATTCTCTCTCATCATTGATGTTTCTGTCTCTCTCTCTCCTTGTCCCTTCCTTTCTCTGAAATCAATTAAAATATATTTTAAAAAATAGAAAAAGCAACTGAGGTGCAGGGAGGTTGAGGAACTTGTCCAAGGTCACACAGCTGGCCAGAGGCAGAGCTGGGATAGGAAGTGACATGGCACTGACGAGGGTCCTACCTACCCTGTGCGACCACCACCCGAAGAGTTACAAGAGGTATGAGGGGCATCTACAAAGTCAAAGTCATTGTGTGGATACTTTTAATGTGATTAGGTTAGAATTTTGGGTGAGATTCTTCAACAGGCTCTAAACACAGGGTGGCTGCTTTCCTCTGGGCCCCACTGCCTGGGTTTGACCCCTTAATTGCCCACATCCTACCTGCATGACCAGGATAAAGAGAATGGATTCCTCCAGCCCTAGGAGCTTGTCTGTCATCACGCCCACTTTACAGACGAGGGAACTGAGGCACAGGGAAGTCAGAGTACATAGACAGTGCCTGACCCATGAGTGTCACAAAAGGTCAGCTGTCCATCGTTCAGATATTCTGAATTGCATTTGTCATTTCTTAGCTCCCATGAATGCAGCTGAGTTACTCCTGATGAAGCACTCCCACCACACTCAGGTTGCTTCTGCAAATTGCAAATGCTGGGGAGGGCATCAGGGCATGGAGGTGCCCTGTGAGGCATGTGGGGGCCCTGGAGGTGGGGTGACTATAAGAGAGAATGGACTCAGGGCCTCATTACTCAGCTCCGCTGTCTGGAAAGCAGCACTGATGGACGCTTGCCTGTCTCTTCAGAGAAATGTGGCCGTTCCATTAGAGGTGTCATGAATATTTCAGGTCTCCCAAGGAGGGAATGTACCCCCTCAGCCCCGGAGGCTCCTGGGTATCTGGGCACTCCCTGTGCTGAAGGCTTACTGTGCACTAATCACAGCTCTGCGCCCCGGCCCGGTGTAGGGAAAGCATGCTGCGAACCTCGTGCTCGCTGCGCCATGGTCCCTGGAGACTCATCGCCTGGTCTGCACTGGAGGGCAGGCGAGGAGGCGGAGGGAGATTCCGGGGAACAGCTGCCTCAGAGGTTCTCCAGGGCGATTTTCGCTCCCGCTCCGCCATGCGGGCTCATTGTGCATTCCTCACAGTCAGCCTGGAGGAGCCCCATGTTTCTGTGTGGCTGCTTTGGCCACTGGCCTTCGCCAGCTTTTCAAACCCGAGGAGAGCAGCCGCATGTTCTGGATGAAGTACGGCTTCAGGCCCATTTGTCACAGGAGCCGGCTCCTGCGGCTGCCTGGCTGCCTGACCCTCCCAGGGCTGCACAGCTGCTTCCTGCCCACGTTAATGCTGGCTGCCCAAGGGCACCGTCAGAATTAAAACCCTTGCCAAGCAGGGCCCTTTGAAATGAGCAAGACGACTTTAAGGGGGCTGTCATTTTAGCTCCACGAGGGACTGAACCCCATTCGCAGCCTGGCCGCGAGAAAGCTCTTTCCATGCTCACCCGGGAGGTCACTCATTCCTCTGTTCCTCAGCCCACTGCCTTCCCTCTTCCCACAGCCTTCTGAGCGCTGCTGGCCTGTTCGGGCAGCATTAGGGGCTGCTGAGCAAAGCCACCCAGGAGTGACGGCTGTCCCAGAGGGGAGATGCATGGTGAGCGAACGTGTACAAGGCAATGGCCGTCCAAGCCGGCAGGGCGCCTGTGCTCTGAATTTCGCTCTTTGTGGACACTGACTGGTCTTTCCTTCAGCAGAAACGTGGGATGTCATGTATCGGCATGCGGAGGGTTTTTTGTCTCTTCTTTCTGGCTCTAGGCACGGTGGTGTGTGAGCCCAGGACTGGGGGCCTGCTCCCAGCTCTGTAGTCCATGGCCACGGAGGTCTCTGCAAACACGTCCCACCAGGCCCGACTCTGAGCCCTGGGCATAACAACACCCACGGGCAGTGCCCACGTGCGTCCTGTCCTGTCTAGTTTTACCTGGAAGTGATCTTCCTGGAACTCTCAGGTGAAGAGTCTGAGATGAAGCCTGATGGCCTGGGTACAGTTGTTGACTTGAAGTGTTAATGAGAGCGAAAGTCTAAGGTGTTCTCCATAGGAGAGCCCCACGGGGTTGCTGGAAAGCTCTGGGTCTCCGGTCGGTCGGTCCTCACTGCATGACAGGCTGGGGGGCCCCACGGCCCATCAGCCTCAGCTCCCTTTCCTCACCTGTCGCGTTGTGACTGACGAGGACGCCTCTCTGGTTTCTGGGAATGTCTGGGAGGTGGCACATGTGAGTGGCACGGACCTGGCCCCAAACGAGTGATAGCTGGAAACACCCCCTGGACACGTCACGGGTGTTCATTGCCTCTTGATGGTAGCATGTCTTTCAAATGTGACTATTGTGGTGGGAAATTGGAACATGGACCATGTATTCACCTGCTTTGAAATAAGGAGCTGCTTGAAGGACTGGAGCCTTGTTGAAAGAGAAAAATCTTAGGTGGACCCCGAGTGTCATGGAAATGGAGACAAGAGAGGAGGCTCAGAGGGCTGGCTCTCCTGTAGGCCAGGGCGGGACCTATGGCCACAGGGGTCCCGGGCGCTGCAACTTTGGTGGTGTATGTGGCTGACCCTGCACGGTGTTTCTACAGACACGGGACCCCGAAGTGGACAAGCTCCGGGACCAGGTCTGGGGGGCAGGATGAGGGATATGGACATGACCGTGGCCACCAGCTTTATCTGCCCCTTGGCCAGGGCCCTCCCAGTCTCAGGCCATAGGCCCACCCATAGCGACTGCGGAGAAAGTACAGTAGACCCCGAAACCTGTGGGTGCCAGGGTGTGTGTATGTATGAGGTTATGTGTGTGAGAAAGATTATGTGTATGTGTGAGTGAGATTGTGTATGTGTGTGTACATGTGTGTCTATGTGTGTGTGGACATGTATGTGCTGCAGATCAGGGCTGAGGGCCCCACATCCCAGTGGTCCTTCCCTCCCTCATTTGTGCATGGGCAGTTGGGGCGCTGGCCCTGTGGTCCTGGGTGGTGGGGGAGCAGCGACCACCCCTCCTCCCATGCCCCCTGTGTCTGGAGGACCATGGTGGTCAGTGACTTGGGAGGGGAGCTCCTGTATCTCTTGAGGGAGGGCTGTGGAGAGGCCACCCGCCTGGAGCTTCTAGGGTTCCCTGCTGGGGACACCTGGCACCTCTCCATTTATTATCTGTGGCTTGGGTTTCCATGGAAACCCCCTGTTGCAGGAATCACAGGCCCATGAAAGTTTTTCAACTATCATTATTTTAAAGAATGTTGCTCCCCTTTCTTTGCCCACTCGGAGAGCTGTTTCCATGGAAACTGGAGTAGAAACTGCGGGTAGGAGAGGAAGTCAGGTCCGACCGTTCCGCTGGATGTCTGCTGGGCCTGCAGTGCTGGGGCCAGGGCTTCTCTGTTCTCAAGTGTCTCCACGTTTGATGTGAAAGCCTGGAAACAGTGAAACCCAGTGGGACGAGGTAGGGGGTGGTGTGGGTGTGGGGCGTAGGGGTGAGCTGAGGGGGGTGTTTCTGTCAGTGTGTAGCCAGCCGGTGTGAATGTCATACCTGAGACTAGGTGACGGACATACAATATTTATGTCCGTATCAGGGAAGACAAGTTAAGCCAATAATAGAACCAGTCAGGATACCAGAGCGGCTCTTTTATTTATGAGCCGACCCCCTTCTTGGGGAGAGTCACGTGGCATAGCAACTGGTCGCCGCAGCCTTTGTGGGTGTGAGGACAGTCCTCACACCTTCCTCTCTTGTCACTCGCCTTCCAGGTGGCTCTTAGTACCTGGTGCTGCTGGCTTACAGCCTGGAGTGAGGACCAGGAGGTGGGGGTGAGGGGGGTGGTGTGCCAGGGCCCCGGCCTCCTGCAGACAGCAGCGTTGGCCTGGGATAACCCTAGGGCTGCCCTCGCCACTTTTTTCGTGCCTCCTCCCCGCCCCTGCCCCCATCCTCCCCCAGTGATGCCTGGCTTTGCTTGCAGCCCGGCTGCTTCCCCAGGACTGATGACCAGGCTGGTGGACCTGTGCCCATGTCACAGGCGCCCAGAGACAAGGGGCGTGCCCTGATCGTGGTGGGCTGCAGGGAGGAGCAGCGAGTTCATGCAGCGCAGAACAACTCAGCGCTTCATGGGCCACAAGTGACTCAGCTAAACGCTCCCTGCCCCTTGCAGCTCCACATGCTCACGCACTCACGTGGGGCGCCCAGGCGGGCAGGACCACCAGCCCAGCCCACTCTGTCTCCGGTCCAGTAGGCCAGGCCCGGCATCCCCACCTTTTCCGAGGCCCTTAAAGCCACATGGCCTACTGTGGGGAGCTGACAGGTGTGGGGGTACGCCTGATGGGTGTCCATTGAGCACCAGTCAGCCCGAAAAGCTGAAAACACTCCAAGTTCAGGTTGCATTTGTTGGCCTCAGGCCAACGCTGCCATCTGCAGGAAGCCATGTGCAGAGTGATGGGCAATGGGAAAGACCCCTACTTCCGCTTGGCTGGTGTGACTGGTGCCCTCCGTGCTGCGCCCTGAAGAGGGGACACTTCCCTCAGCCAGCAGACCAGGAGGAATCAGGGTACAGGGGGGCGAGGCCCCAGCTCCCAGGCCTGGTCAGCAGGTGCTTGGAGCGGCGTGGAGCTGGGCACACAGCCCTCCCGGGACAGTGCCCGAGACTCCGCCCAGCACCGTTAGAGCTCTTTTTCTTCTGGGAATCGGTAAATTTTCACTAATCTCCCCAAACATTGTCAGTCTGTTTTCTTAAAGTGCAAACATATACAGTACGTTCATCATTTAAAATACCATTTTTTAAAAATACATTTTATTGGTTTTTTACAGAGAGGAAGGGAGAGGGATAGAGAGTTAGAAACATCGATGAGAGAGAAATATCGATCAGCTGCCTCCTGCACACCCCCTACTGGGGATGTGCCCGCAACCAAGGTACATGCCCTTGACCGGAATCGAACCCGGGACCCTTCAGTCCGCAGGCCGATGCTCTATCCATTGAGCCAAACCAGTCAGGGCTAAAATACCATTTTCTTAATGGTTGAAAATGTTCTCTAGATGTTTCTGTGGAACTGTGAACAGTTAGGGAACAGCGCATTTCATTTCAGAAATAAGCAGTGTTACTGATCTTCACAAACATCAGATGGGGGGATAATTAAATTAGGGGAGGCCAGTGTTCTGCTAATCACTGACAATCCATGTGGCGGTAAGGACCACGATTTGTCACATTGGATGCGCTCGTGCAGCCACAGGGATCAAGGCCGGTACCTGCTGATGGATCTGCACTTCCCCTTCCTGTGAACCAGCTGGAAACACCCAGAGGTTACGTTGCTTTGGTTGGACTAGGGCGCCCTGGCAGTGCAGAGTGATGGGCAGTGGGGGGAAGACTCTGACTTCTGCTTGGCTGGTGCGTCTGGTGCCCTCCATGCACTGGGCACCGGAATGCTGCGCCCTGAAGAGGAGGGGACTGTGCGGGGACATTGGGGGTATAGAAGGCCCAGGAGTCAGCAGGTGGGAGGCTGGTGGTCATGCTCCCTCCCGCCTCTCCATGGCTATGACCCAGGCCTGGTCCCTGCACGTGTGGCCACCACGTCAGGTACTCAGGTGCGTGGGCAGAGTCTCTACCCCTGATACAGGTTCTCTCCCAGGAGCTTCAGTAGAGCGGGCTTCTGGCATAAAAGCATCAAACTCAAGATCAACCCCAGGAAGACAAGGGGACACTCTGTGAACATGGGGAAATCAAGGCACTTCCGAGGAATGCACAGGTCAGAGAGCACCTTTCAAAGGAAACGAAATGAAAAACGGATGAACAGAAACACAGCCAAATGCGTGGGATACACGCAAGTGCTGAGAAATGTACAGCATTACATGCTAGCATTAGAACCAGAAAGGCCTCCAGGTAATATCCTGAGCGCCTCACCCAAGAAACTAGAGAAAGGAGAGCAAGACAAACCCAAAAACAAGCAGGAGGGAGGAATAATAAAGAGCAGAAATCGATGCTAAATGTAAGGAAAAAAATAGAAGGAATGACACGAAGATCTGGTTCTTAAAAAAAGTCAAGAAATTAATCTCTAGCAAGACTGGTAAAAATAAGAAGACACAAATCAGAAATGCCAGGAACAAAACAAGGATTATCACTACAGTGTCCCTGCTAAAAACACAATGAAGGAATATTACAAACAACTTCAAGGGCACAGATTTGGAGAAGAAACTGACCAATTCCTTGAAAATCACATGCCATCAAAAGTCAACCAAGGTGAACTAGGCAATCTGAATACCTCTCTAATCACTCAAGAAACTGAATTTGTTTAATGCTCCCCCCACAATAAAATCTCCAGGCTCTGATCGATTCACTGGATAATTCTACCAAATGTCTAAAAAATGACCACTAATTTTACATGATTCCTTCCAGAAAACAGAAAAGGAGGGACACTTCTCAACTTATTATGTGAGGCCAAAACCAGACAAAGATAGTACGGGAAAAAAAGAGAGAAAACTACAGACCATTATCTCTTATCAATGTAGATACAAACATTGGCATTAAATATTAGCAAACGGAACCAACAGCGTCTAAAAAAAATTGTCCTTCACAGCTGAGTGGGATTTGTTCCAGGTGCTAGGCCAATGTTCAGGGTCAGTTGGTGTAATCCACCCTCCCATCAAAGCAAGAGGAAAAATCTGCAGCCACATCAGTCAACACAAAAGCATTCTAGAAAACCCACATTCATTCAGGATAAAGCTCTCAGCAAGGTGGGGACAGGTAATCCAGCTGAGGTAACCTGGAGCTAACATCACAGTCAACAGTAAGTCACTAATGATGCCTGTGGTGTGCATGTGTGTGCGCGTGTGCGATGTATGTGTGTGGTATGTGTGTGTATTTGTGTGCAGTGACTGTGGTGTGTATGTATATGTGTGTCTGTGGTATATGTGTAGTGTGCGTCTATATGCGGTGTATATGCGCATAGTGTATAAAGTGTGTGCGTGCATATGTGGTGTGTATGCATGTAGCGTATAAAGTGTGTGCACATGTGGTGTGCATGCACGTAGTGTGTAAAGTGTGCGTGCGTGTGTATGTGTATATCTGGTGTGTATGCATGTAGTGTATAAAGAGTGTGTGCGTGTGTATATTGTGTGGGGCATGTGTCTGCCCACTCCTGTGCTCTGAGCCCACAGCAGCCATTTGGAGAGCTGGCCCCACGTTGGGAGGGACACTTAGCCAGATGGGGTGTGAATACAGCAAATTCCTGCACCAATCGGAGGTGCAGCGAGTCCACAGCTGTGGACTCCAGAGTAAGACAGATTCTTTTCATTTGCCGCCTGTCACCGCAGGCAGGCAGTTACCAGTCTATCAATCGTGGGGGGAGGAAGGCTTAATGGAGGGGAGGGCCGGAGCGGCTGTGAGAGGTGCCCATTTGCCTCTCCTGAGCGTTCCTCCTTCAGGAAAAGTGTAATTGTATTATTTCTAGAATTGGCAGCGTGAACGTCGAAGGCAGGGTGTACTTTAACATTTTGCGCTGCGTATCCGGCGTATTTTTTCCAGTAATAACTTTCAATTTGACAGTTCACTTATCTGCGATGATTAGCTATGATTTTGACCCATCTGAACGGTGACAGACTATCGTGAGGGAATATGTATGTTCTGTGCGTTACCAACCAGGCCAAATTCCAGGCGTATTTCCCAGGAATGTTCGATCGCAGGGCGTGGGACACCTGTGATGAGGCTGTCATGGCGTCACTGGTGGCTATATCTGTGCCCGGCATTGTGTTTGGAAACGGGAGGGAGAGGCCCAGAGGTATTCCCCACCAGCTTCCAGCGCGAGTTGCTAGCGCACCATTTCAGTGGAGAGTCGGTGCCCCCGGGAACCAGGGCTCCAGCTGCCTGGGTGAGTGGCTTTTATCATTTGGGGGTGCGTTTGGAGTGACTGGTCTTTCTCTACCCGGTAGGGAGAGTTGCTGCCAGCAGCGGCCCCGGTCTGCCACGGATTCAGACCGGAAGGGCCACAGGTATGCCTGCCACTGCTTCTCATGGGGATTGCGTGTGGGGGCCCCAGGGTTCCGGCGTCAGTAGCTCAGGGCTCCTCTGCCCTTTCCTGGACAAGCTGAAGGTACAGAAAATATAAGAGTCACTCTTGGCCTTTTGGTGGCCCCTCACTATCCTGGGGGCATCTCAAAGGGTGAGGGCTGTCCCTCTATGGCTGGCCTTGTGGTCCCTCTGGGCACGAGGAGGGAAAGTCACACTTCAGAGCTGCCAGAGAAGGAGGGGATCCCCAGCCCCCACGGACTTCCTGAGAGCCTCTGTCCTGAGATGGTGGCTTCCGTGACAAGTGGCTGAGACCATCCGCATAGATCGCTATGCCAACTGCAACACCATCGTGTAATTCAGTGGTTCTCAGCCTTTCTAACGCCGTGACCCTTTAATTCAGTTCCTCATGTTGTGGTGACCCCAACCATAACATTATTTTCGTTGCTACTGCATAACTGATATTTACATTACGATTCATAACAGTAGCAAAATTACAGTTATGAAGTAGCAACGAAAACAATGTTATGGTTGGGGGTCACCACAACATGAGGAACTGTATTAAAGGGTCGCGGCATTAGAAAGGTTGAGAAACCACTGGTGGAATTCAATGACCACAGTGGAGTCTGGATGGGGCTTGATTAGCAGTCAGACCATGGAGGTACAAGAGAAATTGAAACAGCTGTTAATTTGATTTGAGTCCATAATCTTCAAGAACTGATTGTAAGTGGGGAATGCTAATTAATCTCTTTTCCCACATTTTTCACATGAGTTGACGGACGACCGTGAAACAGCCGTTTGATGATGGTGCCGCTTGCTGGTCGATGCCAATTAGGTCTGCGCTTCAGATCTGGCGTCTGCAGGGTGTTTGTTGCCCATCCATGCCAGGCAGAGCCTCGTCTATGCCCTGGCTCACATGTGTCCCTCCGTCTCTGTGCCAGCCCCCACTCCAGGCCCCGCGTCCTAACTGGCTGCAAAGTGCTGTGGCTGTCATATCTGTCTCCAGCTTCTCTCTACTCAGATATGTCCTCCCTGCAGCTGCTCAAAAATCAGTAAGTTTTCACCAAACTAACCTTACAAATGTACATTATGGCCCATGGGGTAGGGCAGGGAACAGAAAGTGGGTCCTATTGAGCAGGAGAAAACCAACATATTAGCAGGCAATGTGATTGAACACCTGGGAGCACACATGAGGAATTTATGAAAATCCATTAAAACCACACACAAGTTGAACTCTGGTTCCACAGGTTGGCCAGATTGTTTTCAATAAGAAGCATTTCCCTGTACCACCAGCAGCAATTAGGAGGTGTATCAGGGCGGGACTAATTATAGTGATGGCCTGGGGCCCAGGGGTGTGGCTGGGAGAGAGGCCTCTGCAGGACTGTGCCCGTGTAGGGCTCCTCCATCTCCGGGTCACAGCTCACTGTCTTCAAATCCTTATCTGGGGTCCGCTTCTGGGGTGACCCGACCTGAGATGAACCCCTCTGAAACCCATTCAGCTTCCAAACGCACCCAACAGTGGGGCCAGCTGGATGACCTCAGCCCAGACATACCACCCATCAGTCCATCCTCATGTGACCGTCACCCATCTCACAGGTGAGCCATTAGGTCGTCAAGGTTGTCGGTGTTAGATTACACGGTGATGAACCAGGCGGCCTGGACCAGAACCAATGTCTGACTCAAATACCCTGTGACCCTTGTATTGAATAGGGACGTCAGTAGCCACAGAACCCCTCAGAGCTGGGGGACGTTAGAGACTTCGTCCGTCACCTCCTTCTACAGACGGGACACGTAGGGGCAGGGAAGGACAGGCGACCTGAGACTGGGGGGCCATGGTGCCTGATTTCTGACACTCCCCTCGACCCTAGGTTTTCATGGGCAGGATGAAACCAGGCCAGTCCCATGTGGGGTGTGTAATAAGACCAGGACCACACTAGCCAGAAGGAGGAGGCCGCCTCTTGTGCCGCATGCTGAGCCAAGTCTGCTGCATTAACACCCTAGAACATTCTAAAATCATGGAGTTCTCCTGAGAATAAATGTCCAATCGAATATGAAGCATACGAGCCACCTCCCGCCTGCCAGCTTGGAAAATAGTTTTCCTTCTTTGATGTCCTAGGTCGTATTCGCACCTCCAGGGTTGTGGGCCCATCACCCACAGTGTCACGTGCCCATTTCATCCCAAAGGCACAATTTCCTAAAACTGAGAGCATGTTTTTAAAAAGGAGGGGGGGGGGAGGGTCTTTTCAATATCCTAAATTTCTTGGGATACGTTTCAAAGTATTACACTCCTGTGACTAGATCTACAGGCATTGTCTTTTTCCCCCCTTTAAAATAAAGAAGAAACACTATAAACCGCTGTTTTCAGGTGAAGGATGAAAAGAATTGCAATAACTGCAGCCACTTCTATCAGAAATCGTGGAGAAGGTGGGGATGTGTGAGCTGACGTGAATGCGCATCTGGAAGGCCCCGCTCAGGGAGAGCAGGCGATTCCCATCAGCTGTCCTGGTCGGCTGGGCGCCCTGCCGCCTCGTGCGCCGCACCCCTGCGCCCCAACTCCCTCTGTCTGTATTAACGACAGGGAGGCAAGCGGCTGGTCCCTCCTGACACCCTCCGATCACCTGAATTTACTGTGTGAAGTAATTGCTTTCGGGTCCATTTTGAAATGTCAAGGAGTGAGTAAAGGCTTGAATATTTATAGGTGTTGGGACCCACTCGAAGGACAGGGCAACGTGAAATGCAGAGGGGCCGCGGGAACCAGTCCGAGCGTCTTTCATAGGAAGTTTGCAGGCAGGAGCTGAAGGCACGTGGGGCCTCCCCGCGGCTTTCCTTGGACGTTGGCTAAGCCCGGGAGCTGAGGCGGCCCCTGAGCGGGAGGTGGAACCACGTCTCTCTTTAGGGTCCTCGCACCCCCACCCCCTCCATTTATCTCCAGTTCTCCCACCTGGTTTAAAATAGAAGGAATGCCTTATTGGGAAAGCTAGATTGGCTCTGAGACCTGGTGAGCAGGGAGGCTGCCCCAGTACAGCCGACCTCACAGGCAGCTTGGAGCGCTGGGCTTGGGAAACGGAGGCAGGGGTGCCCTCAGACACCTTGGATCTTTGGTCAAGCACGCCCGTGGGAGACACTGCTTCTCAGAACGGGCAGCATACAGACATTAGCGGTGTCACTAGCGTTTCCCTAAATGACTGCTGAGTGAAAAGGTGGCTCTCAGGGTTGGGAGCTGGGCAGGTGCAGGGCAGCCCTCAAGGGAGAAGCAATAACAGCCAACATTCGCTAAGTGCTTCCTGCGTCCAGGCTGTCCCCGTGATCCCTGTGGTCCCCTCAGTTAACCTGGTAGGAGCAGGCACCCTACCTGGTAGGGAGGCAGGTGCTCAAAGCTGGTGGCCTGAGTTGCTGGAGCCAGGACCTAGCCCCGTCGCTGGGAACACTGGGGGTGAGCCTCTGTGTGGTTCACCAACCCCTGTGCCCTGCCTCCTGGGCACGTGATGGATGCCATTTCCTGTCCCTGAAGATTCCACTGCTTTGGTGGTGAAATCCTCCCAGTGCTCAACGACGACAGGATTCGGAGATGGTGCCTTTTGCAGGGTGGGCCTGGGTGTCCGTGGTGCAGGTGGGCCTGGGTGTCCGTGGCGCAGGGTGGGCCTGGGTGTCAGTGGCACAGGTGGGCCTGGGTGTCCGTGGCACAGGTGGGCCTGGGTGTCCATGGCACACAGCAGAGCCCTGCGAACACCGCCGCTCGGTGTGGCTCACAGCGAGCCTTTCTCTGGTCAGGCTGCGGGACTGCAGGCATGCATGTTGGTGCAGCCCAGCGGCTCGCCTGCTTTCCGGTGGCTCCTTCCATGGCTGTGGGGTTTCACCCACACGCGTGCAGTTACTGCCCAGCCAAGGGCCCAGGGTCTCTCCTCTCTACTCCTGGGGAGACCCTCCAGACTCTGCTGGCGCATCTGAGCTGCCGGCTGGGACTTCCCAGAGAGAAGTGAGAGTCTGCGACCCTCCCGACAGCTTCCTGGGACCTGCCTCGGGCTGTAGGCCAATGACAGGGCTCACGCCTGCTTTCTCTCCTCTCCAGGGTCAGTTATCTGCTACCCGTTGTCCAATATTTGAATACAGATTTTCATATATTTTGTTGGGTTTTCTACCTGTTTTGTCAAGGATGTCAATTCTCTTGGCAGTTACTTCTTCATGGTGTAGAAGAAGCCAGTGTGTCTAAGATTCCTGTTACTTATAGTTTTTCTTTAAAAAACTTTCTTTGCAGGCCTGGCTCAGCAGTCCAATCCACATGTTCCTCTTGAAGCAGAATGAAGGCAGTCCCAGGGGCAGCTGGCCCCTCCTGAAGCCCCAGCTTGGGGCTCCATGCTCAGCTCCAGCCCTGTGGACCGGGAACTCGCCTGCCTGCTTCCCATGTCAGCCTGAAGCTCCTGGGGAACGAGCCAGGGCTTTTCACCTGGGACCACGTCCACGGACAAGGAACCCGGCAGAGCCCACGGGAAGCATCCGGGTGCTTGCCGCAGTAAATCCGACCCGAGGCCGGGCTGAAACAGAACCGACTGCCATGTCCACGGAAGCACTTCCCTCCCCCTGGGGGCTCCAGCTGCTCGTGGGAACTTGCTGCCCATTGGCCTCCTCTCAGCAGACAAGGACTTGTGGAGGCGATTCGATTCCCCCAAACATGAGGACCTCGCGGGAAGATGTGACGGGCCTAGGAAGGAAGACTTAAGGTTAGTGGGCAGTGCCGTGACCTGCATAGGAAATAGGGGGCTGGCTCGGCCACCAGGCTCTGCAGCTGAGAGTGTGCTGCCCATGAGGCTGGGAGACTCCATTGGGAGATTAGAGGCGTGCCCTTGACTGACAGTGTCTCCCTGCATCACGGTGGATTGCAGAGCCGGCTCCTGTGGCCCTTACACAGACCAGAAGCTCATAAGCCGTTGTGTCCTCCAAAGGCACTCCCCACCTTCCTGGGTGTGGGCAGAGAGTTGGGCGCTGGGCTCAGGCAGGAGATGCCAATCACCGGTGCCTCCACGAGGCATGTACGAGGCATGTCAAGGCCATGTTCTTGATGCGGGTTTGGGAGGCGCAGGCGGCCTTTTGCTTCTCTCAAAGCCGAGCAGCAAAGTGACTGGGTTCGGCTTTTGCAAGCAGATGAAATAGCAGCATCGCTCGGTACCACGCATTAAAGGAGACAGGTCTGTGCCCCTGCTCCCCGGAAGGTGTTTGCAAAGCCGATGGCAAACAGGAGTTCGGGGTGGTCTGGGAAGCCGCCAGCATCACCAGGGGAGTGGAGAGTCCATCCTCATCAGGGCTCACAGGGAGCACAGCTTCACTGTGGGCCTGAAATGGGAGAGCCTGAAGCCTGGAAGCTCACGGCACATGGGTCTGGGAAACACCAAATCCACAGTCAGGCCCAGGGTCCTGGGGTGAAGGAAAGGGGAGAATTTCGAGGAGCTACTGAGGCCTCTTTGGTTGTTAGGCAAGACTCCTATTGTACATTAAAATGGAGACAAGAACTTTCATTCATGCATCCATCATCCATCCACTCATCCATCCACCAAGCATTTATCCATCCATCCATCCATCCATCCATCCGTTTTGCCTCACGCCATTCAGTGAATACCTGCTATGTCCCAGGTGTTGTTCCAGACCCTGATAACATCCAGTAAGAAATAAGCACCTTAGACAAGTTTCCTGGACTGCCAAGCTTCTTGTGAATTCTGTCTTCTTATGGGAAAGACAAAACAAAACCATGAATGTGTCCCCCTCATGTTCATAGGTCAAAGCCCTAATCCCCAAAGGGATGGTATTTGGAGTCGGGGGTCTAGGGAAGGTCACTGGGGCTAGATGAGATCATGAGGGTGGGGTCCTCACAATGGGAATAAGTGTCCTTATAAGAGGAGACCCGAGTCAAACAAGCTCTGGCATCTAATGTGTAGCTCGGTGACTATCCTATATAATGATAATAAAAGGCTAATATGCAAATCAACCGAATGGCAGAATGACCAGTCACTATGATGCGCACTTGCCACCAGGGGGCAGACACTCAATGCAGGAGCTTCCCCTAGTGGTCAATGCGCTCCCGTAGGGAGAGCGCTGCTCAGCCAGAAGCTGGGCTCACAGTTGGTGGTGCAGTGGCGGTGGCGGGAGCCTCTCCTGCTTCCGTGGCAGCGCTAAATATGTCCGACCGCCGGCTTAAGACATCCGTCAGTCGGACATCCCCCAAGGGCTCCTGGACTGCGAGAGGGCACAGGCCAGGCTGAGGGACACCTCCCGAGTGCATGAATTTCATGCACTGGGCCTCTAGTCCTATATAATAAAAGCCTGATATGCTAAGTGTCCAGTCGTCCATTCAACCCATCAAAGGGTAATATGCTAATGATATGCTAAGGCTGCTCAACTGCTTGGTGTGATGTGCACTGGACCGTTAGGTTAGCTTGCTCCTGGGGTCCGGCCGATCGGGACTGGGCAAGACAGGCTGGACATGCCCTGGAGTCCTCCCGTGGTCCCTCTCTGGCTGGCCAACCTCCCGTGCCCCTTCCCAGCCCTGATCATGCACCGGTGGGGTCCCTCACTCTGGCTTGCACCCTCTCACAATCTGGAACCCCTCGGGGGATGTTGGAGAGCCAGTTTCAACCCAGTCCTGCTCAATGCAGGAGCTACCCCCGGTGGTCAGTGAGCTCCCACAGGGAGAGCACCACTCAGCCCGAAGCCGGGCTCACGGTTGGTGAGCGCAGTGGCAGGAGCCTCTCCTGCCTCCGTGGCAGCGCAAAGGATGTCCGACTGCTGGCATAGGCCCGCTCCCAGACATTCCCCGAGGGCTCCCAGACTGCGAGAGGGTGCAGGCCAGGCTGAGGGACAACCCCCCCAAGTGCACGAATTTTGTGCACTGGGCCTCTAGTAACTGATAATACTGTTGTATACTTGAGAGCTGCTAGGAGAGTAGATCTTAAATGTTATTACCACACAAGAAAAGGTAATTATGTGACAATATGGAGGTGTTAGCTAAAGCCATTCATTATGCAATATATGTGAGAAAAACAAGGAGAGACAACAAGGAGAGAGCCTCTTTTCTCTGCCATGTGCGGGCACTGCGAGAAGGCTCTCCACACGCAGGGGAGAGGTCCCACCAGGCTCTGACCCTGTCGGCACCCCGACGTCAGACTTGCAGACTCCAGACTGTGAGAAGATAGCGCTGTTGTTCAAGGGCACCCAGTCTGTGGTCTAATTAGTACGGCAGAGCTGACCAAGACAACCCCACCGGCAAGCAGGATGAATGAGACTTCCATTTCCTGGAGCAAAGACGCGTGGTGGGCCCGGCAGAGGTCTTTGCTGACATGCATGAATATGTGTCTGAGTTTTGTCAGCTTTCAAAAAGCATCAAAAAGATAACCCATCGCTTTTATCTAGTTAGCAAGCTATTTTAGAAGCAGTCGCTCACATATGAGCTCGGCCCGCGTCTTCCACGGAAGAGCCCGACGCTCCCGTGGTCCCAGTGTTCGTGTCACCAATATTGCTGTGTGTTGTGAAGGTCCCAGGGCATCACTTCAGATCCGTCTGCTTTCGTTCATCGTCAGTGCGAGGCATGTGCTCCTGCCTAAGCTCTCCAGAGTGGTTCCTGAGTGAGGAGGAAGGGCTGAGTTCTGATGCATCTTCTGTGGAGTCAACTCTGGAACTGTCGGTCCTCACTGGGCCCCATGGCTCCTTGGGAAGGTCTGTGGGACAGAGCTCAGCGGACCTGCACTCCCGGGCTGGGAGGGGCCACACAAGTCACTGGGGCCAGTATCTCCTTGCAGCCACGAGGGAAGCAAGGCTTAGGGATTGAGAAGGGCTGCCCACGCGTCTGTGGTGGGCCCTTCCTCCTGCCGGAACTGCCCGGTGGGGAAGCGAGAGCTGTCGTTGTCTGTCCTTAGGAAGGAGAGCCCCGCGTCCCTCCCAGGAAGCACCAGGGCCTTTGCTGTGATCTCTTGGGAGAAGCACCGAGACCACTTCCAGCGTGTCGCCCGCAGGATGCCCGCTGGGCCCAGGAGGCAGTGCCCCGGGGGTCTTGCTGCTGACGGCACCCACCGGCCTGGAGGCTGACCCTTTGCCACAGAGCTCCGTGGACAGTGTGGTGGCCAGAGGCGGGCGGCGGGCCCTGGGCAGGGGCGGTACATAAGACTTCCAACGTTGTTCTGCGTCTCAAGCTCGAAATGACCATCTCTTCTTCTAAGTTCCGTGCTAATGATGCTGAAGTAGGAAGGGGTCGTGTCTGGTCTCTGCCGACTGCCTTCTCTTTCTCTGAGCAGCGGCTCTGCCCGGAAGTGAGATGCTTAGAGGAGACAGACTGTGTGGAAACAGAGAAAAGGGGAGCCTTGCATTCATCCAAACTCGTCTGGGGGGCAGGGATCCAAGATGCTCCTGCCAGTGTGGGCCCCGCTGGTCTGCCTCCTGCCACCTCCACAGCCTCTATGCTTGCTGCTTCGGGGCGGTGGGTGGGGGTGAGGGGTGGGGGGGAGTTTTCCCGCTTCCCGGAGGTCTGGTTGCTAAGACTGGCGCTTTCTTGCCCAGCAGAAGGAACATTTCTGACATGTTTTATTCAGTAATCTTGATTTTGCTTGGAACCGGAAAGTGGCAAAAATGGCAATGTTATGTCTTTCTGAAAAGTGATATTTTGCATAAAAGACTTCGTTATCGACATAAAAAAGGACCCTAACGAGCTCACATTTAGTCATTGGCATTACTTCTAAGAGAGTTCACATTCAGCTGGGCACTGAAGATAAGCCACAGCCACGTGCTTCTAAAGAGCAAGCCCAAGTGAAGACCACGTTTCACCACTGCGACTGCAGCGGCGCCATGACGTGGGGGAAGCTGGGGACGGGGCCATGTGAGGCTCAGCCGGGCAGGCAACCTCGCCAGGCGGGGCCTGGAGACGTGTGAACAGAGCCGGGTGGCGCTCGGGTGACAGGAACACATGGATGCAGAGAGGAGAAGCCATGTGACTGGAGGCAGAGGTGGGAAGGACACCCAGGAACCAGGGCCTCCGGGGGCTGGCAGGGGCAGGAAGGAGCCGTTCAGACTCGGCCTCTGGAGCTGTGAGAACGCGTTCCTGCTGCTCTAAGCCCCCGGTGTGGGGCGCTTTGTTAAAGCTGCCCCAGGACTCGAACGCACTCCTTTGCCCAGCTCTCCCACCTGTTCCCTGGTCTCCATGGAGATGGGGGAGGTCAAGTGGGAGCCACTGTGCGTTTCCCACCATTCACTAGGTCACTTGCCTATTTATTTGGGGCAGTTAGTGACAACCGGGCAACTGGCCAGGCGGGCAGGGAGAAGGCAGAGGGAGAGGGACAGGGCAAGGAGCGGGAAATAGGACCAAGGCACAGGGCTGGCTCCAGGCGAGGCCGCTGCTCGGGAGGGAGGACGGAGCAGAAGGAACTAGGGCAGGAGGACGGTCTGGTGCCTCCTAGGATCTCAAGAGTGAGGGTAATGCCTGCAGGGCTCTGGGTGTCAGGACGTGCGGTCCTGGGCTTTGCTCCAAGGACATCAGAACAGCAGCCGGGTTCTCCTCAGTGCTGGTCACTGTGTCCTGTTTGGCCAGCGGTCAGCCCCTCCTTCCCGCCCTCCCCTCCACCCCAGCACTTCCTCCCTCCACATCTTTCTCTAAAGACCGGTTTCTCTTTATCTTTGGGTGTTGTTCACAGCGACAGCAGCGGCACAGTGGCACGCGTTTCTGAAGAGTCTTTCCTCTTTTGTGTGTGGTTTTTTTCCTCCCCAATCCAAAGGGATTTTGGAGGACTTTTATCTCCAGCGAAGAGAAAACCCTCTGGAGTAGCAGCAGCAGACAGCCGCGGTGTCTCGTCTCATTAGGAAGTTAGGGCCGTAGCTCTTGGGTGACTTAATTGCAAGCCCCCCTCTTCTTCCCTCGGTTCCTTTGCAAAACATCAGTCAAGTCATTGTCATCTCACAGTTCAAAACAACTTAACAAAAAACTTCAACATACTTTGCTGTTTCACGGGGAAACCTTAACATGCTAATTCCAGAACCTGCTCCTATTTCTGGGGACCATCAGGTGTTTCTGGCTCCAAGCACATCCTCAGCTGCAGTGGTAAATGGCCCAGGCCTGGCCCCTCTTAAACTCGCTCTGAAGAACCACTGACTTCGCGAGGTGCCTGGAGGGGGATTCGCCTGGGAGGGAAGTCCACTCTCCTGAAAGTCCTTCCATGTCCTGATTCTGTGTGATTGAGAAGCCGTGTTCCTTCCTTCTGGTTCCCTGAGAATCCCCTTACCTTTCTCTTGGCCCAGGTCTCATTCAGTGAACGCCTTCCTATCTCCCCGGCCTCTCCAGTTGCTTTGGGTAAACACATTGCCCTCAGCTTTGCCTAGTCTGTGTGCTCCTCATACTGCTTCTGGGCATCACTTCTTTTTCTGCCCCAGGGCCTTTGCATGTGCCATTTCTGTTACCCAGAGAGCTTTCCTTGTCCTCCAACATCAGGCCAACTTCTTACTCCTCAGAATGTGGCTCAGGCATCATCGCAAACACATGGGCCCTTTCCCGCTGTCTGGGTCTCTCTCCAGTGGGCCCTACACTCTGGTTCTGTCTTTGGACATTCAAGCCACACTGGGGAGTGGGGACCCCCTCGTCCCCTTGGCCCCCCACCTGGGAGCTTTCTGGTTCGCAGCATCGCCCTGGCATGCGGGTCCCTGGGAGGGCGGGATACTTGTAAGCTGACCTGTTGTATTCCCAGCACTGACTTGTCCTCCCCAATCGCAGGTGTGCGCCATTTTTCTCTCCTTCTGGCAACAGAAATGACAGTATCATTTGATAAAATAATCAAGGGCAAAACGTAATTTGAGTTTCAGGGACACTGAAGAAAATTATATATTCAAAAAAGGGAAGTAAATTTTCCTAAGAAATCACCACCACTGGGGAAAGCGTGTTTACTCCTAAGAGACCGGAAAGTAATTGAGCAGCAAATTACGCCTTCCAGATGGTGTACACATTTAGTGCGTTCGGCCCCATAAAAAGGGAGGCATTTGCAGGAGAAAAGTACAAAAGCTACAGAAACACGATTATCCTGTGACTGTGGACGGGGCGACGTGGCAGCCAGCAGGCTTCTCTGTGCTGAGGACGTATCAAGTGGGGCAGAGGCGTTTTTCCAGTCACGTAAGCTAATCCCAGGGAAATGCCCTTCTGACTGTCACTGGAGTGGGCGGGGTCTGTGTCCAGCCCCAGACTTCTCTGCTCCTGAGCACCCGGGGGTCCCACAAACCTGCCCTTCCTGGGCGGGGAGCCTGGTGACCCCAGGTTCACCAACTGGTTTCAGTTAGGGAAACCTCAGTTTCCTCGCCTGTAATATGGGCATGATCATGGCCTCCCACACCCAGGGTTGTTGTGAGGCTTCCGTGAGAGGAGGGACAGGAGCTGGGCACCGAGCCGTGCGCCCAGAGGCCACTTGCTGTCCACGCCGTCTGGTAGAACGGGCCTCAGACTCCCTGCCCTCGGGGGCAGGGTTTCCAGGAGCAGGTGCTCGTGTGCACGGGAGTAGAAAACACTGTGTCTGTGTCCTGCTCTGCATTTGCAGCGTGGGCCATCCTCTGTCCCGCCCCCCTCCCACTCTGGGCACATCGCTCCTTCCTTCATTTGAGGGTTTCTGGCAGCTCTTGTTAATTTGGCTGTTCTGTCGGCCCATTTGCCAATGGCATTTCCTGGCTCATTGGGTTTGAGGCCCTGGATGAGGTGCCCTTGTGTCTCTCTAGGTCCATAACCATCTTCAAGGCCACGTGACCAGAGGACCATGGCACCTATGTGAATCATGATTTCAGTCCCGAAGTCCCATTCTTGAGAAATACTTTTAGGAACCAAGAAATGTTTAAGTTAGCCTTTCTCAGAGGCAGCAACTACATACAGGTGGGCAAGACCCCCTGTGTTACCCAGGACCTGGGTTGGTTTCTGAAGCCAGCAGCTGGTAGATCAGACTCTTTCCACCAGATGTCACAGTTGCTGTGCATCCTTCAGCAGGAGGTCGTGGTCTGCGTGCCCCTTCATCCTGCGAGGAGCAGAGAGGCCACGTGCAGACACAAGAGGCTCCCTACTCGGTGGCAGCTTGTCTGCCCCTGCGGAGGCCTCAGTGGAGGGAGGAGGCACCATCAGGATCCCGGGAGAAGCCAGAACAGTGTCCTCAGTGAAAGTGGGTGCCCATGATTGCGGTCACCTGTTCACTTGTGGGCACTCAGCTGCAGCTGGGGAGTCAGCAACGCCCTCCCCTCTGTCTGTGGGCTCATTCTGCAGGGAGGCCTCTGGCTTCTCGCTGGCCCCGTCCCAGGCCCCCTGCCGGCCTTCTTCTGGAGTGTGGTCACCACACACTCCCGTCCCTGGGGCTTTCTGAAGTCAGTTTCAAGATTTGGAACGAAACAAGCAGAGAAATTAGAGCTCACTTACCGATTAAGAAACAGCCAAGACACTGTGGGCCTCGTTCTCAGAGCTGGGAGGGGAATCTGGCTCAGTCTGAACAGCTCCACGTGAGAAGCTGCAACTAAATGGCTGGAAAGGAAGGGGCGGCTGCAGGATGCACCCGAAAGTGAGCCTCGGTTCTTGGAGAGCCCGAGAAGAATGGTTTTATCCGCTCCTTACAGGAAAATGCCCCTTAATAGGGGACATTGACTGTCACCTCCTGAGGATTAAAGACATTAGAGGTGTTTAATACCTAAAGTTATGTTTATGTCCTCCACGAAAATGTGATAAAAACCGCAGGGAACCTGACTTCTGGAGAGAGCCTGACGCTCAGGACACATTGCCTAGGCGACAGCCCCACCTCCAATGGCAGGTCCCCTGGCGAGGGCACAGCCTGACTCGATGCTGCCCCTCTGGAAGTGTGACCCTGTCTGCTGTGTCGTCCCTTCCTGGTCAGGGGTCCAGGCCCCTCCCCGCTGCCCCCTGGCACTCAATTACATCTCATTTGGTAACAGGCCAGCCAGTGGATGGCAGCGCAGCTGCAGGAGGTTCTGATGAGGCCGCTGGGGGAAGGACAGGCGGTGGCTTCAGCACTTATGCAGATTTGTGATGAAAATGAACCTGGGAGAGGGAAGGGACCTTGAGGTGCTGGCCCTGGTGTCTCCTGGAAGCCTGAGGCGATGGGAACACAGATGTCTGTAACAGAGCGAGGGGCACTGCTTTATTTCTTTTCTTTTTCAAAATATTTTTTTTTATTGATTTCAGAGAGGAAAGGAGAAGGAGAGAGAGAGAGAAAAACATCAACGATGAGAGAGAATCATTGATCGGCTACCTCCTGCACCCCCCCCGACTGGGGATCGAGCCCTCAACCTGGGCATGTGCCCTGACCAGGAATTGAACCATGACCTCTTGGTTCATAGGTCAACCCTCAACCACTGAGCCATGCTGGCCGGGTGCCACTATATTTCCGACTGTAGCCCAGGCATCATTCTTCCTCTGACCCTGGTTGTAGAAGTTCCAGAGGCCCAGCTTGCATGGGCTGCAATGCACCGTGGGCACGGCAACACCAAGGTGGTCACCCCTACGTGGGCCACTCATTCGTTCGAGTATTGGTTGAGTCTCTGTTGTGAGCAATCTCTTTGCTGAGGCCGAGATGCTGAAGATGCTGTTCATAGCTCCCTGCGTGCAAGGTCTCAGGATGTCCAAGGTCGTGCACCCCAGGAATGGACCAGGTGAAGCGCTGCCATGGAGGAGCTGGCTTCCCGTGGAGTCCAGCTGGTGTACAGAGTGCACCACTTTGATGGGCCTCCATGCACCCCACGGGCCAAGAATCGCACTGCTCTTGGAGAGGGGCTGGCCCTCCAATGGTGCGGTGCTGGGATGGGAGTCTCTGGGGCTTTGCAAGTCTGAAGGGGGGGTGTGGGGGCCACTGAGCCTCTCAGGAGGGTGCTGGCCCAGCGTTGGTTGCACAGCTGGTCAGGCGCCAAGCGGCACAAAGGAGGTGCTGAGGCTGCCCCTGCATGGCCCCGGGAGGGTGACTGGCAGTGTGGCCGGTGGGTGGCCTATCCTGAATTCCTGCTTCTCCCTTTCCCAGCTATGCCTGTCTCCTTACCTGTACACGGGGACATCGCACGTAGCGCCTCGTAGGTGAGATGGAATTGCCAGAACGCAACAGCTGGTCCAGAGCAGCTGTTCATCCAGTCACTGTCCTCTTGCTGTTGCTCCTGGGGTCTGGGCCGGGCCCCATCCGGTGTGGCAGGGCTGTGGTTGGGATGGTCAGTTCACTTTCCGCCTCCTCCTGCACCAGGACTCACACAGGGGTGAGGCCAAGGCAAGAGGGGCTCTGGGGGAAGGCTTGCCCCATCCCCGGGACTCCACCAGCTCGTGGGCTCCTGGCCTTAGGGAGGGAGGCGGGTCCTCGAAGACCCCTCGGCCCTGCTGACAGGGAAGGAAGGCCTTGCTTCCTTCTCACTTCTCACCCTTTGTGGGGCCACGAGGTGGGATTTATTGACCCTTTCTGTGCATGAATTCTGGCGTACGACAGTATTTAAATAGTCCTAAATTTGCAATGACAGCTAATAAAGCGAATTCAGGGTTTCAGGGAGCCCTTTATTAACGATAAAGACATTATGGGTAACTCCTAACATAGGAAAATAATGCAAGATCAATATGGCTCGTGGACAAAACTCAATGTGACTGTAAAAATCAACAGGGATTTGCTTGGAAGTAGAATATTTTATGCTTTTAAGGCAAATTAATCTCAGTGTCAATAATGAGAAACCACTACCAAGTGGAAAGTGGCCAGTGGGCCCCACAGGACACGTGAGAAACAGCCCAGCAGCCCAGACAGTCTTCAGGGGTCCCCCAGGAACCACAAGCTGGATTTCGGGTTCGGTTTGTTTTTAACGTGGTGTGAGGCTTGGAGACCTGGTTAGGGTTTAGTGGGGTGGCCCATCTGAGCATGCAGCAGCTATGGATTTGGTTTCTATTTCCTGTGTTTTGCATTTGTAAGTGTGTACCCATAAGCTGAAGGTATATCCATATAGTAAATAAATATTTATCTGCATATAACATACATGTATGCACACACATGTGCTACCAAACCAGAGCGGTCCGCCCACCCGACACGCAGCAGAGCCAAACCCTGATCCCCGAGTCTACGGTGGAGAAATTAGGGTTGTTGATTGGAGGGCGCCAGGCAGGAGAATGAGGAGCTATTGCTTAAAACCCGAACTCCCGATGGCTCTCAGTCAAGGGTTTCTGAAGGTGAAGATTGAGGGCTCGAGGGGTAGGTGGGGGGGTCAGTGGTCCCCGGCCAGGCTGATTGGCTAGTTCTTGCGCAAACTTCAGCCACAACAAACAACTGAAAAACAACCCTTAAGCCTCTTTGCTGAGGATTGGGGATTCCCCCGACCCATCCGGCCCAATGCCCCGCTTGAAGGCGTGCGGGAAGTGTTTGGGGCAGAGGTCACCAGGCAGAGCTGTGACCCTGCATCGTGCGTGGGGGGAGCCTGGAATGGGACCCCCCATAAACAGGTGCCAGGGTTTTCAGAGTTCTTAGCAACACATTGCTCAGAGGTCGGAAGTCGGTTTCCCGCAGGGGAGCATACCCACAGAGAGAGGGCTGACAGTCAAGGTCACAGACGCAGCTGATGCGCAGCTGATACCCAGGGCAGGAAGGGCAGGGAGCTGCAGGAGCGGGGAGGAGGAGTGACCTGGAAGAGGGTGATGGTGACAGACAGCAGGTGTTTTGTGATAATGTCAATGTGTCAGGTGCTGTCCTGAGCAGGTCGAGTGTCCCATTTCATTTAACCCTAAATACCAGCAGGACGGTAGAGTGGGCTATGCACAGGTGAGTCTGAGAGTCACTTCCCCGAGGCCCCCAGTGAAAGACAAAGGCCAGAGAGCATGTGGCACTGAGGGAAGGTGCTGAGGGCTGGGGGACACTGTGATGTGGAGCCCCAGCCCCCAGCGGGGATGCAGGAAGGGGCGGGGTGGGGGACACCTCTCACAGGGGAAGCTCTGGGAGACCCCAGGCTGTGGGGACCCGAAATGGGGCAGACTCGTAGTCTCAGGTCACTTTCTGAGCGGTTTCCATAGTCATTACAGTGTGTACATAGTAATACAGTGTCGTAAATTCTCACCACGTGATAAAACACCAGCTAAACCGGCTTAAAAAAACAAAAAACTTTAACTCCCAGATGGGTGGGGGAGGTGAGGGCCTGGGCGCCCCCACACCTGCAGCCAGCCTCACCCATCAATCGGGTGGGAGGGGGCGGTACTTTCTGAACCCAGGGGGTTAAACGGGGGTGAGCCCCACCCCTGGGTCTCAGGAACATCTCTGTCATAAAGATACTTTTAGGCTGGAACCACCAGTTGATAAACTTGGGGGCATCATTCATTACATGGTTATTTTAGTGCCTACACACTACCTAATGGAGCAAAGAGAAAGCCCACCTGAAAATGCTGCCTGTCGCGTAGGGGTGTCCTGACAGCGAACAAAGGCAGCTGCGAGGTTAGTGACGAAAGGAAAAGTTCTGGTCAGGAGGCTTTTCAGGAAGACCGTTTGCTCACCGTCCTCGCCCTCTGCGCCTCAGCCAAGGGTCACACTGTCACAACCATTTTTAGCATCGGGCCCTCATGTCCCTGTGCGCACGCGGCTGCCGTGACTGGGCCACTGATTCCGGGGAAAAAGGAGTCCAGTCTCTCCCACTCAGACTCGCGCCCTGGCTCTTGAGCAGGTCGGCTGCGGCCATAACTCCGGTTGGAGAGGAGGGGCCCCGCTCTGACTCGGGGAGCCTGTGAACTGGAGCGCATGCATAATGAATGTCCTTGGATTTCCCCCAAACAAACCTGCAAGGAGAGCTGTTGTGACGGTAAGTACATAGAGCGTGAGACACTCATCCCAGAGAGAAGCAGGGGCAGTGGCTGGTCTGAAGAGGGAAGTGAGATCCTGGCTCTGTCACAAGGGAGCCCTTGACCTTCTGAGACCCCGTGTGACCTCCAGAGCTCAGGAGACCCTCCCACCCCCCTATTGCGGTGCCCGAATCTGAACACCTGAGACTGCGAGTCTGCCCCACGTGGGGTCCCCACAGCCCGAGTCTCCAAAGAATCCGCCCCCCCCCCCCCCCCGCCCTGCCCCCGGTTCCCTTGGATGGTCCCAGGAATGTCAGAGCTGGGGGAGCAGAGCTGGGAGGGTGGCAGAGAATGACAACCATTGCACAGGTCAGTGTGCATGCCGGCAGACCTGGCCTCTGGGCAGTGGGGAGGGGACGCCGGGAGTGAGAATGCCAGACCCTGCTTTGTCACCGAGAGCTTGTCAGATGCCGGTGGACCTGAGGCCGTCTCACACTCAGGCCAAAGGAAGCCCCTGTAGGCCCTGAAGGGGCCTTGTCCAGGGATGTGTCACACAGAGCGTTTCTCATGCTTCCAGAGCCGCAGCGCCCGGTGACGGAGGGCCAGTTAAATGGATTCTGTGTATGCAACAGTACAGGGCACTTCGTAGCCACCAGGGAAGGTGATGCAGGGGGTCTCACTGTCGTGGAGAGATGGTCTCCAGGTGAGGTCAGAGTAGCAGAGGAGCTGTGAGGGCTGGACCACTGTTTTTGCTTCCCACATTCTCCTTTTTCCATGTGACCTTGCAGTGCCCTTGAGAGACTGATGTTGGGCTTGGCCAAGTGCTTTGCCCAATGAAGTGTGAGCAGATGTGACAGGAGAAGAGGCTGTGAGGTGCTGGAGTGGCTGGTGTGACTGTGACTCTTGCTCTGACAACCTGCCCCTGGACGAGAGAGAGGCCCAGGTAGTCGGGGGCCAGAGCAGAAACGCACAGCTGCCCAGCCTGGCCCGTCCTGTTCGGCCGAGGCTCAGGGCACCTGCAGGCCCTGAGCCCGGGAGTAAGGCCTCTGACGTGGAGACTGTTCACTTCCCAGCGTTGCTGTGGCGTGAGGTGGCGGATCCAGGGAGCTACAGAGCAGCTTCCATTTACAATCCTGTGTTTATAAGAAAAGCCGCTATATTTAGGGGCATGACTGATTCTGTCTGTATTTATACTTGTGTGTAGTTCTGGAATGATAAACAGCTAGTGTTTCTCTTTGGTGACAGGACAGGAAGTATTTTTGTATGCTTTTTTAGTGTTTCCCTATGTTTACAAACATAATTTGAACACACATTCTTTAAAAAAAATTTAAAAATTGATTTAGGGGGAGAGAGAAAGAGAGAGAGAGAGAGAGAGAGAGAGAGAGAGAGAGAGAGAGAGAGAGAGAGAGAGAGAGAGAGAGAGAGAGAGAGAACCAGCGGCTGAACTCCCAACCTGGGTATATGCCCTGACTGGGAATCCAACTGGCAACGTTTTGGTGTGCAGGACACTGCTCCTACCAATTCACTGAGCCAGGGCCACACATTCTTTTTAAAGAATACATTTGTGTGTGTGTGTGTGTGTGTGTGTGTGTGTGTGTATGTGAGAAATGATCAGATATCTTTCAGCTATTTAAGCATCTTTGCAATCATAATATTGAGATTTAAAAGCTCCATCAGGACTGAACTTTCTAGATTGTCTCTAGATAGGGTGGAGGCCTTGTCTGTGACCTCCCCATCATACCACATATAGAAATCTTTAGTAAATGTTCATTGCATTGGATCAAAGGGTCTCCATATGTTACCACTCAGCCTCTTCTCCCCAAATAGAATTTAAAAAATTACCCAGTTGATACAGAATTTTATGGAAAATTCTGTCATTGTATTAGCCCTTTGCAATTCCAAAACGGTTCCATGAGCAAACTTTTGTTGTTGTTAATCCTCACCTGAGGTTATTTTTCCATTGATTTTTAGAGAAAGTAGAAGGGAGGGGGGGAGAGACAGACAGAGAGAAACGTAGATGTGAGAGAGGCACATAGATCACTTGCCTCCTGCACATGCCCCAATCCGGGACGTTTCAGTCCGCAGGCCCACACTCTATCCGCTGAGCTGAATCAGCCGGGGCCCCAGGAGCAAGCTTTGCGTGGCTCCCTAAGATACGTGTCTGTGCCCAGGCAACAACGACTTCCTCCGTTACGATTTTCTCTCAATGACTTTCTGTCTAAAGATGGGCGACCATGGGCCCAGTCACCTGTCTTTCAGGAGTGGGAGCAGAGAGATCCCAGGAAACCCCATCCCCGGCTTAGTGCCCCACGTGTCCTGGTATGTGGGCTGGAGGGAGCCGGGACCTGGGACCACACCATATGTAGGTCTGTGGTGGCTGTTCCCTTGAATTTAAAGGCACCAAATGTAACTCTTGTTATTAATAATCAGTGGTGGGAAGTTCAAATACTGCCTATGTTTCTATTTTCTTGGGCAAATTCATGTTTTTGTATGATTTTGGAGAGCTTATTTTCCTTGCGCGGGGAAATGTTTTCTAGACGTTTTCGGTTCTAGTCTATACAGGGTTATAAGCCTAGCGGCCTATGTAAATAGATATAGATCTTTTGAGGAAATCTATAAAAATATGCAGACTTGCCCTCCACAGAGCTGGGAGATTTTGATGACTTCAGCAGTGGCGGCTGGCGGGGCTGCTTTTCCACGGAGCTGGATGCTCATTGCCCGGCCAGTGGACCTGGGGGCTGCCTGGAGGGCTCCCGCTGGCTGTGACCCCTGCCAGGCAGGGAGTCGGCCACTTGAACTGCTAACAGGTTTCTTTGAAAACCAACACTTCACCTGCTGGTGAAAATCCTGTTCAACAGGTGAAAATCATTGTGTCTAGTCAACGGGCAATTGATCTGAGATAAGGAAAGAAAGAACTATTATCTGTATAATAAAAACCCAGTGGTCATAATGCTGTAACAACCAAAGACCAGTCACCAGGAGGCTGCGTGCATGGCGAGGCATGTGCGGGTGGGCGGGGCTGCATGTGTGGTGAGGCACACTCGGGTGGGCGGGGACTTGACTCTGGGTCCTTGGGTGTGCCGGGACTCAGGGGTCCCGGGTCTCATGCCATATCCCGTGGGTCTGGGTCTCTCGTGATTTCGCGAGCTGGGTCACTAGTTGATAATAAAACAACGCAGAGGAACTTCAACATAAGTATTTTGAGTGAAAGAAGCCAGTCAAAAAATAGTGCGCTGTGTAGTTCTATTTGTAGAAAACTCTAGGAAATGCAGATGGGTTCCTGGCGACAGGAAGCAGATCAGCTGCGGGGGAGGTCGGAGACGGGACTGGATACATTTGTCATCCTGATGGTGCAGTTGGTGTCACTGATATAGACATTTTTCAAAACTGACCAAACTGTACACTTTAAATACGGGTAATTTATCAAATACCAATTATACTCAAAACTGCTCAAAGTGGGAATCTGTGAGAGCCTCTTGTTAACGTATCCAAACATCGATCAATGGTTAATTCGTTCGGACACTCACACCCCCATGCCCTAAGCTGACCCCACGTCCCCTGGTGAACCAGCAGGTGCTTGCTGCTCAGTGTCACAGCCAAGGGGGCAGGGGAAGAGGCCTGAGGACTCAGGGAAGACGCGAGAGTTAGGGAACGACATGGCCCAGGCCCTGTTAGCCACCTGATGCCTGGCAGGTGGCGCAGACGCTGCTTTGCAATCGACTGAATGTGAAAGTCACCCTCACCCTCCATTCCCCCCGCAGGTCACCGTGACCGCAGAAGGAAAACACGAGACTTGGGAGATGGGAGGTAGGAATTGCTGCCGTGATTTATAGTTTTAATTAAGAGCTTTTAAAGCTTTAATTAAAAAGGTACATGCGCATTTAGTATTTGAGAAAAATGCCTTTGTGTTTGGGTCAATTGAAGAACACGAAATAAAATGAGACACATATTTCCAGTCAGAAGCTTCAATAAGAAGCAATGTACACAATTAAAAAGCAAATTTAAACTGATTTGGGCATAACGGCTGCATCGTGGGGAAGGAGCTGAGGGAACAGCGCTTTCCTTTATTGCAGTGGAGCTGGATATCAGGTTCACCCCACAATGAGCTGCCGCCCTGCAGGCAAATGGGCGGGGGGGAGGGGAGGGGGGAGACAGGGGGAGGGAGCTGTGAGCCTGGGGGGCCTGTGGCATCTCCTCACCTTTCCCCCTGCACTCATCTGCTGGGTGTTGTCCTTGGCATTTTTCTTTGCTTCTCAGACGTGGGAATTCGTGAACAGCACCCGGTTCACATCCTATGCAGTCACACCCAGGTCTACCATGGCCACGAACTCGGGGACGTGGGGTCCGGAAGGAGGACTGACATCCCAAGGACAGTCACTCACCATGGCCTTGGAGATGCCACTGCTTTGCCCCCAGGTGGGGCCAGGAGTGCCTGCATGTTTGGGCTGCAGACCCACAGGAGTGTGGCTGCGTGTGACCAGGAAGGGTGGCTGACCCCGTGACACTGGTTTGCTCTGACCCTGCACTGTGGACCCGCAGGCTGGTGGCAAGGAGGGGGTTGGTGTCGGGACCGTGAGCAGTGCCCCCTAGCTCAGGCTGGCAGCTGCAGGGCACTGGCCGCCGAGGCCACGGAGCCTGGAGGTGCCAGTGTCTGCAGGGTTGTGCCACCGCGGGTGACAGATCCATGGGCTTCGCTGGCTGGGCCCTTGCACTCACAATGTCCTCCTAGCCGTCCCCAGTGGTAAGACCTGGGGTGTTCTCTGGAATCCCACCTGCTGGTCTCTTGTTGGGAGGAGCACCCAGCACCCTAGGTCCCATGCTGACTTGAGCCTTCCCAGGCCAGGTGTGGCCCGACCAGCACCGACATGCTCACTGGCCCCACAGAGGCTGGACCTCTGGATCCTCAGGGCTACCTGGGGCTCCTTTTATAACCCTCCGGGATGCTCCCCTGGGTGCCATGGTGGCTCCTCCACTCCCCTTTCTGCTCACTCCTCATTGCCTTCTCAGGAACGGTGTCCCTGCCTGGCCCTGGGTCTGCCTTTGGCTGGATTGGACTTTGGGTCCTGAGCCTCCTGAGGGAGACCGTCAGCTGCCACTGACCGTGTGTGCCTGGCTGACGAGCCCACCTGTAGCTGTGCTTTAAGGAGTCCTGTATGTAGAAGGTGGATGGAGTGTACTAATTAGGTGAACAACTGGCTTCGTAAATGAGCAGCAAAGAACCGTATCAGACAAGCTGCCTTCGAATAACAAGCCTGAACTCTACTTGGGACTGTGAACTACCAAACGCGTGTCCGGCCATATTCAGGAGCTTGTCCTGCACCAGATACCAAAGAGGAGAAGAATCAGTCCTGGAGGAGTTTCTCCATGTCCCCAAGTCCTTTCCAAACTGCAACCTCCAAATGCTCATTGCGTGCAAACCACGCTTGGGGAGGTCAGCGAGCAACTCCCCGGATCAGAACACAGCTCCGGCCGGGAGTGAGAGCTTCCTAACTCAGGCTGTGGATTCAGGCGTAGGAAGAGCTGGACTGAAGTAGCTCAAAGGGCCATTGTCCAGCCCCACTGGACATCAGCTGGCAGGCGTCTTCCCCGAGGTGTGCAGGATGTTGGTCCGCTTGGTACCAGGAGGGGACATGCTTACTGTACTTCTCACCTCCTGGACCACAGATCAAACAGGAAGACATACATCATCAAGCATTTGAATCACGGAGCAGCTGCAAAACTGGCTTGTTTATCCAACCGCACTTGGAGCGCATGAGAGATCAACACCAACTGTTGGCTTCCTTCAGAGAAACATAATGTTTTCATAATTAGATGAGAAAGGAAACTGCAAAGAACTGACACATAAACTTTCAAAAATTATCCATGTGTGGTACTGAGTCATGCCAACCCCTACCACCACCCCAGGTTTTAGGGAGCAGAGCCTCCCTGCCCTGGCCCCGCCTCCCATGTCCTCGATGGCAAAGCGGGCCAACCTCCACCCCTCAGAGGCCCTGGGACAGCTCCATTTGGAGGGACTCAGCCCGTGGCCATCTGAATGTTGATGGTGGCAGCAGCATTGGTTGCTCCTGAAGAACAGGAGCTTGGGCTTCTGACCACCGGGTTGGGGCTGGCGGTGGTCCTGGCAGCAGAGCCTGCCGCTGGTGTTCAAGTCACGGCGGGTTTCCTCATCACAAAGTACTTCCCGCACGGAGCAAACCTTTATGGGACGCTCTGCACCCTGCCCTGAGCTGTGCCCTCCTACATTGTCCTCTCTCTCCATCATTTGGAACGTCTGTGGGTGGAGCTCATCTCATCCTGTCCTGACCAACGTCTACTAACTTCTTCCATAGGTTCCATCTTTTCATCTCTCTGGTGCCACCCTTGGTGATTTCCTCAGCTGTGTCTTACCAAATCTGCTGTTCTTTCTTCAGCTGTGTCTAGTTTATGACTTAACTCATCTAGTGACCCATCTTCATTCATTGTGTAGAATTTCCACTTGAGCCTTTTCCTCTGGCATATACATATCATCATATCACACACACACACGTTAATTTTCACTGTTCTTGCTTCTCTATGAATATTTTAAAATACAGAAGCGTAAAAGGCAAAGATGATTTTGAAGAATTGCATGGATTATCTTGTCCAACTAGACACCAAGGTTTATTGCGAAGCTAAAATGATTAAGCAGATTGAGAGCAAGTGTACCGATACACAGACCAATGAAGCCAACTTCGCTGCCCAGGAAGAAGCTGGCCTGTGGTATACAGGAACTTGGTGTTAAAAGTCACCGTGGAAAGAAGAGTGTTCAGTGAGCGGAGCTGCGAGCTTGGTTACCCCCGCAGCAAAAGCAGGCTGTTTCCCTGGAGACAGAAGAAAACTTCCTGAACAGCTGCCTGTGTAAAAGCATGCACATCTGAGTTTTAGGTGAGGGTGGGCAGGGTGTGTCGACGACATTGTGGTAAGGAAAGCATGAAGGGTGGGAGGCGAGGGGTGCTTCTCACTGCACTTCTCATCACCACCCTCCCCCTGCCCTGGCCAAAGCCACAGGAAGGAAAACCTTTCCAAGGAGGAAGCATCTTAACCATCTCTGTACAGAAAAGCCCAGTGACCAGAATGGCGGAGTGACCAGAACGACCAGAATGACCCATGGCTATGATGCACACGGCAGCAGCTACACCTGCCTGATCCGGGCCCCGATTGGCCCCCCCCCCCCAGCCAGCCTGGCCCCCAACACCCCGATTGGGGGTGGGGCCAGCCGGCCAACCGCCCTCGGCTCCTCCCCCTGCTGGCCTGGCCCAATGGGCCCCCATCGGGGCAGGCTGGCCGGACCCCACCCGTGCATCAATTTGTGCACTGGGCCTCTAGTAGTTATAACATAATTACAGACTAGGAGAGGGTGTTTGCAATGCACAGACTGACAGAGTTGAGATGACACTAAATGAATCCTTACAAGTTAAGAAAAATAGAAGTGAGTAGATAAATGAGCTAAGATGCCAACAGAAATTCTGGGGCAGAAGAAAGGAGAAAGGACCCCACTTGCAGCCCCTGTAATTAAAGTGCCATAAACACACTGGGAGGCTTCTGCTTCCCGCAGGGTCCAGCTGCCTCCAGGCTGCTGGGCAGGAGGCATCGTGAGCGTGGTCAAATGCAGCCACTTCCTGCCTCCAGATCACGTGGATAAGCTCTGTCTGCATCCCAATGAGGCGAAGGGGGGTCTGCCTGCTGCAGCCCCTCAGAGTGGGGGTGGAAACCCTGTTCGGTGCCTGCTGTCCAGAACGAGGGTTTTCAGAGTGCGTACTCAGGTGGGCTCTGCACGCTCCATTGCCATGCACGGAGATTGCAGCCTAAGCAATTTCATGAAGACCTCTCAGCAACACGCCGTAAACATTTCTGTTCTGAGCACTTCATTTGTCTGAGAGTGGCTTCTATTCATTTATGACCCAGGGAGCCCACATTTCAGTTTTACCAGGTTTAATAGGTTATAAACGAAGAATAACAAATCTTCCGCTGCATGAAATTACTAGAAATGAGCCAAACAGGTGCATAATGGGCGTCTGAATGAGTTTGAACTATGACCTTTTGTGTACAATAACAAAATCTGGCGATTACTCTGTGGGGTTGGCTGTAGGTAATATAGTTGGATTTGATCAAAAGACATCCACTTAATGGTTTCATTTCTATAATTAGCATTGGTAGCTAGAAACCCATTTCACATAATGGAATACAGGGGGTTCAGATGCATTTTATTAAACACCTGGGGTTTCTTAAGTTCAGCACGAGAAAGGCCTGCAGGAAAAAAAAGGGTGCAATTTCATCATGCAGTTGTAGAAGCAGCTTTGAGAGCATAAACTTTATTTCTCAAAGTCCTGATTTTGAGGTGATAATCTTATATAAATATATGTGTAAATAGGCAGTTACATCCTATTACTATGTGCTAGGCTCTCCGTTTAGCAGACATTCAATTGAATGGAATGGGAAACTTAAAGCACGGGTCTTAAATTCAGTCTTGGAAAGAGCATGAGCTATGTTGGTGTGTGTGGATGTCCCCTGGTGGGCAGGGGCCCGGCATCCCACACCCTTTCGTGTTCACCCCAGACCTGACTGGGGTCTCTTTGTCCCATCCCCACACCCTCCCACTGGACACTCCCTCAGATACCCTCGGCCTGTCCCTCTTCTCTGCTCCTGCCGATACCAGGCTGGCTTCGTGGTCACCGTGTCCCCCTGCTCACACCATGCATACCCAGAGATGCTCATGACTCAGTGGCCCTTCCAGACCATCTCACTTCCCGATAGAACCTGCACTGCTTCGAACCCCCTGCCATCCACTGACGTAGCTGTTGTACTGCTGTACCACCCCCACCTGTGGGCACCCGCCACCCATCACTCCCTTTTCCTGGAAAAGCTTAGCACCAGCCACTCATGTGCCCACCATCTCAGCAACCTCAACACAGAGCCTTCCATTCCCCCCATTAGTCAGGTTCTCCAGACCCTTTTGTGTGTGTGTGTGTGTGTGTGTGTGTGTGTGTGTGTGTAAGGAGACATACCATGAGCTGGCTCACGTGATTATGGTGGCTGACAAGTCCCACAATCTGCAGGTGAGTCAGCAGACTGGAGACTCAGGAATAGCTGGTGTGCCAGCTCAAGTCCAGAGGCAGGAAAATGAACTGGTGTCACAGCTGGGAGACAGGCAGGAGGAAATTCTCTCTCACGTAGTCAGGATCAGCCTTGTTCTCTTCGGACCTTCAAGTGATCGGGTGAGGCCCACCCACATCGAGAAGGACAATCTGCTTTATTCAATCTCTCAACTCAAATGTCCATCCAGAAACACCCTCACATCCACACCAGAATAATGTTAGTGATGTTTACTGCCCAGATGTCTGGGCGCTGTGGGGCCCTTATTCTTACTACTTAGCTCTGCCGGGTTTGGGCAAACAAGGCCCGCCCTGTACCCAGAAAAGCATTGGTGGTGGAAACCGTGGCTGTGACGGGAACGGATGGGCCCTGCTCATCCCCAAGGCCGTGCCCAACGGCTCACTTCTGGCAGAGGAAGGGGGCCTGCGTCCCAGCCTAAGCGGCCGGGGAGACTGGAACTGCCTGTATTTATGCAAATTGAATGAAGCCGACATTCAATGAAATCTGGGGCACGGCAGAGAGGTCCCATGTCATAAGGTTTACTGTGTGTCATTTAAGGAAATAGAAGCAGCAATTCAGAAGGCTGTTCCCAGAACACTCAGGGTAAAGCACACTCAGCTCTGCCGCGAGGAGGAGAAAAAAGGCTCTCAGACCCTCCACGTCCAATCACAAAGGCAGTTAACCCGACAGGCGCTCAGCTGCGGGAGTCTTGGGACGCGGGCTTGCTTTGACAGCCATCGCGCTCAGCAGCCAGCAGGCATGTGTCGCAGCTTCAATGGCGGTATGAGCTAGATTTTCCTAAGTGACGTGAATGGCCAGATGGGATGTACGATAAGGGAGGCGCTCTGTTTCCACAGCCCACACTGTGGACTTGAGCCTCATTTACATAAGAAGTCGTGTTTGGGTCTCACTTGCGAATTACACGGACAGATGCTGTTGCCAATGGTGGTGGCGAAGTCAGCAGCGACAGGTGCCAAGCACACAGATGTCTCCCAACCCTGAGTTGTGAGAACTGCTTCCACAGCGCCCATTCACACCCACTCGAGGTGGTTGGGGAAGAGCCCGCTGAGGAGTTGCCACCTACGAGGATGGTGGCCCTGTGTGAGCACGGCGCCCATGTCTTCCTGGGCGTCACGCGATTCTCATGGCCAGGACTGCGGGTGCCTCCCCAGCGCAGCACGAGGACCTCAGCCAGGCCTCACTGGGACCTGCCCTGTCCTCCGTCCTTGTCCTCAGTCCTTGTCCTTTCGCTCTTCCTTCATCTGCTGGGAACCCCGAAAGGCCGCAGTCCCCACAGGCCAGCACTGCGTCCCGTGACCAAGCTCAGCCTGAGACCCCACTCTCTGCACCCCAGTGGCTCCCTCTGCTTTTGGATCCAGAAGACTCAGGTGCTGGAGAAAGTCGGACTTGGAAAAATCTAATAACCTGCCACTTTTATAAATGACAAGGCGTACGGAAACACGATGGAACTTCCTGTGATCAGTCTCCAATGTGATTGGTGTGAATTTTTCCCTTTGGGGCTCTGCATAGACATGGAGGCTCAGGAGAGTAAAACCTTCGTTTCTTTGTGCCAAAGCTGCTCCCGGTTTTCAACTGAGGCTGGAAGCCTCTCAATCACTTCCAGATCCGAGCAGATGCAAATCTGTCACCGCTGCTCTGAGGACATTCTCCCCCTCCCACCCCGCCGCCCTCCTCCTGGCACCCGCACAGAGCCGCTCCCCGGGCCCTCCCTGGGACGTGCCTGGAGGTGGGCCGCGAAGGATCCTGGTCACGTTAATTGTTCTGAGAAGAGTGCTTATTAAGTCACCCTGGAAAATGCAGTAAGATCCACCACACACACGTCCTGTGCAGACCATCTGAGAAGTGTAAGCGCATCACCTGAAACACGATGGGAATGAACAGGGAGGATGGCCGATAGAGGCCACACCCACGCCACCGGGCCTGTACCTGCCAAACACTGCAGCGGTCAGAAGGCGCAGTGAATGAAGCGACTTCCTAGCAGCAACCAGACGTTCACTCCTGGGTCAGCTCCAGCCCACGCAACCTCCTAGGAAGCAATCTGTTTTACTGAAAGATATAAACTAAGATGAACAAATGGAGGGATTAATAGCTCAGTATTCTCAACATGCCATTTCCTCCTAATTGATCTGAAAGTGAAAACCCAGTCAAGACCCTCGACGGCTCCGAAGGTTGTCAAGATGAGCGGGCGAACAGAGCGGGGCCCGATTGTCGTGGCGTCCAGGGGAAGCTGCCCTGGCAGACACGGACGTGTTCGGGAGACGGGAGAGAGTGGAGTGAGGCTTAGGCGGACAGGGAATGGAAAACCCGAGAACCGACACGTGCGCGGAGCCTGCAGACGACATCGATACAGAGGCTACAGGTGGCTCTGACATTAGAAATAGAAAGGCTGGGCTGTTGCCTAAAAGGCAGCAGGACAGCTGATTACATTTGTGGAGAAAAAGTAAATTAAATTTCAAACTGCAAGAAAAGGTAAATTAAATTTCAAACTGCAAGGACAAAGTCAGCTCTGGATTGATTAAATATTTATTTTTTTAAATTTTATTTTATTGTTTAAAGTATTACATATAGTAGTACATATATCTCCTTCCCTCCCATCCCCCCCATTGACCTTCCCCCAGCCTCCCCTACCCCCTGGATTGATTAAATATTTAAAGAGCAGAAACATGAAGGCACCAAAGCAAGAAGAATACAAACAGGTGCTTTTCCTGACAGAACGGAGGCTGGGCACGTCTGGAAGCCAAGGGCTCTAGGAAGTGGTGGTCTGGGGGGGAGCCGAGGCTCAGTGTACACCCACCCCACGGTCACCGGTGGGTGGTCTCGGCAAAGGGGCACATCGCTCCGTGTCCAGTGTTCTCATCGCTGAAATGGGAGTGACAAGGCCCCTGCCTTGTGGGGTTATTCCAAAGATGACAGGAAATGGCATGTAATGGTGAAGAACAGAGTGTTCGAGAACCGTTAGCTGCGGCGTCGTGTGCACAGGTAAAGGCGAAGCAAAAGCGACCCCACGCCCTGAGCAGGTATCAGAGGACACCTCATTGCACCTGATGGGCGCTGCCTGGGGCCTTGCAGTTTGGGTATTTCTGTTTTTCCCCTTTGTGGAAGCATCCGTCCTGTCGCTTTATGCTCGTGCACAGTCACGTGGCAGTTGGCCGTAAGCAAAGTCCAGGGGGACAGCTGGGCTGCCCTGGCTGGACTCAGCCTCTGGTCCCGCCAGCTTTTCCGTCAGTTCATGAGCTCAGGGCGCTCTGGGTGGAGAATGGGAACATACAGACTGGAAGGAAATTTAACACCGAACACTCAACAGTGAACATTGGAAGCTCAATGGGAAGGTGACACACACACTGCCGTGGTCATCTCCAGGGAGCAGACCTTGGGTCGCTTATTTTATGGATCTATTTATTTTCTGATTTTGCGGGGAGGGGACTACCTTTGAATTGCTTGTGCTGTGAAATATTGTTAAAATAAATAGCAAACCAGCAGAATGAGATAAGCGGTGTGATGGTGGCGGGTGAGTGGTGAGTAAGAGGGACTGTTGAACTGTTGCTAGTGAGGTGGGCTCCGTGCAGGAAGAAATGTCTTGTTTCCAATGTCTCGCTGTAGAAAAATGTATCTACATTTGTTAACACTCCACTGGCTACTTTGTAAATTTTCCCCATTCATCTAATCTGGGTCCCCAGCTCCTAAGGCTGTTTCTGTGGGCACCTGTTTGGGTCTGGGGAAGGCAGGCCCTGTCTCCAAGGCCCAGGTAAGGGGGCAGCCTCCCTGGGAGGGGCCATAGGGACATTCTCCCAGTGGGTTTGCTCCTGTGACCTGACTTCATTGCTCTGATGGCGCAGTCAATTCTAAGAAAGGATGCATCCATCCTAGTTTATTTTTAAAAAGATCACTCCTTTCACTGTTCAAAAACTTGGTTTTGCAACACCAGGACTTTCCCGAAAACTTTTAATGAATAATTCATTCTCGAATACAAAGTTTCGGGACTTTACTGATAACATAGAATGTGTCCCTTTTTTTTTATTATTATTTCTGGTAGATGATCCAGGTTATTCAATTTCACTGTCCCGCAGGGACGTTTTGGGAAACCTGCCTGACAGTCACATCGCAAGTGAAGTTTTAATATGAACCACAACCAGAGAGGACCAGCGACTTTATTATATTACGAGATCATTTATTCTGTACATTTGCAGCAAAAAGTTATCTGTGGAGTCTCAGTTTTATCACCGTCTGCAATTTAGATGAGCCCTTTGTTTTTATTGAATCGTCGCGATTATGCCACCGTGCACCTCAGCAGCTGTTTAGAATAAGATAATACTTTCTTTTTTTTTTTTTTTTAAATGAAGTCCCTCCCACCCCCATCTCAGATTTAAGGTAAAGAAGTCTGCATAATGTCTGTCTGTACTGTAACATTTTCTTACTTCAACATGCAAAATGAGTCTGTTTTTAAAACAGCCAACATCAGCTGAAGGATCGCACGGTTTCACTACCTACTCACAAACACTCAGTGATGTCCGAAGACATAGCGACGCGAGTGAACACCCGGCTTTGGCAGAGGAATGGTGGTTTTCCTGGTAAAAAGCAAGGCGTTCACTTCCATCCTGCTGCTGTAGACGGAGGATGCACCTCTAGAGCATGTTTCAGTTCCTTGGCATGTCGAAGACGGGTGAGGGTCTGGGAAAGAGGAATGCAGTCCTCTGACGTTGGAGCTGGCCTGGTGCCCCCTGTCCCAGCACACCCACGTGGGACAAAGCCCCCTTGTGACCACAATGGGTCAAGACAAACAAGACCCCCGTAACGTCATCTGAACACAGCCAACATGTGGGCAGCGTCCAACCCCAGTGACCAGCCTCCCATGTGGGCGGAGAGATCTTCCCGCAAACCCGGGGCTCTGCCCTCCTTGTGTCCGGCTTCCAGCGCAGCGACTCCAAATCTTTGCTGAATAAATCAGTGAGTCAGCGGACGTGGCGGGCCCTGCTCTGTTAGGCACAGGCCGACGCTCTTAGGGCGGGTTTTAAAATGTCCTTTGCAGAACGTGCAGGTTGGTTCTTTCAGCATGTCCTTAACCCCTGGAGGGGGCCTTCCTGTCCCTAGGATCTGGAAAGACAAATCTACATGCAGGAGAGGCTACAGCCAGACACACTCCAAGATTCTCAGAGGCAAATGTGAGCAGCAGTCGTGGGAGAGATGCCAGCATCCGGTCCCCAGCATTGGAGGCCCAGGGTCGCCGTTGTGACTGCAGAGGGATTTCTGCTGAAACCCTGTCCAGCTGCCTCTCCTGGGAACACGGCTCTGTGGCTTCCAAGACGTGACAATGGCCTTCTGGAAATGCCAGCTCACACGTCCTCTGGATAAGAGCCTGCTGGAGTTGAATCTGATGTGGGCAACTAGGAGCCTGGATCGGACCCGACAGTCCCGGCTCACCAGATCGCTGAGCTCCTGCTCTTCATGGAACCACAGAACTCCTGGCGTCTCCACCTCATGCAGGAGAAACACCGCAGAGCCCAGCCAGAGCCGACTGCTGGGATCAGCTAAGCGCTCCCAGGTGACCACGCTGGCGCCGTGGACCCGGAATCTCTGCACGTTCCCAGTTTTCATAAGTTAGACTTTATCTGGACGATGCCTTCCCTCGCAGGCCCAGCGCCCTCGAATCCATCCCCACATGCATTCTTCACGTTTTCTTTCTGACATTAGTGAGTAGATCTTAGGATTGTTTCTGTGGGGTGTCTTTGCTTGGGTTGGATGTTACAGTTAGCTTCCTGGTCATGAAGAGTTTGTTGTAAAGGAAGGGAGGGGGTTGTGTGAGCACGTGGGCCTCCTGCGCAGGGTCCCCACCTGGTGAGGCCGGTCCAGGTCCCCGGCAGGAGCAGCGCAGCAGGGTAGAAGCGGCTGGTGGTTTGTGAGGGGCCCTGGACTCATCGTGATCTTCCCAAACACCCCTCCTCTAATTGTTCACCCCCTCTCCCTCCCAAGCAGTGTCCTGCTTCTCACTGCAGACATCTGCAGAGGCCACGAATGTAACAGCCAGCGTGTGTTATGATTGAACAGCCCTGGAGTCAGACTTGGCACGGACTTCCAGCTACGAGAGACGAGGGGTTCATTTAAGGCAGCCAGATTCTCCCAGTTCCTTGATCGTATCTGAGGCTGAAAATTTTCAGCTTGGAACTCGTTTTATTTTTAAGTTTCTCATCATAATTAGAAGCCACCCACCTGCCCGCCAGATTTCTTTCGTGCAAACGCTTCTGGTATGAATTCTATTGCGTCGGGTCCTCAGTTGCAGAGTTTCCAGCACTGATCGATCACTTATCGGCTGTTCGCAGTATTGATTGCTCAGAGAATTTATGGGGAGTCAGGGAACCGAGCAGAGATGATTCACAGGCAGGAGTGAGGCAGCCAGGAGAGGCGTCCGGCCAGCAGGGGGCGAGTCTAGTGAAAGCCCCGGGAACAGAGCCCTCCAAGCACAGATTGCTGACTTGGCCCAGGCCCATCGGGAGGTCTGACCTCTGACTCCCCTGCTCACGACTCCATTGCATCTTGGCACCGCTCACCTTGCTTTCCGGGCCTGGGCTCTGCTTGGCTGAACCTGGGGTGCACACGCCCTCCTGTACGGGCAGCCAGGACCTGCAGGGTTTGGAGCAGAAGGGTGTGGTATGGTCATTGCTGGCCACGCCATTCTGCACTTGAGGCCACACTTGCCAGTCCTCTCTTCCTTGGTTGATGGCCGTCCATCTGGGCTTCTGCAACGACAAACAAGCAAACAAATCCCGGTCTGTTGCCAGGCCCGCTGCGCACTCGGGCGTTTCCGGGGTCGGTCATGCTGCGGGGGCCCTCACCACGGGCTTCAGTAAAAGTTCCCCAGACGTGACTCTACCAGCATGACTCAACTCCACACCCTCCTTCCCTCCATGTCTTTGACCTAGAAGATAAAAGATTTATTAGGCGCCGGAGAAATTGAATATATAAATGGGCACGAGAATGCCTCTGCAGTCACTCTGCTTAAATGATGACACCAGATTCCTGACGACAAGTTCCCTTTCTCTTTGAGCACGTACATATGTATGTCTACCCCATGCACATGCAGATGAGCCCTGTGCATGGCACACACTCTAAACTAAGATGCAGTGGAGTTGCAGTCATTAGGTTCTGCCTTATCTACCACGGCACCAGGCGATTAATGTAATTCATGATGATTTTAACTTTTCGGTGTCTTACAGGGACCTATGAGGTAACCTTGCCAGGGTGTTTAAATTTTTGGTCATCTTGTAACCATAAGTCTGGAGAAATAGAACAGAGATAGACAATTTAGATTAAACAAGAATCCGAGCCGATACTAGAGTCCTTGCATTTGGCGTCACTCCTGCTGGTGGGTACATTCTGACTTGGCATTTGAGGTCTTAAGCTGGGCCCCCTCCAAGCAGGGAGGGCCTCTCTGGCCGGCTTCCTGCAGACACTGGAATTCTAAGGGTAACTGAAGATGAAATACACTGAGCCCAGAGAGCCTTCTAACCCCACCAGGCACCGTGCATCTGTTAGCACCTACTATGTGCACACAGTAGGGCTTGGGCACAGCCGTGAATGAGGGAGATGACGTCTCAGAAACTCGAGGGGGTTCTGAGCGCCATCTTGGGTGGGCACAGAGCGGGTGGCTCAGTTGGGGAAGACACACACGGGGTGCCATCTCCAGGAGAGGCAGGGATGAGTGGCTGAAAGTGGGCAGGACCTACAGGAACAGCTTGTCAGTGGGCCACCCTGGGAGGCTGTGACCATCCAGGTCAGGAGCAGGTCAAGGCCGTGGGAGGTGGAGACGCTTCAGAGGGGAGGTCTGGGCTCATCCAGATGGTGAGAGGTGACTTTTTCATGGGCTGTGGTTGAGATTCCTGTGGGCCTTCGGGGGAAGAGCTCCCCAGACAGTGGGCTGCCCATGACCTGGGCTAGAACTCAGATTTCAGATATCCCATATCTCTATTATAAAAACCCCTTGGTTGTGACGGCGGAATGATAAAGCCTGGTCACCAGGAGGCTGCGGGCGCACATGGGTGGGCGGGGCGCGAAGGGTGGGCAGGGCCATGCGATTTCGCACGCTGGGCTTCTAGTATTTAGAATAATTGGCATTTCTGGGGACTTCTGTTTCCTTTGATTTTCTTTCCCACAGAAAAAGGAAAGATTTCACGCGGAGGATGTGTCAGGCGGCAGTTTGATTGATGCCAGCATTTTGAGAGAGTATTGCATTTTATGGGAACTGTCAGCAGGGCTCGGAAGGAGACGTTTTATGCTTTGTGGCAAGTCCGTGTCAGTCCTGTCGGCTCCGGGACCACGCTTATTGCGGGCTGATTAGTTCCAAGTGCATGACTCACAGTTTGCATCTTGAATGCCACGTCTGCAGGTTTGTAAGTTTTCTACTTTTATTTCTGCTGGGAAATTCCTCACGAGACAGGCACCAACACCGAGCTGCCAGGAAGCGGCTCTCCTTGCATGTCATCAGCTCCTTCCAAGGCGACAAATGGGAGGAAACCAGCAACTTTTATTCCATCCAGCTGGCCTCAGGCGGGCTCCGTGCTCCTGGGGAGGTGTCCACGGCCGTAGAGGGGGCGCTGTCTGTCCGCCTCTTACCCATGGCTACAGGTAAGTAGTCAATGCAAGGCTATTCCTCAGCAAACCAAATGTAATGCCCAGCCCTGGTACAGTTTTGTCCCAGCCACACTGTCCACTGGCCGGGCTGGGCTGCGTGGGACTTGGGTCCTGAGCAACAGTTCCTCGGTGCTGCCCGGGCAGAACATGCCATGTCACCTGCCCTCCTCCCGGCCCCCCAGCACCAGGCAGACAGCCTCTCCTTACCTCCTGGTCCTGTTACACATGTGTGCAGCGTGGCCAGCAGGTATGACCTCCCCAGGATCTCTGCAAACACCCTGGACCCTGCAACATGGACATAAACCCGCTGCTCAGAGCATGTCCTCCCCTCCTTGTCCTAAGTGGCTTATTGAGAAGGTGCTCACTGGCGGAGGACGGGGGTTGGGGGGTGGGGGGCAAGGCTGAGTGACAGCTGGGAGCCTTGCTTCTGTCCACGGAGGTTTGCAGGAAGCGTGTGCATCCTGAGGACTTGGGATGAAATTGCTCCTTCCCTTTCCTCCTTCCCTCTAAAAGGCCCTCATTTGTGATTCTTTGGTTTTCAGCATTATTCCATGTTCTGCCTTCAGACTCTCACCTTCCCTGTTTGTCAGAGGGAGTAACAATTTTTTGAGTTTGTCAAGATCAATTTTCTCTCAAGCAGGGAAGACTCTGAAAGCATTTCTGCACTGGTTTGGAAAGCATGCAGCTTGGAAGCCACGCGTTCTCTCCTGTGGTCCTAGATGCGCGTGTTCCCCGTGTGTCCCAGCCCACTGGCCGCACTAACAACACATCCTTCTCCACGTCAGGGCCCACTCCAAGCATCACTGACGCTGAGCAACTCGAAGGAGTTTTGCCTCACTGTGCCTGCATGTACCTGTCTGCGGATGAGGCATTCCTGAGGGTGGCAGCGCCCTGTTCAAGATTGCCGGCCTCTGAGCATTGTGTTCTGTCTGATAAATACCCCAGCTACGAAAACAGAAGTGTTCCGTCTGCACTTGTTGTAAGCACAACCCCGGTCTCCGATACAGCAGGTCCTCAGACAACGTCGTCTCCTTCAACTTCCTTAGTTATAACGTGGATGAGTGCTCGACCCTGGTTTATGTCCGTTAGCCTGTGGTACAATTGGCTTTGCTGTACGTCATCTCCCACAGTTCCAAGAACTGGTTGACGATGCTAAGGGAGGACTGACTTCATCGGTGCCGGGTCCCGTGACCCTGCCTCTGGCCCTCTGTTCTCGGGTCACTTCATTTTGCTTTGAGGTGCTTCTCGTGTAACAAACGGTCCTCTTCCAGGACAGGCGGTGCCCACGTGGATGGTCCCCTCCCTCCTACCTGCAGAGAGAGGGCTCGGCTTCCAGAGCGCCTTCGAATTGAAGGCTGCTTTAGGGGCAGGTGGGTATAATTACTAAGAATGTTGCAAAGCAATTAAGTGAGCGAGAATGTTTCATGGTTGTAACCACTGGAGAGAAACAGCATTCATTTGTTTAACTTAAGACAATCCATTATGTTCATTCCTAGATACCTACGTTGCGATGTGCGTATATTTCTACCTCTTTACAAACATGACTCGTTTGATGTAATTAGCTTATAATTTGGCTGTGCATCATTTTGCAACTTTGTTGAGGTTAAGTTAATTCATCACTGAAGGCGTTTGGTAGTTGATGGCTTCTCCAGGTGTCTGTCCCTGAGGGCAATAAACACGTGCAGGAAACTCGGTTTGGTTTCACAAGGGACAAAGGATGTCTCAGATCCGCAGGGGCTGTTACAGTTCAGCCCTGGCACCCAGTGGACGTGGACCTTAGTGTCGTGCAAAACAGCTAACGGGGCCAATGTGGGGGCAGCCCCAAGGCAGGTTTGCATGGAGAAGAGTCTGGACATGGGGTGCTGCCCCCAGTGAAGCAAACAGCACCCACCCCGGCTCCTGGGCACCCATGCGGGAGCATCTTATGTCATTGGCGTTTTGTAGCAACCTGGTGGCCGGCCAGGTGCTGCACCAGCTCCGCGTAGATGACGGAACCAGCCCTCCCTCCGAGAGGCTCTGGTCTGAGCCACCAGCAAATCACTAATGAGCAGGAGAACCAGGCCCGCTGACTTGCTGGCTTCCTCGAGCCCCATGCCCCTCCTCTCATCGAGGCAGGACCTGGGACTTCCTATGCGCCCCCTGCCCTCTCACTGCCGCCTGTGGCCTGCATTGCCCGGAAGGAGTTCCTGCTGGACACCCCCAGGGCCCCTCAGCTGCTCCTCAGGCAGGAGGCGGCGCTTGTTCTAAAGTAGGAAGGGCAAAGGGCTGCCTACCTGCCCGGGTGAGACAGGGCCTGTGCTCGGGTTGCAGGTGCATTTCTGAACCGGTTACAGGTTGTGAAAGAACCAGCCGGGGAGCCAGGATTCGAGGAAAATGCCACTGGTGTCGGATTTAGAACAATACAGAATCTGACAGAATCCGACTGGTTTCATCACAGTAAATGAGCACGTCACTGTGTGGGTGCGCGCAACCGGTATCTCGCCCAACATTAATGAGCTTTTTATTAGATTATTTAAAAGACAACAGAGTTGGTCATTAACTTGCCCATGAATCATTTGAATCACATTTGCGGTTACTGAGCTGAAATTCAACCTTAAAGCGTGTTGTGATGTATCTTTGCAATAAAAAGATCAACTTCATTTAAACAATCACTTTTTAAAGCCCTGCCTGTACCGGTGGGTTTCCGTGGATCTCAAAGGCGACGCTGTCCTGACCATCCCCACAGGGTCTCCTCTCGAGGCAGATACACCGTGGGTGCTTCGGCTCCCTGGCCAGCCTCGAACGCCGGCCCAGGCTGGTCTAGGCAAGGACCGACTGAGACCGAGGCCCCCCAGAGCAAAGCCACGGTCAGAGCGTCATACACAAAGGCCGCATTTCGAGGGACGTCAGCCCATCATTATTCCCCAGGAGTGGACGCTGGCGAGTGTTTCCGACATCTTGGTGATATAACAGTGCAGGTTTTCTTGGGGAATCTGCTTGGACCCAGCACATTTCCTCTGTTGCCCGTTATGGGTACAGGTGTGCGAAGTGAGCAGTTTCATCGCCGTGGCTGGGATTTGGGAATGGCTCATGGCTACCTGATTCTCAGCCATGGCCACCAGGTGATGGCGGTGCTTCCTCTCTGATCCTCATGGTGGTGAGACATGGCCTGGAAGATGTCCCTCTGATGGGGAGCCCATCGGCCAGGCGAGAACTCTGGGCCCTCCAAGGCGGGGAGCAAGCCACCCACAGTTCTTAGCTCCACTGTCCCATACTGCGGGCCTGGGCAGGTGTAAGAATAAGGTGAGCCCCCAAACTCAGGGGTCCTAGAAAAACCAAAACATACTCGGGAGCCAGGCAGGAAGGCAAGCATCCTTACTTTTAGGTAGAAGGATGCTCACACATGGTCTGGAAGCACGTGCACGCCGAGCAGGTGGTCTGCTCGGCTTTTTATTTCTGACGCATGTGACCTGCCCCTCACTGTTGATTGGAGCTCAGGTGCACAGTCTTTCGCAATTGGCTAATTCAAAGGGAGGGATTGGCCTTTGCCGTTTCGAGATGGTGGCCCCCAGGGGAACTTCAAGCCATGCAGCCAACATGGCGGCTGTCTAAATTGTTCTCTGACAGAGAAGATGGCTTGTTTATTCTCACACAGGCAAGTCCCAGAAAGAAGTGGCTCGGCTGGACTGGTTAGGGAAGTCTCAGGGACAGGCTTGCTCTCCCCCTGGCTCTCGATAAATGCCAGCTGGGGGCTGACGGGAGGCCTTGTTCAGATTGTAGGGTAAACAGACGGGGGACATGGTGCCCGGGGAGTGTCACGACGTGCCTCACAGGACAGGGGAGCTGTTCCCCAGGACAGAGGAAGAGGAGGGGGAGCAGGCTGTGGGTGTGTCTCTGATGGCACCGAGGCTTCGAGAGTGGTTGAGATGGAGGAAAACTGAGGGCAGAGCTGGGCTAGGCTGAGTGGTCTAGATGGAGGAAAGCTGTGGGAAGAGCTGTTCTGGAGTGAGTCGTATAAATGGGGGACAGCTGAAGCAGAACTGGGCTGAGTAGTTAGATGGAGGTCACTAGAGGGCAGAGCTATGGTGGGATGAGTGGATGGAGGACAGCCTGGGGATGGAGGTCTGGACACTGGATGTACAGCCCTGTCCTAACAGAGAAGTCTGTTTTCTGCCATGGATGTGTGGACCACAAATGGAAATGTAGGTTGTGGGATGTAGGTCTGGGCTCTGGCGTGGAAGTCAGGGCCCAGGATGGAGGTCTGAGTCCCGCCATGGAAATATGGGTCCTGCCATGAAGGTCTGGGCCCCGAAATGAGGTCTGATCCTGGGATGGAGGTCTGGGCCCCGGGGTAGAGGTCCCAGCGCCGGGATTGAAGTTAGCACCCCCTAGTTAAAGTCTGATCCTGGGATGGAGGACGGGGCCCCGTTATAGAGGTCCGTACCCCAGGATTGAGGTCAGGGCCCAGATGTAGGTCAAGTCCTCAGATGGAGGTGAAGGCCTCTGTTGGAGGTACAAATCGCACCATGGAAATAGGGGTCCTGCCATGAAGATCTGTGTCCCCAATTGAAGTCTGATTCCTGGATGGGGGTGTGGGCCCAGGATAGGGGTCTGGGCCCTGTGATGGAGGTCTGGGCACCTGGGTTGGGCGTCTGGATCCTGATAAGAAAGCCTGTGTCCTGGGATAGAGGTCAGGGCCCAGGAATGAAGTCAGGGCCCCTGGTATAGGTGAAAGCCCCGGATGGGGCTCTGAGTCCTGCCATGGAAATAAAGGTCCTGCCATGAAGGTCTGGGCTGCGAATTCAAGTTTGATCCTGGGATGGAGGTCTGGGTCCTGGGATGGGGTCTGGGCCCCTGGATTCGGGTCTGGGCTCTGGAAAGGATTCTGGGTGCTGGGATAGAAGTGTGGGCCACAGGACTGACGTCAGGTACCAGGATGTAGGTGAAGGCCCTGGATGTAGGTGAAGGCCCCGATGGAGGTCTGAGTCTCGCCATGGAAATAGGGTCCTCCAATGAAGGTCTGCACCCCGAATTGAGGTCTGATCTCTGAATGGAGGTCCTGACCCGGACCCGGGAAGTCTGGGCCCGGGATCGACATCTGGGCCCCGGTGGAGGTGGAGGTCCTGGGATAGAGGTCTAGGCCACAGGATTGACATCTGGTACCTGGATGTAGGTGAAGGCCTCAAATGGAGGTCAAGGCCCCGGATGAATGTCCGAATCTCGTCATGGAAATAGGGGTTCTCCTATGAAGGTCTGTGCCCCAAATTGAGGTCTGATCCCTAGATGGAGGTCTGGGCCCTGGGATAGGGGTCTGGGCACCTGGATTGGGATCTGGGCTTCTGTAAGGAGGTCTGGGTCCCGGGATAGTGGTACGGACCCTGGATTGACTTCAGGTACCCAGATGTAGATGAAGGCACTGGATGGAGGTCCAAGTCCTGCTATGGAAATAGGGTCCTGCCATGAAAGTCAGGGTCCTGAATTAATATCTGATTCTCAGATTGAGGTCTGGATCCCAGCATGAGGGTCAGGGCACCGGCATGGAGGTCTGGGTCCTGGGATAGAGGTCCCAGCCCCGGGATTGAATTCAGCACTCCAGAGACAGGTCAGGGCCCCGGAGGGAGGTCCGAGTCTCGCCAAGGAAATAGGGTTCCTGACATGAAGGTATGGACCCTGAATTCAGGTCTGATCTTTGGATGGAGGTCTGGGCCCTGGGATGGGGGTCTAGGTGACTGGATTGAGGTCTGGGTCCCGGTAAGGTGGTTGGGGTCCCTGGATAGAGGTCCGGGTCCAGGATTGTAGTCAGGGCCTCAGGTGTAGGTAAAGGCCCCAGATGGAGGTCCTGACCCTGGGATGGGGGTCTGGGCCCCGGGATCGAGGTCTGGGCCCCGGGATGGAGGTGTGGGTCTGGAATAGAGGTCCAGGACACAGGATTGACGTCTGGTACCCAGATGTATGTGAAGACCCAGATGGAGATCAAGGCCCCAAATGAATGTCTGAGTCTCGACATGGAAATTGGGGTCCTCCCATGAAGGTCTGGGCCGCGAATTGAGGTCTAATCCCTAGATGGAGGTCAGGACCCTGAAAGGGGGTCTGGGCACCTGGATTGGGGTCTGGGTCCCTGTAAGGAGGTCTGGGTCCCGGAATTGGTACAGGCCCTGGATTGATGTCAGGTACCCGGATGTAGCTGAAGGCTCTGGATGGAGGTCCAAGTCCTGCTATGGAAATAGGAGTCCTGCCATGAAGGTCAGGGTCCCGAGTTAAGATCTGATCCTCAGATGGAGGTCTGGATCCGGGGATGAGAGTCTGGGCACCGGGATGGGGGTTTGGGTCCCGGAATGGGTGTCTGGGCCTCAGCATGTAGATCTGGGTCCTGGGATAGTGGTACTGGCCTCGGAATTGAAGTCAGGAACTCGGAGATAGGTCAGGACCCCAGAGGGAAATCCAAGGCCCGCCATGGAAATAGGGGTCCTCCCATGAAGGTCTGGGCCCCGAATTGAGGTCTGATTCCTGGATGGAGGTCTGGGCCCCGGGATGGGGGTCTGCGCCCCAGCATGTAGGTCTGGGTCCTGTGATAGTTGTACAGGCCCCCGGGATTGAAGTCAGCCCTCTGAGACAGGTCAGGGCCCAGAGGGAAGTCCAAATCCCACCTTGGAAATAGGGGTCCTCCCATGAAGGTCTAGGCCCCAAATTGAGGTCTGATTCCTGAATGGATATCTGGGTGCTGGGATGGGGTTCTGGGTGCCGGGATTGGGGTCTTGGGTCCGGTAAGGAGTCTGGGTCCCAGGATAGAGGTCTGGGCCACTGGATTGACGTCAGATACTCGGATGTAGGTGAAGGTCTCAGATGGAGGTCTAAGTCTCGCCATGGAAACAGGGGTCTACCCATGAAGGTCTGGGCCCCCAAATTGAGGTCTGATTCCTGTCGGAGGTCTGGGCCCCGGGATGGGGGTCTTGGTTCCGGGGTGGGGGTCTATGTCCCAGCATGTAGGTCTGGGTTCCGGGAGAGCGGTACAGGCCCCGGGATGAAGTCAGTGCCCCGGAGACAGGTCAGGGCCCAGAGGGAAGGCCGAGTCCCGCCATGGAAATTGGGGTCTTCCCATGAAGGTGTGGGTTCCGAATTGAGGTCAGATCCCTGGATGGAGGTTACGGCTGTAGGATGTGGGTCTGGGCTCCTTGATTGAGGTCTGGGCCCTGGGATGGAGGTGTTGGTTCCGTGATAGAGGTCTGGGCCACAGGATTGACGTTAGGTACCCATATGTAGATGAAGGTCCCAGATGGAGGTCAAGACCCTGGATGGAGGTCTGAGGCTCACCATGGAAATAGGGGTTTTCCCTTGAAGTTCTGGGCCTCGAATTGTGGTCTGATCCGTGGATGTAGGTGTGGATCCTGGGTTAGGGTCTGTGCCCCTGAATTGGGGTCTGCACCTCCGCCAGTAGGTCTGGATTTTAGTATAGAAGTCCAGGCCCCGGTGTTGAAATCAGTGCTCCGGAGCCAGGTCAGGGGCCCGGAGGGATGTCTGATACTTGCCATGGAAATAAGGGTCCTGGCTTGAATGTCTGGGCCCCGAATTGAGGTCTGATCCGTGGATGGAGTTCTGGGCCCTGGTTGGCGGGTCCTGGTCCTGGCATAGAGGTCTGGTTTCCGGGATTGTCGTTAGGTCCCCGGATTTAGGTGAAGCCCCTGGGTGGAGGTCAAGGCCCCGTATTAAGGTCAAGGCCTTGGATGATGGTCTGTGTCCTGTCATGGAAATAGGGGTCCTGCCATGAAGGTCTGGGCTCCTAATTCAGGTCTCATCCCTGGATGGAGATCTTGGCTCCAGGATGGGGGTCTGGGTAATGGGATGGAGGTCTGGGCCCTGGGATAGAGGTTCTGGCCCTGGGATTGAAGTCAGCACCCCGGAAGGTGGTCATGGCCTCGAATGGAGGTTACGTCCCTGGATGGAGGTCTGAGTTCCGCTATGGAAATGGGGTCCTGCCATGAAGTTCTGAGCCCGGAATCAAGTCTGAGCCTCGGATGGATGTCTGGGCCCAGACCTCCATCCTGAAGCCGAGACCTCTGTCTCAGGGCCCTGACCTCTATCCGGGGTTCTGAGCTCCATGACAGAGCTGAGGTTAGTGTTCTAGATTGAGGGACAACTAGGCTGAGTGGTCTAGATATAGATCAGCTGAGGTAGAGTGGTCTAGATCAGCGGTCGCCAACCTTTAGGACCTCATGGACCACCAGAGGTCTGCGGACCCCTGGTTGGCAACCATCAGTCTAGACGAAGGACAGTTGAGGGCAGAGCTTGGCTGGGATGATCATCTGGCCATCCTCCAGGGTAGGGAGGGGGGTGAGTCAGGGATTCAATGTCATGGCCCAGAGGAGAGTGGGGGATAGATGGTCCCAATGGGAAAGGAGGGTCAGGAGTCAAGCACTCTGAGATGGGTCTTGCCTGGGATCTGGGGGATGAAAAGGGTTGGGGGAGGGAGGCAGGATACCTTGCGAGGCGACCGGGGAAATGGTGGGAACACTAGTGACAGGCCTGGCAGGGCCCTTTGGGCCAGGTGCTGCTGTTTGGAGCAATGTGAGTTTGAGAGGCAGGTGCCTTTAAGAGAAGAGCTGAGAGGCATTTGGATGACTGACTGGGGAGAGCTCAGCTCACAGCAGGGGAGGCTGAAGCACAGACCACCAGGGCGGTCAGTCCCCATCCAGCCAGGAGCTTGGAGTTGGAGGGCAGAGGTCCTAGCTAGGAGGGGGACAGTGCTGGGGGAGGGGGACTGTAGGCTCTGAGGGGTGGGTTTCCCACCACAGGGGGGTCAGTAAAGTCCCTCATCCCATCAGGATGGGCCTGGAGGGGGCACAGGCCTGGATACCGGTCAACAGAGGGTTGTGGGTGTGGAGAAGGGCCAGGGCAAGCTCAGCTGTTCTACAGACACTGGGTGGGGGTGGCTGGCACACCCCTGGGGTGGGACAGTCCCAATTGTCCTGATCACCCTAATAATTCTAGTACCTGTCCGGCAGCCATCTCGTTGTTAATGTTGAAGCTCATTTGATTTATAAAATGTTCCAGTATGTCATTGATTCTGAGCTTTTTCTCTCTACCTTAAGGTCTTTGAAAGTGAGAAGTGTTGACAATCAATGGCATCTGACAATCGCTGCAGGCGGTGGCAGTCACAGGCATGGGTAATCTCCCTGACCTTGCAAAGTGGGGGTCAGGAGCTTGAAGGCAAATCTCAGAGACACAGACACTTGCTTTTTCAATCCCCAGAGCGGGGAGGGATGTTTGTGGGGACGTGGGGAGTCAGTCCCTCAACAGAAGCCACAATTAGGCGGCTTGGCAGAACTGAACAACCATTAGCCCAGGGCCGACGGCTTGTAATTATTTGATTGTTTTTTAAGAAGCCGTGCATTGCCAAGGCTGCTGATGAAACAGAAGTGGTATTATCTGGGACTGTGGAGACAGAGCCTCAGATTTGTGGGAGAGTCAGAAGAGTCAGACCCTGACTGTAAAGTTTTTGAAAACCTTATTCAATTTTTTATGCTGCATTATGTCACATCATATCAATCATATTATATTATACTAGAGGCCTGGTGCACGACATTCATGCACTGGGGGAGGTGGGGGAGTCCCTTAGCCCGGCCTGTGCCCTCTCACAGTCCAGAACCCCTCAGGGGATGTCGTGAAGGCAGGAGAGGCTCCTGCCTCTGCCACTGCACTCTCAGCCATGAGCCCGGCTTCTGGCTGAGTGGCGCTCCCCTGCTGGAGTGCACTGACCACCAGGGGGCAACTTCTGCATTGAGCGTCTGCCCCCTGGTGGCTAGTGCACGTTACAGCAGCCAGTCATTCTGCTGTTCTGTCGATTTGCATATTAGCCTTTTATTATATAGGATACTAGTGGCCCAGTGCATGGATTCATGCACACTGAAAGGAAATCAGGAGCCCACGCCCACGTGCCTGGGGAGTTTCCATGTTCCCTGAGCTGCTGGTAAGTCACATGGGGAGTCTGTCCTCCTCCCTGCACCTTCCTGGAAAAATACTTCCAAATGTCCCTTCTGCGGCTAGGGTCGCACCTTGCCAGCCGGGATGTCCCCATCCCCAGTGAGCACCTTGGGCTGTGCTGAACGCTTTCCACTGTTCAGAGCTGGGTAAGAGATGCTCAGAGGTGAACAATATGAACTTGGTGATCTTGGAGGGAGGGGGTGTGCTCTCTCCCATGCCCCCACCCTTCAGATCCATCTCTCTGACTTTACCCCAATTGTCAGTTGCCACCTTGTGGCCATTTTTATATTGCTGCCTTCCTCTGTAGCTCTGGGGCAATTGGTAAGGGATGAGATTTTTATCTCTATGCCCAAGGCAGAGTTTCAGGAGCCTGGCAGTGATATCAGGCTCCTCCTGGTTACTCTGAGTGTCCATGCTTCATCTGTTCCCTGGAGATTGTACCTATAGGCTTATGGGGCAAGTTCTGGCTGGATTGTGGGCATCCCTGGGGCTGGGTACCAGCACCGTGTGGGGTGGGGGGATATCCACAGGAGCTGCCATCTGTGGGCCTGCCTGCCCACAGGAGCCACCGGGGATCTGTGGGAAACGTGGGAGCCCAGAGGGAGCCCGGATGCAGGATAGACCTGGGAAGGGTGCGATGGACTCCGCTGCAGACACCCATGGGAGACTCGCTCATCAGATTGGGATTTTCTCACTTTTTTCCAGGACTCTCTCTGGAGGTGGGGACCGGCCCGGCTTGGAAGTGGCAGCTGAGGGTGGTAGGAAGGAAGGACAGAGAGGCGGATTGTGTCCCGGGTAAGGCGCATTCTTAATATTTCAGTTCCACATCCGAAGGAACACGACAATAGCTAAGGGGGGAAACACGGCCCTGATGCCTGAGGAGGAGTTCCAGGGGGCCGGCATCAGTATCAAGGTCGTCCCAGTCACATGCAAACGTTCCATGCTGCATCTATTCTCAGTAGATTGTACCTGCAGGGTATGGGGGGCGAATTTCCATGTAACTCCTGGCCCAGGTGTGGGGCTGCCTGAACCAAACAGGTCACCCAGCACCTGCTGGTGCACCTCCGCCCACCGCAGCCGACGAGCGCTCTTCAGGGACCCAGGAGCGGGTATTCGGTGCCAGGTCGTGGACCTTTCCGGGAGATGGGGCCGGGGCCGGTTGGTGGGTGGAAGTTGCGAAGGGCTTGCCCGCAGACACGAATGGGTCATTGGGCTGGGCTTCACCAGCACTTGCTCTTGAGATGGGGGCCGGCCCAGACAGTACGTTTATTAAGCGCCTCCGTGGGTTTTTCCCGAGCCCACCTCCAGAGACTCAGAGGGCAATAGGTAAGGGGTGTGGTGCAGCCACAGGGTCTGAAGGGAGAGTTCCAAGGGCTGGCGACGGCTGTTCCGTGGTCATTTAGGCTACACCCCCAGCACCCGGGTGTTGGGACTGCAGTCTGTTTGCTGGAGACTGCACCTGCCAGAGGCGGGAGAGGCTCCTGCGTCTGGCTTCTGGCTGAGCGGCTCTCCCGCTGGGGGAGTGCCCTGACCATCAGGGGGCAGCTCCTGCATCAAGCGTCTACCCCTAGTGGTCAGTGCACGACCAGTCGTTCGGTTGTTCTGGCGTTATGCTGGCTATATATATATACATACATATATATATATATATATATAAGACTAGGGGCCCAGTACACGAATTTGTGCACCTTGAAAGAAACTGTGGGTTGTGAGGCTGGAGTGGGCACAGGGGTGGGTCTCGGCCCATCCTCCGCACCCGCGCCCAGCCCCTCCCACCATGGCCACGGTCCCCTGTCTGCCAGAAGTCTTGCTCCTGCCGCAGCTGCTCCCACGCACTGACAGAGCTGGCACCGCTTGCACCTGCTGATGGCGTGGCGCTATTGGGCTGGTGCCAGCAGCAGGTGCGAGTGGGGCCAGTGCCGTCAGCAGGTGCGAGCAGTGACTGCTGCCCCAATCGCCCCTCAGGATCAGGGGGAGGTGGAGAAGCCCTTAGGGGCGATTGGGGCTGGCAGCCACCACTCACACCTGCTGATGGCGCTGAGCTATTGGGACTGGCGCTGGGCACCAGCAGTGGGTGCAAATGGCAGCTCTGGCACTGGCAGCAGGTGCAAGCAACGGGCAGGACAGTGGTGCAGGGGAGCAAAGAATGTTCAGTAACCAGTAGAGGTTTGCTCCGATGACAGCGACCAGAGCCCTGCCTTGGTCTGGTGCCCGGCTCACCTGCTCCACCATCCTACCGCGGCCTATGCCTGCCATATTCCATGCTCTGCCACCTGCTGTCAAAGCCTGCCATGTTCTGCGTGCACCTCCTGGTGGTCAGCGCACGTCATAGCAACCGGTTGTTTGGTTGTTCTGCCGTTCAGTCTATTTGCATATTAGAATTTTATATATATAGTTATGTTATAATCTATACACAGTTAATGCATAGATCTCAAGTGCACATTCACTCAGCTTTGGTAAACACATATACGCATGTAACGCACAACTCAGTTGTAATATAGAATATTTCTGCCAAAACCGGTTTGGCTCAGTGGATAGAGCGTCAGCCTGCGAACTGAAGGGTCCCAGGTTCGATTCCGGTCAAGGGCATGTACCTGGGTTGAGGGCACATCCCCAGTGGGGGGCGTGCAGGAGGCAGCTGATCAATGTTTCTCTCTCATTGATGTTCCTGACTATCTCTCTCTTTCTCTCTGTAAAAAATCAATAAAATATATTAAAAAAAAAAAGAATATTTCTATCACCTAGGAGTCTTCCTGCTTCTTCTCTGTCAATCCCTCACCATCCAGCCCTGGGAGGCAGACTATTCTGGATTTAACCTCCAAAGATAGATTGATAGATTGATGAGTTTAAATGTCTCACTTGCAGAACAAATAGTATCATACAGAATGTATCGTATGCACGTGTGTTCGCTTAAAAAAAGATCAGCGAGGTGGCATTGGTTGACAGTGTTGGACACATCTTTTGTATCCTTAATCATTTTTGTTTTTTTACTTGTTGTCATTATTTGACTTGTCTATTTTAGTCTCAAAGTTTGCCAAGTTTTGCCTTTGTATGTTGGAATCCAGTTATTAGCAACAGATACCTCAGGACTGTTATATTTCCTTGGAGCATAAACCTGTTTATCATTCAGGAAGCAACCTCAGTATGTCTGATAATACCTCCACCCAGAAGCCAGCTTTATTCTTGTTGAAACATTGTGATGGGGCCTGGCCAGTGTGGCTCAGTGGTTGTGCGTCCACCTATAAACCAGGAGGTCATGGTTTGATTCCCAGTCAGGGCACATGCTCGGGTTGGGGCTCGATCCCCGGTAGGGGGTGTGCAGGAGGCAGCCGATCCATGTTTCTCTCTCATCATTGATGTTTCTCTCTCCTTCCCTCTCCCTTCCTCTCTGAAACCAATTAAAAATATATATTAAAAAAAGAGAAATAGCTCAGCATGCATGTGACATCTTTTCCTGACTTTCGAATGGATTGTCTTGTGAGCAGTAGCTAGCTGGGTTCTGCTGCTGTTGTTTTTAACCCGCTCTGGCAATTTCGGGGTGGTTAAGCCACGGCATTAAATGTGACGACTGACAAGGTCGGTTCGACCTGCCTTGCTGGTTTCTGTCATGTATCCCGTTTGTGTTTTGTTCCTTCTTTCCAGCTTTCCTCTGGATTATTCAACTATTTGGATAGTATTCCCATTTAGATCTTCTCTTGTTGTGGAACAAGTCCTCTTGTTTTCATTTTGTCATTGCTCTAGTGGTTGGACCAGGCGTGCGCCCACAGCTCGTCACGATCTCCTGCATTAGTGTGGTTCCGTGGCACAGAAAGCGTGAGATGCACACAACCCCTGCTCGTTTACCCTCACGCTTTGCCGTTGCTGTTGTATAGTTACGCCCGACAGAGTCTAAAGCGGCGACGCGTGGATATTAATTGGCAAAGAGCCCCCTGTCTTCCAAAGGCCTGAGAAAGGAGAAAGGCTTTTGCCCTTTTCGTATCTGCCCCTCGTTGTACCCGCAGGCCCACGTCCCGTCTGCCCCAGTTCCGCCCAGGCCGAGGCCTGCCTTCCACATTTCTTGTCCCTCAGGTCGATTGTCTGCACATTCTGGCCACTTTTGTTTTAAAACTGTCTTTAATCCACCTTCATTTTTATTTTTTTTGCTGAACGTAGACCTCTAATTTGGCGGGTGGAATTCTGGGTATTGTCTCGGCGTCCCCTGCCGCTTTGTTTTGGGGAGAAGTCAGCACTTTTCGCTTGCTGCTTCTTAGATTTTTTTCTGGGTCTACATTTCCATCAGTTTGATTGTGAGGTGCCTAGTGATGGGTTTCTTTGAATTTATCACGCTTGGCATTTATTAAGTTCCTGTCATCTCGTTGCTCCCTGCGCCGTTCTCCCTCTCCTCCTTCTTCTGGGAATTTAACTGTACAGAATACAGACTCCTGCTATTCCCCAAGTGTTGCTGGTTCTCCGTTCACTTTTACCCAGCAATGTTTTGTGTGTTTTGAAAGTAAACGTTTAACTCTAAATGGTTTTAGATTTGCAGAGTCATTGCAAGGTGGCACAGAAGTTCCCGTTACTGCACACTCGCTGTCTCCCACCATTAACATCTTCCGTGATGAAGGGCTGTGACCTGAGGACCGGACATTCCACACCGAATGGAGACTCCGCTGGGCACAGGCTCCATCATCAACACCCTCTGGCCGCGAGGCGTTCATTCTCCCCTTGTGAAGGCAATGTGATGTATTTTGAGGCCGATTTAAAAATTATGCACAAGAGCCGCCACAAATCACAGAGAAGAAGAATGGGATTTCACGTGAGCAGGGCGTTTGCAGGAACCCATGCATCACCGTTTCCCACGTGGAACCGGCTCACCTTCTGGGGATAAATAACGCTGAGAAACAGCTCCATCGTCCCCCGTCTGCGTTTCCTGCAATGCCCAGAACCGTGTGTAGATCCAGGTTTCTCAGCACCATTTGCTGGTGAGCAGACAGACGTACAGACCAGTGGGCCAGCACAGAGAGCCCAGAAACCGTCCCCCGCGTGTGCAGTTAGCGGACGTCCACACGTGAATTCCCGGTGAGGAAGCCTGGCCTTTACCTTCTGTATTGGGAAGTAGAGCTCTGTGCTCACATAGCTGCTGCTTAAAATGCAGGCATTTACTTGAATATTTAGAAACATAAAATAAATGAGTTATCTGGGGGATCCATGGCAGTGCTTTATCCCGGGATGGCCCATCTTTTATCTGTAAATTTATGATTCCATACAAAGTCAAAGATTTCAGTAGACATTTATTACCCCCATAAACCTTTAGAACGAACGGGCAGTGGAAATAGGAGGGACATAAAACTTCATCTTCAGGATCCACATCGATCACCAGCCTTTTACCGGCATGAGACTCTCGCTGGATGTAATCGTGTCGCCGTTAAAGGTCTCTGTTCACATATGTGACGGATCCAGAGATTCCGTCGCCTCTCACGGAACCCGGCAGCCCGGGCCCAGGCTCAGCATCCGCCTGGCAGGTGTGTGAGGGTTCAGTTGGGTGATCCATGGGGAGTGGAGCCCAGTGCCCGGCCCGCGGAGCGCATCCCTGAAAGTGGACCTGCGTGGCCACCGTTTTCAGAGTGGTTATCCCCCTGCTGAGCTGAAGGGCACCACACCACGTGGATGGTTTGCACAGCAGCGGAGCAGGAAGCTCAGCCACCTTCACACTTGGTATCATCAATCAGATATCACCCCAGGATGAGGGGAAACGTCAGATCCACAGACTGGATTGAGCTGGCCCCTGGCATCTGCATAACCGAGAGGAGCAACACTGCCAGCTCTCAGTCAGCAGAGCCCGCCTGCTTCCCAGAACCATGGAGAGAAGCCTGCTGGTGGTCTGTCACTCAAAGCTGGGCTGTCTTCACAGGGACTGGAGTTCCAGGTCCTGGTCAGAGCCCCTCCTTGGGGAGGAAGGAGCTCTGACCCCAGAGGAGGCACATGTCGAGTCAGGGGTGACCTGGCCGTGGCAGGTCCAGGGCGAGGCTTCACCTGGGTCATGGTCTGTGATCATCGCGATGGCTGTGATGAAACTGCTTGATTTCCGCTTACCAGGAAACAGGCTGACGGAGGTGAGGAGCATCCTGACAGCTCTCACGCAGATGGTGCGGTGCAAACCCAGACAGGCAGACGAGGGGCCGTCTTCCAAGCTCTGTGCCTGACGCGTCCCCGCATTAAACTACAGGCAGAATCGCCCACTTGGGGGGGAAGATGGATCTGCAGCCCATAGGCAGAAGCGGGGACGCGGTGGCTTGGTGTCACCTGTCATGGGGCCCTCCCCCTTCCCCCACAGGAGGAAGAGGAAGTCTGTGTGCTAAAAACCCTCCCCTTTCTCGTCCCCCAAAGAAAAGGTGTCCAGGACCAAAATAATGTTTCCTTTCTTTGTTAACAGCTCCCGGCCCCTGGCCCCCTTCTTCCCTTATAACCTTCCTTTGTGCAACCCCTGGGAGCGCCTTCCATGGCTGGGTCGGCAGCTGCCTGGCTCATGAGTTGATTATAAAGCCAATTATATCTCCAAGTGTACGTGGTTGAATTTGTGTTTTAACACCTGCTCGGTGATTTCCATTTCATTTAACACTCAGCGAATATGGTTGGGAGTGCCTGCCATTGGCTGCGCTGGGCACGTGGGACACACCAGGCCCCTGCCCCCGGCAGCTGCCATCTGAGGAACCAGCATGGCCACATGTCCCCATCTCACTGTCCTCCCCACGCCCAAGCCTGCCACAGGTACTGTGGAACCTGGCCCCTCCCATCTGACCCCACTCCACCTCTGCGTCCCCAGCCCACAGCACCATCCTCTGTGGCCTGGGTGCCTTCATTACCCCCCAGCACGGGTCCTGTCTTACCGGGTCCACTTGCAACCCTTTATCTACGTGGCAGCTACTGTGATCCTTCACACGACAGCTCCTTCCACGTCCTACATGTACCATCATGGACTCACGCTGCCTTCAGAATAAAACCCTTCAACTTGCAGGGCCCCAAGGCCCGGATGACCTGGACCCCCCACCCATGGCTCCTTCCAGCCTTCCTCCTATCACCTCACAAAGCCCTGCGGGCTGTCCCACCTCCTCTCAGAGAACCTGCCTCAGGGACTTGCAGGCATAGTTCCCCTGCCTGAAATGTGTCTCCTCACTGTGTGGGCTGAACGATTGCGTCCCCAAACTTGATAGGTTGAAGCTCAGACCCTCAGTGTGATGGTGTTGGGAGGTGGGGCCTTCGACAGGTGATTCGGGTTAGACGAGGTGGTGAGGGTGGGGCCCGGAGGTGGGATTAGTGCCCTTGTAAGAGGAGATGCTTCAGCACTCACTCTGTCCCCACCTCTAGCTCTGTCCTTCTGCATCGGTCAGTAAGACAGTGCTGAGCAAGTATCCCCTGCACAGCTACTGTCCCTGAGCGTGGTTCCGGAGCTCCACAGATGGGCCGAGGACCCCCGGCCTGGCCACGGGGAGGAGAGGAACGGAAGCATTCCAGCATCTCTGCAGAGATGGAGCGCAGGAGCCTAAGCACGCTGGTCCCAGATCTGCAGGGATCAGCATTCTTCCGGGGCAGGAAATACAGCCATGAATTCTATAAGCACTTAACCTCGGGAATTATTAGGGCTGTAGTCAACTGAAATTAGGTTTATGTACTGAGCAGCTGGAGCTAGCTTCCTAGACAGGAGCGCTTTCTCTCGCTCGGTCCCTAGATCTTGAACTCTACGAGCACCCTGCTTGTGAGGGGACGCTCCATCCGGGCAGAGGAGCCTCTGGCACCGGCGTGTCTGGGCACACGTGTCCTGGCCATGGCTCCTTGCTCCTGCCGGCTGTTTCTGCATGGATTGTTTCTGCAACAGGAAGCTCCGGTCACAAGAGGAAATGGCTGTGAATTAGGTGGGTACCAACATGGGTTCCGCCCGGGAACGTAGGCCAGGCTACTCTGACAAGACAGGTGGGTCTGCTGAAGACGCTCTGTGAGCAGTTCCTCCCAGGTCCCCAGGACTGTGCTGCTCAGAGTGGACGTGGGAGCAGAGAGGCCCACCCACTTCAAAGGCGTCTGCCCTCCAGTGCCTTCTGGAGCCTTCACCTTGGACAGAGGTGAGGGGCTGGGCGCTAAGGACCCCGCGGAGGAGGGATCTGAGTCATGCCTGAGGATCAGCTGTAGGAACGAGTGGTGTCTGGGCCGGCCACAGAGCAGGGGCCTGAATGCAAGACTCCCACACTCTGGGTCTCTCCTCACGCTCAGAGGGGCCCTGGCCCTCCTCCAGACCTCCCGCAAAGATGCTCCTCGGAGCGTGGGTCCTGGAAGCCTGCTCCCCCTCCAGTTATGAAGGAGTTCCCTTTGGCCCCATTGAATTAATGTGGGAAGGTTCTGGCCAATTCCCTGCAGAAATCTAAAACCTGCAGAGCTTGTAACCTCCAAGCTAAGTGGTGCTGAGAGACCTTTCAGAGAGTCTGTTCTCATTTGCATTTTGCAAGTTTATATGTTTGTATCAGAATGGGTCTGGGAGTCTGAAAATACACTCCTGGCCTTGACCTCTGCCCCATGATGGTGAGACTTCAAAGAGGCTTGTGCATTCAGACCCCAGAAGCCTGGCACGCTGATGTCCAGCTCACAGGTTCTGCTGATCTTGGCTGTGTGTAATTCACATGCAATTCTGAGCAGGGAGCCCGGAGCCGTGTGGGCACACAGCTGTCAGTGTTCCATCCTCAGGCGGGGGTGGCACTCACAGTGCCCGTACCTCTGGTCCCGCCCTCACCTCACCGCCCTGCAGGAATGCTGACCACAGAGAACCTTCTTAAAGGGCAAGCTCATTAATTTTAAGGAGTTCTGCCCTTTGCTCTCACTCACTTGTTCTGATGAGGACCCTGCCTAATGCTAAGATTCTCACTTTCCCAATTATCTAGTGCCTCCACTACGTGAGCAGTTGAACTCGGAGCTTTGTAACGTCTCGGGTTCTGGGTCTGGATTAGAATGCACGGCGGTACCAGCGCGGGTTGGACAGCACCAATGGTGGGATGCGGTTTGCTCATCCATTTGTTCAGTGGGGACTCAGTCACTGGCATCTCAGGTGATAAGAACCCCACAGACCACATGGTGACATCGTTGCTCAGGTGATCCCATAATCCCTCTGGGGGTTCTTCCAGATGATGGGGAGCCCTCCCCTCCAGACTGAGGCGTCCAGCGCCAATGGGAAAGTGACCCAATGACCTCCAGGAGCGTGATCGGCTCGAATGGACTTGAGTCTGTGATGGGAAAGGAGCTGTGTTGTCACGTGAGGAATTCTGGCTGAGCCATGCCAAGCCACAGGTGCTCAGCCAGCTGGGGACAGTTCTGGGCAACAGCCTGTGAGCACGCCTGCGCAGCACCTTCCTCGGGCCTGTTGTGCCTGTCAGCCACCTCCACTGCCCGCCAGGAGCCCTGCTGTCAGAATGCGAGACCCTGAAAGAAAGGCAGCATTGGTCTTCTGCCGCGTCAGCATCATTGGCACATCCTGGTGAATAAACCGATTGAAATTCTAATTTAATTGGCATATTTATTCCCAAGATTTATTATTGGTTCATTTTATTCCCATTTGATCATGTTTCATTTCTTTCTTGTTTACTTTTCAAGGCACACTGAATACCTTCATTTATCTTGTTGAGCACCCTAACTAGAATAACAATAATTATTTTTAAAATATTTATTAAATTGGGGTGACATTGATCAACATGAACATATAGGCTTCAGGTATGGGTTTCTACAACAGACAAGATCTGTCTGTTGCACCATGTGTCCACCACCCAAAGTCAAATCTGATCCTGTCACTGTATATCAGGACCCCTTTCCCCCTGGCAACCATCACACTGATGTTTGTGTTCATGAGTTTGTTTTAGAACCCACATCTGGGTGAAATCGTATGATTGTTAGCTTTTCCTGACTGACTTACTTCACTTCACATAATGTTCTCAAGGTCCATCCATGTTGCTGCAAAAGGTGCCATTTCATCCTTCCTTATGGCTGAGTAGTATTCCGTTGTATACGTATACCACATCTCTTTATCCATCTTTCTCTGTCATGGGACATTTTGATTGCTTCCATGTCTTAGCCACCATGAATAATGCTGCAATGAATATAGGGGTGCATATACCTTTGGAAATACCTGATTTGAAAATTTTCAGGTACATACCCAGGAGAGGGATTGCTGGGTCAAATGATAGCTCTATTTTTAATTTTTTGTGGGATCACCAGACTGCTTTCCATAGCAGGTGTATCAGTCTACATTCCCACCAGCAGTGAATGAGGGTTCCCTTTTTCCCACAACCTCTCCAACACTTGTAATTGTTTGTCTTATTGATGATGGCCACTCGAACAGGTGTGAGGTGGTATCTCATTGTAGTTTTAATTTGCGTTTCCCTAATTGCCAGCGAGGCTGAACATCTCTTCATATATCTATTGGCTGTTTGTATGCCTTCTTGGGAGAGGCGTATTTTCAGGTGCTCTGCCCACTTTTTGATTGGGTAGTTTGTTGGTTTGGTGTTGAGTTTTATGAGTTCTTTATATGTTTTGGAAATTAAACCTTTGTCGGAGCTACTGTTTGCAAATATCGTCTCCCATCTGGTTGGCTGCCTCTTTGTTTTGTTGTGTTTCTTTTGCCAGGCAGAGCTTTTATAATTATTTTAAAGTACTTTTAGAATAAGTTACTTTACAAATGTTACTTATGGGAGACTGTATCCCTAAGCCTTAGCATTCCTCACACATTCTGCCTTTCGGTTTAGGGAAGAAGCTTTTCATTTGGCTGGTCTTGTTGTTGTTTTACTATTTCCCTCCTGTTCTGTGTTTACCCCTCTAGCTGTGTGGTGGTGGCCTCTGGATCCTCAGTTCAGGACCAGGTCTTTAAAGTGTGATTCAGCGCCCCAGCCGTGAGGTGATACAGCTCCACTACCACATGAGGGAGCAGCTTTTCCTAGTACCTGGCTTCCGGAAGCTCAGTGTCTTCCCGCCTCTTTGCACCTTGGCTCGCCCTTCACTGTGGCCTCAGGCAGCCTTCAGCAGGGTTGTCATGTTCAGGTTGTCCAAGCATTAAGAGCCCGATTCCACACGCTGGCTTTGACACTGATAGCCTGACTCTGGCTGCCCCTTTTCCCATGAAGCATTTTAAAGGCCTGTTGGCCCGTACAAGCTAAGCTCCTGGCCCTGCACCTGGAGCCCAGCAGACCTAGGGTCTTAGCCCCCTCACTGCTCAGCATTTCTGCGCCTCCTGGTTCACAGAGCAGGACTTAGCTCCCTTCTGAGCTCAGAACTGTCTTTCTATTTTCTTCTTCTTTTAAAAACAAATTTCATCTATTATTGCTATGTTTTTGGAGCAAAAGGGACGCCTCAAAGCCTGAGCTCACCATGCCAGCCTGTCAAAAACGAAGGGCATTTGAGCTTTGCTGTGAACTGGACTGGAAGATTCCTGGAGATTCATCTTCGTAGAGACGAGAGAACGAAACGAAACCACATGACCTCAGCTTGCATGCATTTGACTGGAAGCCGAGGAGCTCAGGATACTGTAGGGGAGCTGGCGCCCAACTCCGCTTTGAAGAGAGAGCACACGATTCCTCTCTCTGCACAAACCACAAAGAACGTTGGGGAACTGAGAGCAGGCAGCACTGAGGCCCATTTCTGTGGCCCGGTTTGAGTGAGAGCAGGAATGCTCATCTCTCTGTTTCGGGCCATTAGCACATTGCTGTTCTCAGGAGGAGCCTTTGAAGAAGAGCCGAGGACAGTTGGGAGAGTCCAGCCTTGGGCCAGGCCCCTGGAAACAGCTGTCTGTTGGGGAGCATAAGTGCTGCCTCGGAGAACACATGCATCCAATGCTCCTTGCCTTTAAAATTCAGTGCAGATGGCCCCATATGTACGCACGGTGGGCTTCTGTCCACCAGCCTGAGAGTTAACTAAGTCCCTGTGAGGTATGTGAGGTTGCTCTGACGTGTGTAGCAGGAAGGTTAGCTCTGGTTTAGAATGAGATTTAAGAATGGGTTCACGAAAACGAATAACAGCCATCGGATACTGTATGCCCTGGAGTGGAACCCCTGAGCGGAGGAATGGAGGGTGGACACAGCGCCCAGATGGGCTCCAGAGAACAGAGCATCTGTAGTCCGGACACTGAGGATTCAGGCGTGCCCTGGTCCAGCCCCAGGCTGCCTGGTTGAGCTCTGCAAACACCACCTCAGGCTGCAGGTGGCTCTCCATGGTGCTGAAACGCCCCTCCACTACCCCTCTGAAGCCCCTCTTGTCTGCCCAGGACTGCACATCCTTTCCAGGACATCTGGGATGATTCTGAAGCCAGGAGCCTCTTCCTCAAGTGAACCTGGGCCGGAGCCTGCGGCTGGTGTCAGTGCGGAGAGGCTGGCTCTGCAGCCAGGCGCTCCGAGCAGGAATCTGGACTCCCCGCCTCCGGCTGCATGCTGCTGTTGTTGCTTCCCTCCTGCCCGCTGTCTCCTCTGTGTGCCGGGTGTCCTGAAGGCACAGCCAGGCCTGGCCTTCGGAGGGCCGCAGGAGGTCATGAGCACGGTACACAGCCCAGCTGCGGGACATGCACATTCTCAGACATATGTGATTAACCTGTAATTGTTGTGGACAAAGCACCAGCTCCACTGGCTCCCAATCCCAGCTCGGCACTTACTTCCTCCGTGACCCTAGTGTGGTCCTGCAGCCTCGGTTGTCTCTGATGACAGACTGGCAATGGGACCACACCCTCAGGTTTGTGGTGGGAACTACAGGAATGAAGCTGCATATGGGAAGGCTGCTACCAATCCCGGGTGTTCACCACATGCTCCCCACCTGCGCACCTTCCTGTGCTCTTCAGAACTGACAGCGAGGGAACTAACGGAACCACAGTTATGAAGACCTACTGGGTTGTGCATAGAATCACAAATATAAATCAAATGGATAATGCCTCGGGAAGGGGAGCCTGCTTGATTATTATTAATACTAGTGACCAGTGCATGAAATTCGTGCACATTAAAAGGGGATTAATTAGAGGAAATAATTTAATATTGCTATTTGCCCTTTCTCTATAATAGAAGTGTCAGAAATGAAAGAAAATTAGTAAAATGTATATGAAAACCTTCCTCCTGTCAGAGTATGGGGCTCACCACAGGACCCAGAGTCAAGTCCCCGCCCACCCACATGCACCTCAAAATCGCATGAGGCCCAGACCTGGCCAGCTCCCCCACATTAGGCTAGATCCAGCCCCGGCCAGTCCCACCCTTGTCAAGCCCTGCTGGGCAGGGCGCATAGCCTCAGGTCCCCTGGCCCGGCACCAGGACGGGGGGCGTGGCCTGAGGTCCCCCAGCCCAGTCTGCCTTGAGGTCCTCTGTCAAGCCCCGCCAGGTGGGGGACATGGCCTGAGATCCCCTGTCAAGCCCCGCTGGGTGGGGGGCACGGCCTGAGGTCCCCCGTCAAGCCCAGCCAGGCAGGGGGGTGCAGCCTCAGGTCCCCTGGCCCAGTGCTGGGGCGGGGTGTGTGACCTGAGGTCCCCTGTCAAGCCCTGCCAGGCAGGGGTGCAGTCTGAGGTCCCCCAGCCTGATGCTGGGATGGGGGCACAGTCTGAAGTCCCCTGTCAAGCCCCACCTGGTGGGGGGCATGGCCTGAGGTCCTCCAGCCTGGCGCTGGGGAGGGAGGAGCAGTCTGAGGTCCCCTAGCCCAGCACCAGGAGGGGAAGTGCACCTTGAGGTCCCCTGTCAAGCCCCACTGGGTCGGGGGCATAGCCTGAGGTCCCCCAGCCTGGCGCTGGGGTTGGGGGAGCAGCCTGAGGTCCCCAAGCCCAGAACCAGGATGGGAAGCGCACTTTGAGGTCCCTGTCAAGCCCTGCCAGGTGGGGGGCATGGCCTGAAGTCCCCTGTCAAGCCCTACCTGGTGGGGAGCATGACCTGAGGTCCCCTGGCCTGGCACTGGGGCGGGGGAAGCAGCCTGAGGTCCCCTAGCCCAGCACCAGGACGGGAAGTGCACCTTGAGGTCCCCTGTCAAGCCCTGCCAGGTGGAGGGCACAGCCTGAGATCCCCTGTCAAGCCCTGCCGGGTTGGGGACACGGCCTGAGGTCCCCTGTCAAGCCCCACGAGGGCAGGGGATGGTGGAGCCTCAGGTCCCTGCTGATTGCTCGTTAAGGCTCCTTATGGGAACTTGGCCTCAGCTGTGGGTGCAGCCATCTTTGTGACGGAGTGATGGTTAATTAGCATATTCTGTCTTTATTAGGTAGGATAGGACACGCAGCCTGCTTAGGGACACGTTGGATAACAAGTGGAAAAATACGCCAGGAAGTGTTCCCATGGAGATCCTTCAGGTGCAAGTAATGAATTTCTGCAGAGACAACGAGGCCCCTTTCTCCACACTGTCCTTGGGCAGACCCCTTCCTTCCCCGGGAATTACCGGAGGCTCGAGGAAACTCACCGAAGGCCTGTTCATTCCAGTCCAGTCTCCTTCGAGTCCAGTTTCCTGCTCAGATTGTGTCTGGGACGATCGGATTCTTTATGAAGGGTAGAGACGAGGAGCCATTTTAGTTAATGGCTCAGAAATTTCAATTATATTAATGTTGAATTAGTGCTGGGCGCCAGCATCAATCCCTCTCTCCTTAGACGTGTTAGTAAGTGAATCCCTGTAAGCCCAGGTTGGATCAGATGATAGTCCTAATACTGCTGCTGTCCTCACAATGAGTCGATACGTTTCCCGATTCCAAATGACAACAAGAGGAAGGCTTCATGTACAGTTCTAAGCATCCCGAAGCTGAAAGGTATTTGCTGTTTTTCTCATTAACCGTGTTTTTCTTCCCGGTGCCCCCTTTGTTTTTCTAAATCAGTGAAAACGTGTTGAATATGACTTGGGGGTTTGCAGAAAACTAATTGAAATAATGTTTTATGTTAATGACAGCATTTCGGAAAAGCAGCAACAACAGGAAAATCACGGACAAAAGACCACGTCTTACAGCTTCTCCGCGCATCCCCGTCTTCTGTTTTTAAATTGTTCATCAAAGCTGCCGACATCCGCTTATGGGGAGACAGAATAAGCCTTTACATTCCAAAAGCTTTGAGAATTATTCCCCGTGCTTACTCTTTTGCTTCTGAAGGGAGGTTCTCCCTTTAAATCGGAAACCTGTGTCTGAAATGTCAGAAAGGTCGAGCTGGGGCTGCGCTACTGTTAACAGCCCTCTGAGGGGGACAGACGAGACGGCCAGGCCGCGGGAAGGCCGTTCATCGTGAGGCGTGATAACCAGTCACTTTCCTCCATCACGACCCACACCCGCAGCACCGAAGGTTCCAGCTCCCCCTGGGACGGTACCAACTGTGTCATAATTTCAGCCTCTCTCTTACTTAAGGCAACATTGTTTCTTTGTAGAGCGCTTGCAAGAAGATTGGGTTGTTATGTTTCAAGAGCACACCACGCAGGGATGCAGGCACCACCCTCCCCAGGATGTGCTTCGGCTCCGGAAATCAAGCCCGGCCTCGGGCGTCCCCGGACGCAGTGTCAGGAGCCTGGTGCTCTGAAGGGCTGGAGACGAAGGAGAGAACCCAGGCTTCGAAGTTGCTGATTCAGGAGATCAAGTGTGCTTTGACGATGTGTCCTGTGGTTATGGGAGCGTCGCCCCAGCCCCCAAGAAGGCTTTTGTCTCAAGGCACCTCACAGTAAGTGTGGAGCTCAGCTGGAAATGTGCATAAAAATGACAATAGCTTTTCTTCTTCTTTTTAAAAAATATGTTTTTTTCCTCCCAGTTTTTTTTGAGAGAGGAAGGAAGGGAGAGGGGTAAAGAGATAGAAACATCGAAAGAGACATCATTGATTGGCTACCTCCTGCATTGCCCCTACTGGGGATGGAGCCCATGACTGGGGGATGTGCCCTAACCAGGAAGCTAACCAGCGATCTCTTGGTTCATGGGTTGATGCTCACGCACTGAGCCGCACCATCCGGGCTTTTTCTTTGCTTTTTAAGTTAGCCAAAATCAGTGAAGCAACCGTATTGTGTATCAGGCAGCTTTCTCAAGCTTCATCCTTTCATCTTCTCTTTTCCCCTAAAAGTCAGTCATGAATTTCCGCCCTGAGGAGTGGAAATTCAGCTTGCATGTTCCGGCCATGATGCAAACATGGGGGAATCCACCCGCTGTGTCCAGGTGAAATCTCTGGGCCAAGATGTCCCCTGTGTCCAGGGCTTGTGGGCCTGGTCTGTCCCCACATTGCGGGGAGGCAGGAGCTCCCACATCTGCTGGGGGCTGTGTGTATAGGCCCAGGGCCCCTGGCCTCCCTCGTGTCTCGTGTCCCGAGCCCAAAGACCCTGCAGGCATGTCGGCTGAGTGTCACCCCCACGTTGAGGGCTTCTCACCTCAGACCAGTGTTTCAGAGACCCAGGCACGCTGGATGGCTGGCCCAGCTCACCCCAGAACAGAAGAGGACCGGCTTCAGCAGTGGGTTCCTGGGCAACAGGCCAAGGTCGACGGAGGACACACATGGCTGTCTCTCCGCGAAGCTGCTCTTGTTGACGGTGCCCGGCGTACGACTCGTGATCCCTCTTAGTACTTAGCACGAGGACAAAATGACGCTTCCCTGGTGACACGGCATTTTTCCTCCACTCCGACAGGAAGAATGACTCCCCTCTGAGCTGGAAGGTCAACAAGCTGAGCAACGCACTTAATATTCAAACGGAGCAGCTCCAGGGACAGGCTTGGCTGTGATTACCCCACTCTCTCCTCGGATTGCAATTGCCTTCTTTTAGGAAGTTATACACATGCACATTTTTCTCTTGTAAAAGCTTTTATCTTCTTATATAATTTTCACGCCACGCAGTTTATGAGTTTAAAGTGTCCAATTCAATGGCGTTAAGTACATGCACAGGCATATGTCAACATCACCATGTCCATTTTAGAATATTTTCATCGCTCCAAAGACAAACTCTCCACCCCATAGCCCTCATCCCCCGCCCCGCCCCCACCCCGCCCTATAGTGCCTCAGCCAACCACTAATCTAGTCTCTGTCTGGAGAATGCCCCTGTTCTGGACATTTCACATAAATGGGATCCTGTGGTACGTGGCCTCACTGTGCGTCACGTTTCCATGCTTCCTGTTTGTAGCGAGTGCCAGCACTTCCTTCCTGTTTGCGGCTGGGTCACATCCCGTTGTAAGGATGGACCCCGTTGGTCTGTCCACTCAGAGCTGATGCGCATTTGGGTGGAGCAGAAGCCGTGCTGGTGTCCTTGCCTCCCCAGCTGCGCCCTCCCCCTCCTCCCTGCCCGTGCTCCACGGGAACGGGCTAGGGCAGTGGACAGCATGTGCGCGGGCTTCTCGTCGGTGCCGCCACAGGCAGCCCGGCAGGAGGTCCAGGTGGCCCAGTCTCAACCGCAGGTACTCGTCGTGGCTCAGACTGGCAACTGAGGAGTCGCTCCAAAATAACCGAAGCTGCTTCTTGCGTTTCTTAAACACGGAGGGGCTGCCGTGCTGCCCAGGCCCCTACCAGCTGGGCTGTTGCAGTTTCGCTGTTTAAACTTCATGACTGTCAGTTTGTCTGGTCACATGCGGTGGGTGGTCTTTCTGTCTCTCCCTCCTCCTCTTCTAGCCTCAACTTTACCAGATTTAGCAACTGAAACAGTGTCTTTTCTCTTGGAAGACACACAGGTGCAGTGAAGACCCGAAGGCCAGTGCCGGGCCACCCCGGGGTCTGTTTCAACCCGAATGCTTAGCTTCTGGCAGGAGATGACTGGGTCCCGGTCCCAGGGCTCATGAGGCCGCCGTGTCAGTGTGGCCTGCTCTGTCCTGCAAAGGTGAGGCCCAAGGTCGGCGGGTAAACATGCGGTTCCCGCAGCGCTGCTCTGCTGCAGAGGGAGCGTGTCACCGCTCTCACCTAGTCCTGGCCACCCGCGTCAGAAAGCTCTGTCCAGGGCCAGCTCTTCGGCCCGGAGAGCGTTGCAGTAATGAGTGTTTAGAGCATCCACTGAGCCGTTAGCTTCAGGGGCCACTCAGCTGTCAGACAAGCAGGGAGGGGCATCCGTCATCAAGTGCCTGGCCCTGGGCCCCTCGGGACTGTCATCATTCCCCTTACAATGACGGACATCAAACACAAAGCCCAGTTCGTTATTACCTGAAATTTGAGGAATATGCAAATGAGCACACCCCGAGCGCGGAGAATGACAGCACCTTTCCCACGATCCCCGTTTAAAGGAAAAGCTCACTCCCAGGAGCGGTGACATTTCCTCGGTGGTGTTTCAGCAGGGCCCCGGCCCCTCTGCGTGTGGCGGTGAGTGCAGGTGCCCCTCACAGCCCCGCAGGTAAGAGGGAAGATACACAGGCCAGGAAGTCGCACTGTGATTCCAGGGGCCGTAAGACATGTTAAGACACATAAAGACAATCTAACCTGAATTTGCACCTCGGTTTTTCGGATAACATCCCTGCTGGGCAGCTTCACCCTTTGCAGGACCAGGCCTTCAGCCGCCGGGCAGGTGTCTCAGGCTGGTCCTGAATTTGGCCTCGGGAGCTGATGGCCCCATCGGTTAGTGGGTGGGCGTCCTGGGAGGTCCAGGACCAGGGCGGTGTCAAAGACAGATTTATTGTTGTTAATCCTCACCCGAGGACATTTTTCCATTGAATTTTAGAGAGAGTAGAAGGGAAGGAGGGACAGAGAGAGAGAGAGAGAGAAACATGGATGTGAGAGACACATCGATTGGTTGCCTCCTACACGCCCAACTGAGGCCAGGGATTGAACTTGCAACCAAGGTATCTGCCCTTGACTGGGAATCGAACCCTCAACCCTTCTGTGAGAAGGCTGACACTCCAGCACACCGGCCATGGCCAAAGACAGAATTTTAAAAATTAAAATAAGTCCTCGAAGCCACCATGTCTGAATTTCTTTTTTTTTAAGTTTGAGACGAAAAGTGGCATCACAACCCTTGGAAGGGATGGACATGTTTCTGTGACTCCCAGCAGCCTCGGGATCGCGGCAGAAAAAGACCCTATGGAGGTTGAAGTGTTCATCCTTCTCCTTTTCCCCGACTTATTCTGGCTCCGAGTTTAACTTTGAGAGTGTTTGAAAACAAAACAAACCCCGTCCCCCCAGCATCCCCTCCTCCCTCCCTCGTGGAACAGGGTACCACTTCCTGGCCTTGGAGCGGGAGGCTGAGAAAAGAGAGCAGCAGGGCAAACCGAGGCAGGAGGGGACGCGCGCACTTTCCCTGACTCCTCAGGTGAACACTGGCGGGACCACAGATGCGGTCGGTTTCATGTTAGGACCTGCTTGACCTGTGTCCTCTCCACGCTGGGATAGTCAGGAAGGAGGATGTCCCAGGAGCTGGGCGCCAGGTTGGCCAACCCACAGGAATTCAGAAAAGGAAAGCAGACCCTCCCCCCCAATCTGAGAGCCAAAGATTTTCCTTCTCTCTGTTCTTCCCTCCCTCCTTCCTTCCTTCCTTTGTTATTTCTTTGTTGTTTTCTCTTTCCAGGGGTTTTGGAATAGCTGCCCTCTGCTTACAGCAGTGACCACATTAGAAGGAACGCGGAAGTCCAGGGTGACAGGAAGGGCCGATTCGTGGGCTCCTGCTTCACACTTCCAATGGCGGAGCGTGGGTGAGTCCAGATTGGGGTCTCATGGGCCACCTTGAAGGCTCTCTTCCTTACTGGGGCCACTTGGCAACCTCAGGCAACCTCTTTGGAGACATCCACGCCATCTTGGCTCTCCTGCCCATAGCTGAGGGCTTCCCCTGACTCACCCACAGTGGACTCTCCGCCGTCACTCACTGCTGCTGGACGCCCCTCCCCGGGGGCTGCTAAGGACTGAGAGTTTGCCTGAGGTCACTGCCAGCCGGCCAGCGGGTCACTTTGCAGAGCATCTTCCAGCTCCTGTAAGCTGCTCGCAGTGGAGGCTGAGGTGGGGGCAGGAGGGATGGGATCAGCCAGAAGGAGACAGGGACAGCTGGCTGAGGGCTGCCTTCCCCGCCTTTGCGGCCGTTCCGTGGATCGCAGAAAGTCAGAGTGCGCTCAGTGGCACCGGCTCTCCACGTACCAGGTTCTGCACCCGCCTGGGCTCCGTGGTCCCTGGGAAGCGTCGACTGGGGTGGGTGGGTTGCTGGGCTGACACAAATCCACGGCCGCGAAGGGCTTTTGAGCATAGCAACAAAGACAGCATTTATTTTAACAAACGTGCAATTGGTTGTAATTAGTGTCATTTAACGATCCGCAAAACAGAGTTCTTTGGTAAATGTCCAACAATAACCTGACAAGTGTTTCATAGTCTCTGGTGGACACTAAATGACAGGAAATTATAGTTAAGAGACCTTTTTAATTGCCGTGTTAAGCAGGGCCAGTTGGGATCTTCTGGGCGATGGTGGGGTCACAGTGACGGTGGGGTCACAGAGCGCTGGCGATGGAGGGGCACTCGGCTTCCTGGCTGGTGAGGGTGGGCTGTGGGCATTCCGCGTCGTCACTGGGCTGTAAGTGCACTTGAAAGACAATCTCTCTCTTCCTTTGTGCTCAGACCACTGATGGGCTCTGGTGAGCACCGTGTGTGACATGCGTGTTTAAATGAAGGATAATCCCATGATTTATTTAGGTCGCCACGCAGTTAATAATGAATGAGGCCGGGCCCCGCCGATCTGACGAGAGGATCTGAAGGGCTCACTCGGTGGTTCAGACACTTGCTATTCCTGGCAGCCTCTGGGTCTCAGCATCTCTGATGAGCTCTGCCTTCCAGGGCGCTCATCACGGCAGGTGAGGAAGGCACGGCGGATGAGGAAAATGATATTAAAAACAACCCCCCCCCCCACACACAGGATGAGGAGCAGACCCCCTATCTGGGAGCCCCGGGTGCCAATGGTCTTAGCACCCGCAGCGTCTCCGTAAACAGGGTTGACGATGGATTTAGGAAAGGCACGTCATTCAGAGGAGGTCAGGCCCAGAACTTGAAACCTGGCAGACCCCCTTCACTTCCCAGCCCTGTCGCCAGCAGTTGTGTGACCTTGGACAAGCCATCGAACCTCTCAGACTCTCATCTGTTGAAATAAGCTACATGCAGCTCAGCTGGTGTGGCTCCGTGTTGAGTGTCGACCTCTAAACTTGGGGGTCAGGGTTCCATTCCCTGTCAGGGCACAGGCCCAGGTTGTGGGCTCCATCCCCAGTGTGGGGTGTGCAGGAGGCAGCTGATCCATGATTCTCTCTCATCATTGATGTTTCTCTCTCCTCCTCTCCCTTCTTCTCTCTAAAGTCATCACCACCAACAACAAAGACCACATAAAATAAGCAACATGCAAAAATGCCAGCGCCTTTGTCCACATATTTAGCCCTTCAGGACCTGCTCACACCCTGTGGGGTCAGCACCATCCTCCTCCTTTTTACAGAAAGGAAAAGGGGTACAGGGGGCTCAGTAGCTTGGGTGAGGTTTTGCAGCCTCATTCGTTGTGCCAGAAACTGTGAGACCCACCCATCCTATGTCCGGAGACTGAGAACAGAGGGCAGGGCATGTGGGGAGAGGCAGATGGGTCCATCAAAGCGCCAGTGAAGGCACCAGACAGGGCCGGGCTCTGGCCTTTGGATAGTGCCTGTCGCAGGAGCCTGTCTGTTGCCAGGTCGCTGAATGACACGCGGTCCCTCCCACCCACTGCAGCCTGGCACAGTTCATGGCCATGGCATTGGTCTTGTGGTCTAGCCAGTGGTCAGCAAACTCATTAGTCAACAGAGCCAAATATCAACAGGACAACGACTGAAATTTCTTTTGAGAGCCAAATTTTTTAAACTTCTTCTAACGCCACTTCTTCAAAATAGACTCGCCCAGGCCGTGGTATTTTGTGGAAGAGCCACACTCAAGGGGCCAAAGAGCCGCATGTGGCTCACGAGCCACAGTTTGCCGACCGCTGGTCTAGGCAGTTTCTGGTGAGGTTGCCATTACTGAAAACTTTTACAAAGTTGTGTGAGGAGCAAGGAAGCATCAAGTATATTTTCGGGTCCTGGGCCTATTGCTCTCCGGAGAGGGCCAGGCCTTGCAAGGGGACAATGGGGACCTCGCTGCCCGAGGGGCCCACAGGGAGTGCCTCCTGGGGAGGCTGGGTGGTTCTCTGAGCCCCCAGGGTTCCTTCGGGGCCCAGCAGCCACTCTGCTTGGACAGAGAGGTCGGGCTTTGTCCCTAACACGTGGGGCTCGGGTCACGTCCCAGGCAGGCTCCTCTAGGAGTCTCTGCTACCTCATTGGGCTGTCGCTGGTGTTCTTGGCTCGTGGCAGAAAAACAAAACAAGGTGTTAAAGGCTGTCAACACCCTGGAGATGCATTGTGTTCAGACGAAAGATAATAAAATGGTACGTTTTAGGAGGACTTAGAAGTCCGTGGGCCAGAAAGGAAACTAAGAATAGGGGCCCGCTCTGCGTCTCCCGCTGGGTTCTCGCTTTGAGCGGCCCAGCGCAGGAGCTGACGTCCACGACAGAACCGAAAGCTCACTTGCCTTTTCCAAAGGAAACCGGTGCCGCTATGTATTCTCAGGAACTCTCTGTAACTCCGGGGCAGGGGTGCCGCGAGGAAGGGAACGGGCCTGTCGGAGTCAGGTTCTCAGTTCCATTCCCAGCCCGCGTGCTTCGTGCGGCTTCAATGCCACTGGGTATGGACGTGTGGACCATCAGCGGCTCAGTGACGGGCTCGCCGGCTGCGGGCCGAGCGATCACCTGCCCGGCTTCTCCAGCTGCCAGCGCAGATGCTGCTGATGGCGTGTGGACAGACGACCTTCGCCGAGTCAGGGAATGAGAACGGGCCCGAGGAGGCAGCTCAGCGATGCTGCTTTTGCTCTGCGAGACCCCGACACTGTACTAAGGGCCTTGCGGACCCAGGACGGTGCCCGAGGACGGGGTGCCCACAGGGTGCCTCTCACAGTCACAGACAGGCTCCAGCCGCCTATCCCAGAAACTGACGAGGTTTCCCAGGAAGGCTCATCGGTGTCCCCGACATGGGGAAGGCCTCCTGGGGAGACATTCCTTGGCTCAAGCTGTCTCCCATTAGCAGCTGAGGCACCAGGGCAGGGGCCTCTACCCTGCTGATGCCTCTTTTTTAAAAAATACGCTTTTATTGATTTCAGAGACAAGAGGGGAGAGGGAGAGAGAGAGAGAAACATCAACCATGAGAGAATCATCGATCGGCTGCCTCCCGTACACCCCCTACTGGGATGGAGCCCACAACCCAGGCATGTGCCCTGACCGGGAATCAAGCTGTGATCTCTTGGTTCATGGGTTGATGATGCTCAACCACTGAGCCACACCGGCCAGGCGTGAACTGAATTCTTAACGGTGCATTTAACTAACAGCATTTTCAGGGATCCCCGGGCTCAATGCCAGTGTTTAAATAAAGGTTTTTTAAAAAGTGCACTGGGGAAAGTGTGGATGTCTGTTGACGTCACGCACCGAACCTCACTTTGCGCTGTGATAGCGGTTTCCCTGGGACTCGCTTGCTCCCTGCAAGGTGACAAAGCGACAGGTTGGGGTTCTGGAAGAGGAGCTGGCGTTCACGTGCCAGCGCCAGCAACGCATTCGATGCGCCGTAAAAGGCGTCCGGGCGTGCTGAGCGGAGGGTGTGGCGCGTCCCCTGAGCTGGGCGGGAGGCTTGCTTTCCTGAGCTGCAGGCTTCCCGGAAGTAGAGGCTTCCCTGCTTCGGAATTAGAGGCGGGGCTTGTACAACTTACTCTGGTGGGGGCACAACTCAGCAGGTCCCTAAGCCACGGTTTCTCAGGACACAAAATTCACTAGTAAAGTATAGAACTTCAATATAATTGATAATAACAACATATAATTATTTATACAGTTCGTTAGATAACTTCACGTTAAAAATTATGCATCTGTAATGACCTCTGAAATAATCCCATACTAATAATTACGTCTTACAAAAAGTACAGTGGTTTATGCCCGGTGGTCAGGGACATTTTCCTTTTTCTCTCCCTCACGGATGATAGTGTCCTGGTGCTCACGTGGCACCTGACATGTGGCGGGGTGGGGGGCCTGACTGCTCAGAATGCTGGGGAACATCTCTGTCCTGAACCAGCTGTCTGTCTGTGCACCCTCGATGGCTTATGAATGAGTCACCATCTTCACACAAACACACATATCTGACTAATACCAGACATCTGTAATGGACAAAAAACATCACACTTAGGAACGAGGTGCCATTGGCCTAAATCTTCCTGTGGATTTCATTGGCGTGGCCCACTGCACGGGTTATATTTGAATCTCTACGTGAAACTCGGGGCCATGTTCTTCACAGTCGATTTACACCACCACGGAGATAAAGGTGGGCGAGGTACAGGCTCTGTGGACAGCAGTCCAGAATCCCGATGGCCTTGACAGTTCCCAGCAAAGCCCTGAGTCCAAGGGACAAGCCTGGTCCCCTCCAGAGGAGGAAGTCCAGGCTCGGGTTTGGGGGGTGAGGGAGGGGCTGGAACACAGGGCAGCCCAGGTCTGGGGTTTCCTAACCCCCACAGGGATCTCGCCTGCGTGCTGTTAGCTTCCTGTGGCACTAGCCCCTACTTTTCCAACCATTTGAAGGAAAAAAAAAAAAAAAAAGCAATACACAACACCGAATTCCTAGCATCTTAGCAAAACTCCCTTCTTTCTCCCTATTGTGCTCTCTATCTTGGTAATTTTTTTTGATCTAAGTTACAGGGCCTGAATCCCCAAAATGTGTCGTGCCAACTGGGTGGTGTTATTGTGCCATACATCACGACAGTGACATCGCTACTCACCAACCAGCAGCTCTTACAGATGGTGCGGAGACGTTCTCAGAGACCCAGGCCAGGCAAATGATAGCAAATCCAGTTTTTCTTAATGGCCTTTCCTTATTTGGTTTAAAAAAACATGACGGAGTGTCCTATAATCCCAAAGACTAATAATGCCGAAAGGGTTTGTTTTCTCCTTCAAGATGAATGGCATTGACATTTAAACAGATCGCTTCTTGTGGGTCCCTGGGACTTCACGCGGGTAATGATTAAACTCTTTCCAGCTCGCTGCAGCCCGGCCACATCTGTCTGGAGATGGAACGCCAGGGTGCGAGCCCCGCTTGTTAGTCACTGCCTGCCTTGCTGGCGTTGCCCTGGGAAGTCCGTTCTGGAACCCGAGCCTCCTAAGGTGGCCGTGGAGAGCTGGCAGGTTTTCACACCTGGAGTGACTGCTAACCTGCTGAGTCCTGTCTCCAGGAGCCCCCGGCCTACCCCCTCCTCATACTGGTGCCCCGACCCTCTCGCTCAGGTGCCAGGTCCAGTTGCATCCTTGAGCACTTTCCTGGGGTGGTTGAGCCTAACCTGTGTTCTCAGCACATCTCAGACGTGGGAGCACTAAGTGATGCATTGTTCGTTCTCCTTGGAGGTATTTATTGAACAACTAGAGACCTGATGCACGAAATTGGTGCAAGGGACTCGGCCTTCGCAGCTGCAGCAGCTGCCTCAGCCCTTGCAGCCCTGGCTTTGTCCAGAAGGTCATCTGGAAGGACGTCCAGGAAGTCGTTCAGCTGTCAGGTCTAATTAGCATATTATGCTTTTATTATTATAGATGTGTCATAACCAGGTTTTAAGAACAAACACTTATTTTAGTTGCTGCTCCTGGGGAACTCCAAGTCTCTACAATATCTCAAGCCATGCAACCCTGGGCTCTTTCCTGCCCCGCCTCTCATCACACTGAGTGATGTGGGCTCTGTATGTCTGTCTGTCCATCTGGTCGAATGGTCCACGTGCAGCTCTGACAGTGGAGATTGTTATGCAGCATGAAAAAGAGGACGGACATCTGGTATACCCACCAGACCTGGCCACTCCACAGACTTTCCACTTCCATCAACCCCCCCGCCTCCCCATTGCTCCCAGCGGTGAGAAGCCTGCAGATTGGTGCATCATTCCTCAGCCTCCAGCACCTGCAGCTTCCGCCAGCGTGCTTGGCTCCCCCACGTTACCCCGAGTCCAGGGCAGCTCCACTCTGCCCTGCCATCCCAGCAGCGGAATCTTCTCTAGAGATAGCCTGCCCTTCTCTGTTTCAACACAGGCCAAGACACTCCTCACGTGGCTCTCAATTTTGGGCTCTTGCTTCTAAAAGTTCTCAGCTGAGATAGAATCCACTTCCCATTGCTGCTCTGCCCACAAAACTCTTGGAAACCGGCTTCCATACTTGGCTCTGCTCAGAGTCCCACTGTCATCAGCTCCCTGGTTTCACCTCTCACTCTCTAACTTCATGTAGGTATGATGTTCCTCTGTGTGTGCTCCCCAACACATGTGTCCATCACCCCCTGTGTGCTCACCTGAGGGCATGTGTCCATCACCCCCTGTGTGCTCACCTGAGGGCATGTGTCCATCACCCCCTGTGTGCTCACCTGAGGGCATGTGTCCATCACCCCCTGTGTGCTCACCTGAGGGCATGTGTCCATCACCCCCTGTGTGCTCACCTGAGGGCATGTGTCCATCACCCCCTGTGTGCTCACCTGAGGGCATGTGTCCATCACCCCCTGTGTGCTCACCTGAGGGCATGTGTCCATCACCCCCTGTGTGCTCACCTGAGGGCATGTGTCCATCACCTCCTGTGTGCTCACCTGAGGGCATGTGTCCATCACCCCCTTTGTGCTCCCCAACGCATGTGTCCATCACCCCCTGTGTGCTCACCTGAGGGCATGTCTCCATCACCCCCTTTGTGCTCCCCAACGCATGTGTCCATCACCCCTTGTGTGCTCACCTGAGGGCATGTGTCCATCACTCACTGGTACACGTGGTATTTCCTGGATTGAGGCTCCACAGGGGCTTCCCAGGACTTTTCTGTCACTTCCCTTCTAGCCACCAGCTCTGGGCCAGTGAGAGAGTCAACCCGAGTCAGTACTTGCTCAAAGTAGGTCACAGCCATTGGGTGGTTTTGTCACCCACCCCCACTTAGACCGTGCGCTCAGCCAGGCAGGCCAGTGTTCCTCGGTCTTCTTGTGCGGGAGCTCAGCACCATGGGTGAAGGACACTGTGGCATTGCCTGCCGACTCAGAGCCGCAGATTTCTCAGGCTGCGTCTCCCTTCAGGCCTGCATCCACCTCTGAGGCTGCTCTCTGACTGCCTGTGCCTCCGGGCCCCGTCCCCTCCTGCCTCCCAGGAGCCCATGTCCCAGTCCTCCTTGTAGCTGTCATCCAAACTAAACACATCCCAGAGGTCACATCTGATTGGTTCTTTTTGTGAAACGGAGTATTTTTTCCATTCCAAAGGCCTGTGACAGGTGTGCACATGGTGAAGGGAGGAGTGGCCCAGGCACCAGGAGTCACAGCTTTTAGGGGACGGCCTCCTCCAAAGAGCGAGGGGGAGGAGGAGGAGGGAAGGGAAGGGGGGCAGACACAATCAGTGAAGACTTGAGGACACAGGAGGTGACCCCCCTGCCTCCATCTGAGCTCTGCCTGTCCTGTGAGCTGAGCATGTGGGGATTCAGGCCCCGAGTTTCCACCTTGTACCCCCATTCTTCCAGCCCCCAGAGGGATAGCGAATGAGGTGTGGTGGCTGTGCAAAATTAGTGTCCATTGAACAGGTGACTGCCGTCCCGACCCCACGGGACCTGGGATGGAGGAGGTTCAGGCACCTGGTCCCCAGGAGGGGCGAGGCGCGCAGGGCGCTGCCTCTGTTGTGGGAATTTCCTTTAGAAATGCAAAGAGCACGGAATCTGTTTCCTAAAACTTCCCACTTGGGGTTAAACAGTATAGCTAAGGGTTTGCTTCGTTCCTGGGGGGCTGCAGGTGAGGGTCCTCAGCCCACTGCGAGGATGCCGCCGGGACTCGAAATGACGGGGCGCCCTCCTGCGGGGATCTGCTCGCCGAGACACTAAACTTTTTCCAATTTAAAGTTGAACTTCAAGTAATAAAATCGGCCACGTTTGCTTTTAATATGAGGGATTAGAGTCTGACTCAGCCGGCTGGTAATTAGCCATGGGAGTCGCCGGCTCACGGGCCGCCCCCCTGGGGAAGTGACGCTGGGAAACGGCCGGGCAGGTGGAAGGCCTGGGAGGACCCAGGCTGCCCAGGACGGAGGCGCGCCCCTTCACTTGCAGCCGGCAAGACGTCACGGTCACTCAGGAAGGGGGCCCGTGACCGAGGCAGACAAAGCGGTCCGTGGTGCGGCCCCATCACGGCAGCCTGGCAGCCTGAGCATCCCGCAGCCCGGCCTGCGAGGAGAAACAATCCTGTGCGCGCCACTGGCCTGGAGACGCTCTGAGGAGGGGCCACTGCATCCTGAGAGCTTCCTAAACCGGGGGACAGACAGACCCCCTCCGCCCATCGCTCCAGGCTGCCAGAGAGTGTGCACCCTCCTCCCCTCATACACACAGAGAAAAGAAATCAGGGATTCAATGACTCTTGACTTTAAAAAAACACAGCTAATGATGCAAGATGCCATTTTAGAGCTAAAACCACCAATCTACGCAGTTTTATATTTCCTTTTCCACTTCTGTGTTCAGTCTCCACGAGCAAGAGGGGCGCCTCAGTGCCCACCTGGACAGCTGCCTGTAGGGGGAGCGCAGGTCCCCTGAGCCAGAGCTGCTTGGAAGGCCTCGGGGTCTCTATGGAGAGGAGGGGTGGCTGCATCTGCCTGTTGGGTTGGGATGTAAGAGATGGGAGCACCCAGCAGAGGTCAGAAGGTGGAGGAAGGGAGGGGTGGGATTGGGCATCCACTTTTCTCTGCCCTCCCCCCCCGCCCCCCCCCCCACTCTCTGGCTCTTTGAATCGCCAGCCATCCTTCCTCTGAAAAATTCCCAAACTTCTATCACTTAAACGATAGCCGTTCTGATGTTTGTTTTTTTTTTTTTGATGGCCATAGCTCTAATACCAGGACTTAAAAACCATGGTGGTCTTCGAAATCTCTCTTCACTGGGGAGTATGTCGGCCAGTTGGAAGCCAGCCTGGGGAGGACAGGCCTCCGGGGTCTCTGAGTGATGTGGACGTGTCCTCTGAGGGCGCCTGTCCCATCCTTCCCCCTCCAGAGCTCGCTGCTCCGCCTCCCCTTCGGCTGCCAAGCTGGCCTTCTCGGCCTGGCCCCAGCGTGGACCACGGCGTTTCAGCCTCAAACATCAATCCGCCTCCCGTGAGGGATGGCTCAGGCCCGGAGCGGAGCTGGGCGGATTTCAAAGGCCTCTAACGCGCGCACCGATCGCTTCCCGAAAGCGAGCGGGTCCTCCGTGGCGGGGGAAGGGAAATCTTTGCAGCCATTAAGGCCCCTGGCTTTGCTTCAAAGGCTGTGGGTTCTGGAGGGAGAAGGCATGCCTCTCACGCCTGCCTGGGAAGGCGTCCCTTCTTTTATTCATAAGCCTGTTTCTCATTAGCCTCCTCATGGAGCCGGGGCCGGGGAGGGGGGCACCGCGCCCTCAGAGGAGCCAGCAGAGCCCTCGGCTTAGAGTTTTGTTCTGAGAAGAACGCTTTCGGGTCATGCCCTATTCCCACGCCGGCCGTTGTGTGGCCTGTTCAGGAAACAGCAGTTTCTTCCAGAAACCCACACCCAAGAGCACTTGCGTTGTTGATTAAGACACAGATGCTCAGCAGCCTCCAGAGACCTTGGCTGGGCTAGCTCCGAATCAGCCGCTCTGGGCCTGAGCCCTCGGCACCGAGGCTGCCAGAACCTTCTGCTAGGGGAGCGCCAGGCTGCGTTAGGGCCACCGGAGTTGGGGTTCAGAGGAGCCTGTACCTGGAACAGAGCTTGTCTGCCAGGGAGGGTGGGCAGCTAGCCTACAGCCTCGGCGCCTGACCTCTGGCCCTCCCAGGCTGAGCTGAGAGAAGATGGTGAAGCGTGGCACCATCCCTCCCCTCCCCTCCCCTCCCCTCCCCTCCCCTCCCCTCCCCTCCCCTCCCCTCCCCTCCCCTCCCCTCCCCTCCCCTCCCCTCCCCTCTTTTCTCCTCTCCTCTCTTTTCCTCTCCTTTCCTCTCTTCTCTTTACTCTTCCTTCCCCTCCCTCCCTCCCTCCCGCTCCCCCCTAACCCTCCTGACTTCTCAGAACCTATCCGGATGCTCTAGCTAACCACCAACCCCGAAGCATTTAATAATTAATCTTCAAGCCGCGTGCGGTCACCATCCCTTAACAAGAACCGACGCTTCCTCTTTTCTTCCTGGAAAACCTGTTTTTAACAATCTTCGTGAAATTCCTTGTAATGTGCATGGAGTCAAAACCTGAGGTCAGGCGGCGGAATGGAAGCTCATGCATGGTTGAGATTCTTACTTAAAATTGGGCGTTCACCATCCGGTCGACAGGATCACTGTGTCGTCCATAGAATATTCGCCGTTTGCTGGTGGGGATGGGCTCGGCGTGAGACCCCTGTGGCAGCACCACAGCGCAGATGTGGGAGTGTCCTGTGAGAGGCATCGCCACCTGCCGCCTCCCTGTGACAAAGGTGAGCTCCTGCCAGCATTTCCGAGTGTTTTCTTGCCAAACACCTTTCTACCAGTTCGAGTACTTCTAACCCTTTCTTCTTGTGAAAAAACACATTTCTTAACTTTAAGTAAAAATAATTATTTATGTGAAATCCTGGAAGAACAGTAAGAAAAGCCCACAGAAATATGACAGATTGCAATAGGATATCTTCCTTAGATCAGCTAAGACTCTGGGAGGAATCGGAGATCACTCTTTTGCAAAGAAGTAAGTAAAAACAATGGCTTAAAAATAACAAATGGGAAAGAAATCCTTGAAGCATCCGACAATTTGGGTCATTTTACTTGTTCTCTGAATATTTGGTCTGGGTGACCATTTGGCCTGGAAAATTGGGCAATTCTTTATTGTTTATCACGCATTTTTCTTCAGCTGCTTAACAGAAAGGGATTTGATTGAGGTGATCCACAAGGGCCAGAGTCAAGATCACGTGGGCCTCTGAAGAGATGGACAGGAGCCTGCAGGTGGTGCCTCTGACTCTCAGGACCCCTTGCTGTGGGCTGAGCAGGGGCTGAGCTGGGACCCGCCAGGATGCCCTGGGCCCCGCCTGCCTCGCTGCATCCACAGAACCAGTGACCAGACAGCGTGGCTTTGGTCACTGCTGCTCTTATCACAAGGAAAAGCAAGTGCCTGCAGCCACCTTGCCCGCCCCCGAGGGGCAAGACGTATGGTCTGGTCGTCTTCTGCCTCCAGATCTCGCCCAGAGCATCAACTAATGTAAGGGAACCACGCCCACCGACACTGGCCAGGACACGTGCCAGCTTCCCGGTCACAAAGGACACACGTGACCAGCCCACCTCACTGTGACACCGGCATGGACCGTGACCACCTTCTGCTCTCACCAGCCCCAGCTCCGCCTCCTCCCCTCCCCATTGCACAGTCAGACCGCGGTCAAGGGCCGGCATTGTCACCGAGCTGGTTAATTTCTCACAAATGCCCTCAGCTGTCAACACGGACAACGGGTGTTTAGTTCCCCAGAGCTGAGTTTCAGCATCACCAGTGTCCTGGCGAGTCAGATTCTGCTGCTCCACAAGCCCCAGACTCGGACCTGCAGAGACCTCGCGGGTCTAAAGAGAAGGAGACACACCAAGAGAGTCCACGGACAGCCCTTCCACGAGAGCTGCCCTGCGCCCTGTGACCTGCCTTGCTCAGACCAAGCCAGCTCCACCTGTCCCGGGTGCGTGTTACCCCTGGGAGGCGCTGTGGAGGCAAGTCTAGGAGCCGCTCTCCACGGTGCTGACGGGACACGCAAGGTCTGGGAGTGGACCATGGCGGGAAGGCGGGACCAGGAGAGTGGGAGCAGGGACCCGGCGCAGGGGCAGAGGTGTGGAGAGAGGGGGGCAGCGTCAGGAGACTGGATCCCACAGGTGATGAAATCGAATGTGCACTCCCGGGGGAAGCACAATGGAGGGGATGAACGGCTGGAGGTGGAGAGGGGGCCGCAGGGCCAAGCTTCACCACAAGGGCCTTCCGCTTCAGGTGGCTGACCCGTGGGAACAGCTGAGGGAGGCACAAACCACACTGAACATGCCAGCCCAGCTTATCCACGTGAACACGTGCTGGGCTCATAAAGGCTGACCACTAACCCGCGTGGAAAACCCAGAGGCCAGTGAACTGAGCTGGGGGCATGCCCACCTTCTGGTCTCGGGTCTGTGCCCCCTGATTAGGTGAGTCCCACGTGTCCATCCTCCCACCTTCCCCTCTCCGCCCTGCACCCTCCATCTTTGTGTGGAAAGCAGACAAGAGGCCCAGGGGCTGGGGGAGGCCCCTCCCCCTAGTAGCCTAGCCAGAACGTGCACCGGTGGGCATGCCCCCTGCGGAGGCCTTCCTGTCTTTCCCTGGCTAATGCTCAGACCTTCGCGTTTCCAGCACTGCCAGAAAAACAGGGCGACTAGGAGCAAAAAAGGCAGAGCTGGCACCCAAACAGGTTTCCACCTTGCGCTGACTTCTCTTGATGATCACGTTTGGGACAAGGTTTCTCTCTCTCTCGCTTTGCCTTTTGCAGGAGGGAGTGATGGTTGGGAGAAGCGGGACCCTGAAGCAGATGGTGTCAGTCCAAACTGACATGTGAGCTGAGGGCTGCAGGGGTCCTGTGGCTGAGCCCACATTCAAGGGTAAGGGTGTGTGTGTGAAGCTGGGCCAGCGATGCAGACCGGCACCGGCGGAGAGCCCCTCTGATTGGCCAGAGCGCCTGCCCATCATCGCTGCATTTAATCCACTGCGGAGACTTGGTTTCGCCAAATTCTGCAGAAATAAGACAAATAGAAGAATAACCAGACTGTGAAGAAACAGGAATGGAATTCTGGTGAGAAAATTGCTTGATAATGGCTAACACTACATCATAGCGAATAAACCTAACTGTGTGCAAATTAATGTACATTCACTCCAAACAAATGTTAATTAAACAAGCTACCGTGTAATGCTCTGCTCGGGCTCTGCAGCTCTGCGTCCACCAAGCCGAGGCAGCCTGAGGCCCAGAAATGACAGGCACCACTTTCTCTGCGTCGATTACCTTGTTCCGCGACAATGCCCCCTCTGGCTTTGCCTGTGTCATTGCTGGGCGAGCTGTCCGGCTAACTCGGTATTTCTTATAGGTATTGATCACGCATTAGTCCTTCCAATAAAAGTCAGAAGAGCTGACCACCGGGTGGGAGGGGCTTAATTAGCCTCCTTTTGCAAAAGGGCCTCTCCCTTCTCTTTGAGATGAAAGGGCGGAGATGGCTTTTTGCATTTTTACTGTGGAGCCGTCCAAGCCTCTCAGACAACACCCAGAAGCACTGATTTCAAAGGAAGTCTGCAGGTGTGAGAGGCCTACACGTGCCTCCTGAGAAAGCGTCCTGGATTCAGAAAAGAAAAAGAGATAGGGGCTTACCTTGTCCGAGTTACAAACGGTCCCACTGCCCGTGCCACACCATTTGACTGCGGTCAACAGACACTCCCTAGCCTCCTTCCCTTTTCCTAACAGAAGAGAGGACCAGGCAGGAGCCCTGCCTCTCCCTGGATCCGGGGGATGGGGGGAGGGAGGGCCAGGGACCCCCCAATGGGCTCAGCTTTTCCAATGAGAGTGTGCACACCCAGGTCATGAAGGGGTGGAGGTTTCCTCACTTTATGATGATGAGCATGAGAGGAAAGGCGATAGGAAGAGGCCTGGAGGGGGTCGGTCCAGCAGAGGGGCAGCGTCCCGCTCTGGTGTTCAGGACCTCAGTCTGCACTGCATGGGTGTGGCCAGGCAGGTTGCCCCCCTCTCTGAGCCTCATCTCCTTCATCCGGAAAATGAGGAGGATAGTAGTGTAGGCTGGTGCCACACTTAGTGCTTACGCAGCGTTGGCCACTTGGGTTATCCGCGGGGAGGCCACGTTGTGTAGGACCCCTGCAGGCTCTTGCTGAGTTGTGAGGGCTGGCAGCCTGTTTAAGCATGGGAGGGCCCGCTGGGTTCGTGTGTGTCCACATACATGTAAGGCCACTCGTTTGCTGGGTGTAGCGTCCAGGGGCAGCAACAGAGAGGCCTCCCATGTCCTCGATTTTGTTCAATGGCTCCCTTCCCATGAAGCCACTGGTTCCAGCTATAATCTGAGAACACAGGGTCTCTTAAACTTGAATGATGGGACAGTAAATAGTAATGGCCCAGGGTCTGGAAGCAGCTTTGACCCAATGTTCTGACCAGAACTTGGGCAGCTGCCCAGATCCAGCTGCTGCAGCCCCTACAAAGCAAGTCGAGACTTGATGTCTCTGTACAAATATAAAGGGCTTCTCCCCTCCCTCCTTCCCTTCTTCCCCCCCCCCACCTTCCCTCCCTCCCCTTCCCCTCCCTTATTTCCCTCTCTCCTTCTAGAGTATACACTGCCCCCGGGGTGTATGCTGGTTGCTGTTGAAACTCTGGGCTAAGACCAGGGCAGAGATTCCAAGCAAACCTGGTTAGACGCCATATCCTCACTGCTGCCCTTGGGAACCTCATGGACAGCAACCCTTGTATCTATCCTATTCCCACAAAAGTAGAGTGGGAAATGGGGGTGGGGCAGGAGACAGAGGGTGGGACTTGAGTCATTTGCATCCTCCCATGTGGGTTCACTCCTTTGCCGCCTCCTCCCCCGCCCCGCCCCGGCCTTCACCACATACTGCCTGGTCCATGGGCTAAGCAATAGGCATGTATGTTTTTTGGTTGATCTCTTCCAGCCCCCTGCCCTTCCCCTGGGCATTGCCTTTTCAATTAGCCACACACGTTTATCATGTGAGCTATTAAAAACGGAGCTTTAAATGCGCTGTACGAGCAACTGGACGGCTTACATCGCGGAGGTTTAGAATGGAATTTACTAATTTTAATGTCAAATGCTTGTTATTTATCCAGCTTCTTAATGAAAATATAATGTGCAATAACCTTTAAAAGTTAATACAGGGGGAAAGAGAGTAACTGCAAAGATATATTTATTTTTAAGAGTTTCCATATATCACTCTTTGCCTGGAGCTCAAGGACTCCCTGTAGAAGTCATTGTCTGGTATGTTTTGGGGTGACAAGTGACTGATGCCACCCTATTTTCCTTTCATTTTCCATGAGCCACCGCTTTAGAACGGCGCCTCACCCTCCAGGTTGAAACCAAGACTTAGCTGGCAGGTATGCCCTACCTAGAACGAGATCCATAGCACTTTCTCTCTCTCTCTCTCTCTCTTTTTTTAAAAAGTCCATTTTATCTTTATTCTGTTTCCCAATGACAAAAGATTAAAAATAACAAATGTTCCTTTTAAAATTCAACCATTACAAACATGATTAACATAGAAATAAAAGTCAGAGATAATCGCTGTAGAAATATTGTGTGGATTCTTTCAGACAGCTTTCTCCACGTGCATAGTGATGACTTTTTGTGTGCATTTATATAATAATGGGTGACTCTTATTTATCATTTTTTTATGCCCGGGTATTTTACACGGATCAGTTCATGAGACACAGGGGTGTTATGAAAGGTAGCCAGCACTGCCCGGGTTTGACACAGGTGATGTGACGGTAGCACCCACCGGTGCCCCACCGAGTGCTGTTTATTACAACCCACTCTGTTACAAAGTGAGGCGGTTTCGTAATCCTCTCCCATTTCTGAAACCTGTTGCCAAGCTCACCACGGAACTTAGGCATCTTTCTGTGTCAGTTTTTAGGTTATGTTTTAGTGGCTGCAAACTCTGTCACTTGTGTGGATGACCAAGAACTTACGTAGTCTTCTACTAACGGGCGGGTAAGGTGTTTGAAGCCCTTTTCTGTTACGCCCAGTACCACCTTGATTATCATGTTACAGGCCTGTTTGTGAGTGGGGGATGGTGTTTTTGAGAACTATCAAGAAGACAACAATCCGCCTTAAAGGAAACACACACCTTGTGCTTTGCTAAACAGTCACAGGTTGACTTCTAGCTCCAACAGTGGACAATGGGGTGGTGGTTTCTCTCACGTCCCACTAAATTCAGGTATTACAGTTTTCTTTAACCTTTACCTATCTGATAGAAAGAGCGGTAACTGGTGTTGTTTGTATTTGCAATTCTTTGTTTTTTTTTTAGTGATGTTGAGTGTTTCTTCTTATACCTCACTAGAGGCCTGATGCATGAAGATTTGTGTAAGAATGGGCCTTCTTTCCCCTGGCTGCCAGCACCATCTTTGCTCCAGCCTGGAGCCACCTTTCTGCCTTCCCACGCTGCCCAGAGGCCTAGAGTGGCTGGGGCGGTGCGGAATGCCTGCATCATCACCATGGCAACGATGCAAGCGTCCTGCCCCGCCCCCAGCCACTCAGTTCCTGCATATGCAAATTAACCCACCAGCTTTGTTGGGTTAATTTGCATACTCACTCCTGATTGGCTGGTGGGCATTGCAAAGGTACGGTCAATTTGCAGCTTACTCTTTTATTAGTGTAGATGGCCATTTGCATGGACTTTCCCTGGGAATTTTATGTCCTTATCCCTTTTTATACAGACTTTTAAATTTCATTGTTTTGTAAGGTTTCCTTATATATGAAGGACATTGCTGGATGATCATGAAGCAAGTAGAAGTGATGAAGTAGGTCTTCATAAATCAGCACAGATTATGGAGTTCAATGGATGAGTAAAGGAAATATAACAATGCCTGCAGCGTCATACTCTCTGTAAATGAAGACAACACACGTGTGAGCTCCTCTGGAAATGGTGGACAACTTAATTTACACCCACACCGCCACTGAGAACAATGGGAAAAGCCGGGAGAACTGTGCTGAGGGAATTAAGACCTAAATAAATGCAGCGATAGGTGACAAGCACGAACTGAAAAAATCAATCCTCCCCCAAATTTACCGGCAGAGATGAGAGATCAGGCAGAACCAATCAGAACACCGAGAGGTTTGGGTTGTTTGTGATTTTGTTAATTTTTTAAATAAATGGACAAGCAAACTCCCAAATTCATTTGGAAATGTAGAGGCCGCCAGACAGTCAAGGGCACATTGAAGAAAATGAAAAAGTGAGGGCATTTGATCTCCCTCCTGCCAGTATTTACTCCCAGTGAGATTTAAGACAGCTGGTTATTGGAACAGAGAGGGGTGCGTACGGACCAATGCTGCAGAATCAGGTCCAGACACAAACCATGTGTGTGGTTACTTGAGTGATGGCAGACACCGTCCCTGTTTTACAGACGAAGAAGGGACACTTCTCCAAGGTCACACACTCGGTCCGCGCAACCGCGAGGAATCGGGGTTCTAATGCCCAGGGCGCCCCCGCCCGGGCCTCGCCAGCGGGCCGTGGTTTTAGCAGCAGCCGACGGAACACGTGGAGAATGGGGCTGAGTGGAGACATACCTCATGTTTATAGTTTTTCCGAGCACCCTCAGGGCATTTACGCACACTGGGTTATTAAGGCAGCTTTTCCCAGCTGTCAGATCTAGTCACTGGCTCTTCTTCCTTTGCGAAGCCAATGGGAATATTAAAAGATTTGCTCAGTAAACTAATTTTTAAAGTTCCCAGAAAAATATAAGCCGAGAGCTCACACGGCCTCTTCCCTAATCTCTTTAGCGCGGTGAGGAAAATTTACTGTGGTCCTCTCCATTTTCCCCTTCACAGACCACTGGTGACGCTGAGATGGGGATAATAAGGGAGAAAATGAAATTCTCTCTCCCTTCCCGAGACACCCCGCACATCACTCATCCCCGGCACTCCGGCCCCGCCTTTCTCCCTGGCTTGCCGTGACCGCCCGGCGTCCAGCTGTCCCTTTAAAGGAGAAAAACCGAGGCTGCTGGGCCCACACTGTCTGTGTGTTGTGAAGTGCTTTCCTAAAATAATCCCATCATCAGCGGCCGCTCTGATGGGTAATCTTCTTTTCTGAATGGCTGGCGTGCCGGCCTGCAGAACGGTTTTTATAGCGGGCGCCGTAGGGTATTACATTTTTCTGGAAAGGTGAACAAGGGAAATGGTTTTCAAATTGAAGGAAGATAGTTATGTTCTAGAACCTATTAGGAGGGGGACCCAATAAAAGGGCCTGGGCGACCTCTGCAGTCACGTGGCTCTGCGGCCCCTCGGGTCTCTGTGAGGAGGCCCTGCTGGGGTCTTCCCCACAGTCTGAGGTGAGGACTTTTTAGAATTGAACTTTGGTGAGAAAGCAGCACATCATTCCACGTGGCAAGCGGGACCTGGCTACACGTCCTGGCTGTGGCCCGGTCCCTGCCTTCTGCACGCTCTTCCGGGAGCTGGCAGACGGACGGACGCCTCACTGTCTGGAAGGAGGGACCAGGAGCCATCCTCACCTCTAGGCCCGTGTGCCCGCCAACCCTCAGTCCCCTCTCGTGGTGAAAGGCCAGGCTGAGGGGGTGTTCCGAGGGCTCTCTGCACTGGTGCTCTCGCCCAGATGCCAGGCCCGCCGGGCCTGCCTGGCATCACCCACAGGGCAGTGGGCGGCCGACGGGTTCCTTCCAGTCCATGCCCAACACCTCGAGCATCCTGGCCTCTCTGGGTGTTAGCACTTGTGCCTCCTCTAAGGTGCACGTGCGTGTGTGTGGTGACACAGCCCTGCCCCACCCCACGAGACCATTGCCTGGAGGGTGCCTGGAGAACCCTAAGCCAGCCCGGGAGCCCTCGGGTCACCTGCCTCCTCCATCCCCACGAAGAAGTGTCTCCTCCTCTGCGCCTTTGGGGACCCGCTGGGATGACGTCGCTGCTCGTCAGCTAAACGACAACCAACACAGCCGAAGTCCGAAGTAATGTGACTGCACGTTCTGTCACTGCCCTTTCAACGTGACTGCGCGGAGCGGTTACCCGGGCAGCAGCGACACGCTGGGGAGGGCGGTGCTGCTCTGACACGTCCCGGTCCATCAGCATCGCCGTGGCCGGCCGGGCTGCTGTTGGGACAACGGGGCGCGCAGCCGCTCTTCTGGTGGGGACTGTGCCGATCAGATGGAGGCGGCACCCCGCCCCGTTCGCCCCGTTCGGGACCAGGCGCGAGCATCCTTGTGCAGAGCTGCCCGTTTTCAGCAGAAGCATCTGCTATGGGTTGAGGGAATCAGAAACAGGCTGGGATCGATAGGAAAAGGGACTCAGGTACAGGCATCGTCGGTGGGCTGATGTCCCCAGCATTGTAAGCGATCAGCAAACACCACCCAGGGCCCTGGGGGCGTTACACAGGGCGAGGGGAGAGCGGAACGGGAATCAATCAGGCGATGGTGGCTGCGGCTGCGTGACTGGGAGGATGGATTCGGGACAGAAGGGATATTAACAGTAGACGTATAAGGAAGCGCAAGGAACCTCCCCAGGACTAAACCCCGCTGAGTCTGAAGTCACAGGAATCCCGCTGAGTCTGAAGTCACAGGTCCCCAAATGAAAAGGGCCAATCAGCAGAGTTCGACGACTCTGACGCAGGTGGCTGAGCAGAGGGCTGGGTCCGACGCGGACTCATAGCCACATGGCGGAGGCCTCCGAGCCCCCACAGCCCACAGGGGTCCCCCCAGTGCCATCGCCGCCAGAGGGCTGCTCTCAGCCGGCCGTCCCCATGGCCGAGCTAGCAATGAACATCATCCGCTCGCAGGCCCTCTTTCTTCACTCCACGGGCCTAGGCATAAAGCCGGCTCCACCGGACTTGCTGTCTCAGTCCCTGGCGCGTTGCTCTGCTGAGGGGAGAGATTCCACCGGGGCTGGGATCTTGCTTCAACGGGACCTCAGGAACCACAGGCCATCTGCAGCGAGAGCGACCCCCTGTGAGATGGCAACCCATTTCTTAGTGACTGTCCTGAGAGTCAGAGACCCTCCCACCTCTGCAGCCTCTTACAGGCCTGCACGCCGGCGAATGCCATCGTCTGAAACCTTGGCACGGCGGCGTTTGTGTTTCTGCTCGTGGTGGCAAGTGCCCTGCGAGGTCAGAGCCCTGGTTACCCAGTGGGCTGGCCCCCCTTCGCTGAGAGAAGCTCCGTGGAAGAGATGTGTTACAGGCGTGAGGGCGGGGGCGGGCGAGGCGCACAGAATGGGTGACGGTCCGACGTTGCACAGATCGATGGGTCCTGTCACCCGGTCCACGTGATTTATTAGGATGCAAGAGGACCAGCACGACGGGTAATGACTATTTATGAAGGCCGTTGTCACTCGCCGCTGAGCCAGCAAACACGGTCCCAAGCCCCAAGAGCACAGCTGAGCGTCCTGGTTGACAGAACAAGTCCCGAATAGCAGCGCGGCCCTGGCATGTCGGCTAACAGCTGTCTTTGCGGCTCTACGAAGCATCCATGGCTGCGCTCCTGAGGGAGGGCGTGTGGCATTAGCATCAACTCCGCCCCCACCGCCCGTTCTGGAATTGGAGCAGGAAGAGCAATCCACTCTGTGGTCTGCTGGCCCAACAGTTTTGAAGGCGCTTGGGGGTGGGGAGGGGATTTCACGTGGAATGAAGAGGACTGTCACCCTAAGTTCGTTCTGAGTGTCAGAGTCTAGGGAGAGCTTCTGCACCCATCCGCTGAGTCCAGTGCCACAGCCTGGGCGCCGGCCTCGGGTACCGTCTTCACTCGGTGCTGGGGCCCAGGGAGAGGCCACACTCCTGAGAAGCCTGAAGGCACCTTCTGCAAATAGTCGGCACTAGAGCACAGCTTCTGGGGGTCAAGGTCAGAGGAGCCAAGAACAAGCAGGTGGTCAGACGTCCAGGGGATAGGAAGGACCAGGCGGAAGCCGACCACAACGAGGCGCTGAGTCCGGGCTGGCTCCTAGAGGGCCTTCCCACAGCTCTGGGTGGGAGTTGGTTTGAGAGAACGAGCCCCCCAGCTGGGAGCGGGGGCAGCCGAGAGCATCCGTCTGTGTCCCTGAGAGGGTGAAGCTCGTTTCCCAGACCAGAGACGGCGCGGGGCCAGGCGCCTGGCCCATCAACAAGGTCGCCTGCGCCTCTCAGCTCTCCTTCTGCTAATGGCGATCCAGCCACGTGGGAAGGCAGTCCTGACAGCCCACGGCCAGAGCCAGAGAGGCCACCGGTGTAACGAGCGCAGGGCCAGCAAAGTGCCCGGCACTCAGGCCGGCTGATCTCCAGGGATGACTCTGCAGCGGCCCCTCCACAAGGGAGATCCTTTGTCCATTGCATAGTGGGTGGCCACACCCTGGAGACCCCTGAGGAGCTTGGGCTCTCGTGCTGGGGACATTTACTCTCCAATGACATTGGGAAGAATCCAGCCTGTGCAATGAGTGGTCCATTTCCGTGACCACGTCTGAGGCAACTCCAAGGAATAAGAAGCCACTGTCAGAATGAATGTCCTACTTTGCAGAGCCTCCCAAGAAAGTAACCACATGGGAATTATCCGCATCCCATCAGCGACCGTCCCTACAGTGACCGGTCCAGGTGAAGGACACGACACCGACTCCGCGGAGCAGGATTAAGCTGCAGCTGGAAGATGACGCCTGCTGCTCTGTGGTGACCTGAACCTCAGACCCACAGGTGGAATGGGCAATGCTGTCCGGCCACCTGAGCCACAGGTAAGTCCCCTTGTTGATCGTGGAGCAGCTGCCAGCTCCATGCCCGCTCCCTCAGGAGGTGACCGAGTGTCCGGGCGTACAGGCCACACGCCTGTGAGTGAGCGTGTAGTGAGAGGTCCCTGGTTGGCGGCCTCAGCAGGAGACGTGAGCCAGGTGCCTTTGGTTGGGGATCCTTGCAAATGTCCCGGGAGTATGAGGCAGTTTTAGTATAATTAAACCCCGAATCGCTCAAATTGTATAATTGATTGCGTTCAGCTTCAATCACGACTTCTAATTGATGCCAGTCTGCTGCCTCCACACCTGGGCTTGTTGACAGCAGGAGCAGGAGCAGGAGCAGGTGGCCCGACCCTGCTGAGGGAGGGGAGGGGAGTTTGGGGTGATGTGCTGGGGGGGCAGAGGAAAGCCCCAGAACCAGGGTCTCTCAGTGCTGACACGGGGGGGAGGGGTGCTCTCTTTACTAAAAAGGGGTGACAGCGAAGTGGAAGACAGCCCAGGGCTGAGCTGGCTGCCGCTGAGGATGGGGCATCGCACACCCTCATATTTGTTCTAAGGACACGGGTCAGAGACTGAGAAATGGGGAGGCAGGTGGAAGAAGTCACTGAGGAAGCCGAGAGAGGTCAGGTGAGCCACCTCAGGAAGATGCCCAGAACACGGAGGGCGGATGTTAGGGCGCGGGGCCGACCGGGCCTGCCTGCAGGGGCGCCTCTGCCAGGCCTCTGGCTCGGTGCTCAGCTACTTCCAAAGTGGATTCTGACAAGTTTTTCCAGGTCACAGTTCCATGCAAGGACATGCGGAGCAGAAAGAAAATGATAATAAAAACCAGCGATGAAGCTGGAACACGGGGTAGTTTGGAAGGACACGTTCTTAGCTTTATTTACCCCAAAAGTAAGCTGTTCCCTGCCAGAACACACAGCAGATTAATTTTTAAATCTTCTGAGATCCCTCAGCAAGCAAAGTTAAGATTTTCTTGAGCCTAGTAAAATTTGATCTTTTTTTTTAATTTAATATACTCATAGCGAAGAGAGTCACATGCTTTTTATTATTTGAAAGAAAAAGACAAGAATAAGATGAGGATTTATTTTTATTTATGGGCCAAAAACCATATTTGAAACGGAGTAATCTGTTTTGCGGGGACTTAAATCCTCGAGAACATATTGTGTGTGCACGTGGGTGTCTGTGTTTGCACTGTTTCAATCGTCAGCAGACTGAAAGCAGGACGGCCGCGAGGCTCCCGGGCCGAGGCCGGCTGGTACAGTGGGTGGGCTGTGGCCAGAGCCGGGGCGAGCTGTCTGCCTGCTCACGGGGACACCCGGCCTCATTGGGGTGAGGGCCCCTCAGAGCACCGGGTGCTGCAATGAGCTGTCGGAGCACCTTCATTAGGCAGAGCTTTTCGATGACAAACACTTTACATTCAAGGGACAGTCGTGTCATTGGGGCGGACGATGACCTGGGTGGGGCTCCTGGCTGAAGGCGCAGGAATGAGTATCCCTGCCCACCTGCTCCGTGCGGTCTGTGAGGCAGGACCTGCATCCTGCCGCTGCCCGGGTCTGCCCGGAAGAACCGAACGGAATATAAACATGTGCGGCTGGCTGGAGGCTGATCCGTTTGATTATGAATAACATGAGCCGGTAATTCCAGCAGGGGAGGCCCCCCTTCTCCCAGTACGCAGAGATTTTTGAACAGATCAAATGAATTTTTCAGAACCTGCTAATAGTTATACATTATTCTAAGCTTCCCATTTATGCTCCTGTCTTCTCCCGTTGTGCTTATTACATCTGACCATTTCCCTCAAATCCAATACACCCTTTACTCAAATGGCTTATTTTTCAGCAGGGCACTGCTCGAGCCTTCGCCGACCGTCTCTGCAGCAAAGGCCTTGGCATTCTAGGAGAGCCGGGTGAGGCCCACGTGTGCCAGGGTCCAGGTGACTCAGCTCCACGTCCGCGGAGCTGCACATTTGCAGGCTCCCGCTCCGGGTCTAAGGAGGAAGAGAGGGCTAACTCGGTGTCGGCCATGGCGGGGAAACTACACCTGGTACCAGTCTTCGGGTTGGACGACACGAAGGCCTGGACAAGGGCAATCCGTTTCGGGATTGGTCCCTTCGATGCTTTGTCCCTGAGGTCAGGCAGTACCTGGCACTGGAGGTACAAAGCCTTTTCAGGTGCTTCTGATATGGGACAACACCTCCGGCCACCAGAACCCCATAAATTCACCATCAAAGGTGTCAGAGTGGTCGGTGTGCCCCGCGTGTCTCCAATTCAGCCTCTGGATGGGGGTCGAAAGGACCTTTGAGTCTCATTACACACGGTCTCCCCGGAAGGATGGTCAGGGCTGTGGAGAGAACCTGTCAGAGGACATCATGAGGTCTGGGAGGGTCACACCCCTGGGATGCATCCTTGCTATAGGAACAGCTGTGGAAGCCATCAGGCCCAGAACAACGGATTTCTGCTGGAGACACTCTGTCCAGATGTTGCACATGACCTCTCTTCCAAAGAATGATGTTATCACTAGAGGCCCAGTGCACGAAATTCATGCACGGGCAGGGTCCTTAGGCCTGGCTGGTGATTAGGGCTGATCAGGACCTTCCAGCTGCCGGCCGGGGCCTTCCTTCGTCCTCGCCTCCCCCTGGTGGTCAGCACACATCATAGTGAGCGATCAAACTCCAGGACTCCCAAACTCTTGAGGGGACAATTTGTATATGAGGCTTTTATATGTATAGATACCGAATGCACCTCTTCCTATAACTGGAGAAACAGTGTATCAAGCTTGCCATCACAGGTGAGTCCCTTTCCATAAAAAAGTAATAATCTTTCCAAAGCTGTGCTGTCAACGTGACTGTAATACCGTGTCCCATGATAATTCTCTAATGCCTCGTGCTCGCATGTGCAGGCGTGTGGGTCACACTGGGCTGTGTGAAGCCGCCCCACGGCTGCTGCTTCGTCAATGATGCCTGAGGCGTGGTAGCTGTAAATAGGTAGGAATGTCCTTCTCATATTTGTTTGTTTTTTATGTCTAGTGTCAGTGGTACCTAGAACACTTGGTTTTGTATCCGATAAGAGGATATTGTAGGCACTGACAATTCATCTTGCAAAGAGATGGCATATATTTAGCTGCGTTGATAAATACAGGGCAGAGCTGTACGTGTGTTCTACCTCCCTTACAATTTTCTTAATAACATTTCATTTTCTCTCCCTCACTTTATTGCAAGAACATAGTATGTAACACACATAACATACAAAATATGTGTTCATTGACTGATATCGGTAAGGCTTCCAGTCCACAGTTGGCCATTAGCAGCTATGTTGTGGAGGAGGTGAAAGTTATGCACGGGTTTTCGGCTGTGATTTGTGTGTGTAACAAAATAGGAAGGAAGAGCAAGGGTCTACTTTCCTCAATCCGGAGGTCACAGAATTCCAAGGCACAGGTCAGGCAGGCTGGATGGTGTGGTGACAAACTCAGGGCCGCTGGTTGGCTCTGAGTCACACGGTCCAGGAAGGAGATGAGCGTGGGCAGCAGGCTGCTGCACCCCTTATTCCCGTGCATCCTGGGCCTGGCCCACGTGGCTGCCCCCTGAGGACAGAGCCCACGGGCCTCTCCCAGGCAGTTTCCTCCAAGAGGCAGGTGCACCCACAAACGGAGAAATCAACACATGTCCATCAAACTTTTCGAAAGCTCTGGGTTATTAAGCATCTCTTTGCTAACCACCCATCGAGGCCAATCACGCAGCCTGGTAACAGCTGGGCCCGCGCTGTTGACCCGGGTCTGTGCACAGCCCTCGAGCTTCACGTGGGCTTCTGGGGCGGGGTTAGTCCTCCTGCTTGTTTACCACCGGGGGCAGCTCTGGTCTCACTGACTCAGAGGAAGAGGGGGGCAGGAGCTGCGGCTTGAGGAGGCTCAGGAGCCCCTGGGGGCCGTGCAGACAGCGGGAAGGGAGCCAGGACAGGCAGGCGACGGCTCGCAAGCCCTCAGGTAAGGCCAAGATGAGGGCCCAGAGAATCTTTCCAGTGGCGGGAAAGGGGGAAAGTCCTGTCACCAGAGAGAAACGTTTGAAATGAAAACATCACATAACTGTTCCCAGGGCCCAGAGAAACAAGGAAATGCTGCGCGGGCTAAGTGCACGCTGCAGTTTAGCTTTCCAAGGTCCAAAGGGTGGCTTTTGCTAAAATGACATCATCCCAGAGACAGTTTTCATGAAAATAAAGCTGGCGTTCAGCCGTCTGGGTGCAGTGGGACTGCTCCCGTGATCCTGCTGCAACCGAGGCACCGGGCCCTCTAGAAGCACAGCCTCCAGCCTGGCACCACGTGGACCGCCAGGCGTGGGTGGGCACAGCATGGGGATACACCCTCAGTGATGAGATGCAGCCTGGCCCCGGGTTACAGTCCAGTGGGGAGGCAGACACAGCTGCAATCAAGCACACGTGACTGAGAGATTTCGGTGTTACAAGTGCCAAGGAGCGGGTTTGGGGCAGGAGGGGCAGGTGTTACCGGGAAACCCCTGGGGGGCTTGCATTCAATGACGAAGGCAGTGTTGAATCATATCAGGCGTTTATTTTCTTATTTATTGATTAAGATATTACATATGTGTCCTTCTCCCTCCTTCCCCCCCCCCCACACTACCCCCCAGCTCATGCCCTCACCCCCCTGGTGTCTGTGCCATTGGTTAGGCTTATATGCATGTTGATCTCGCCCCCTTACGTCCACCCTTCCCCACCTTCCCTCTGAGGTTTGATGGTCTGATGGATGCTTCTCTGTCTCTGGATCTGTTTTTGTTCATCAGTTTATGTTGTTCATTATATTCCACAAATGTGTGAGATCATGTGATACTTACCTTTCTCTGTCTGACATTTTGCTTAGCATAATGCTCTCCAGGTCCATCCATGCTGTTGCAAATGGTAGGAGTTCCTTTCTTTTTACAGCAGTGTAGTATTCCATTGTGTAGACCAGTGGTCGGCAAATTGTGGCTCGCGAGCCACGGTTTGCCGCTCTATTGACTAATGAGTTTGCCGACCACTGGTGTAGATGTACCACAGATTTTTAATCCACTCATCTGCTGATGGGCACTTAGGCTGTTTCCAAATCTTAGCCATTGTAAATTGTGCTGCTATGAACATAAGGGTGCATATGTCCTTTCTGATTGGTGTTTCTGTTTTCTAGGGATATATTTCTAGAAGTGGGATCACTGGGTCAAATGGGAGTTCCATTTTTAGTTTTTTGAGGAAACCCCATATTGTTCTCCACAGTGGCTGCAACAGTCTGCATTCCCACCAGCAGTGCACGAGGGTTCCTTTTTCTCTGCATCTTCACCAGCACTTGTCATCTGTTGATTTGTTGATAATAGCCGTTCTGACAGGTGTGAGATAGTACCTCATTGTTGTTTTGATTTGCATCTCTCGGATGATTAGTGACTTTGAGCAGGTTTTCATATGTCTGCTGGCCTTCCTTATGTCCTCTTTCGAAAAGTATCTATTTAGGTCCGTTGCATATCAGACGTTTATTGAGAAGGTTGGCCAACCAAGAAGACAGGGTGCTTACAAGCATTCAGATCCTCTTTCAGCAAGGTGCAGGGGACAGGACTATAACGGGGAAGGGCCGGGATGAGGCTGGGACGTGCAGCCCTGGCGTCCACAGGTGTCAGCTATTGCCTTTAGTCATCAGGCGATGAGATGATGTTGATGAGATGATGATGTGGTGGGTAGGTCTGACCCAGCTTATCAGTTCTGCTTCCTGGATTCAAGCTGAGTCACCTCCTCAATGGCTTTGCACAGGCCTTGAAAAGGTTAAGAAAAACTTAACCCCCTCTTCACATATAAGAAACTTACCCCCCTATCACATAAGGATATATGTTCTGAGATTTAAAGTAATATGGCTATTTTTCAGATTAATTCAGGTGCTCTGTCTATCAGACTATAGGTCCCCATCATTGGTGGTGGGCTGGAGTCTGAAGTCTTCTCTGTGGGGCTGGTACCTGGGATGAGGCCTTTACCATGGGCTGGGGGAAAGGATGGTGTGCTGGGCGAGCAGAAATGCAGACAGAAGTGTGTGCAAAGGGCACGTTGAGCAGACGGTCAGTGGGAGGCCAGTCCTTGGAGCCCAGAGAGCAAGTGTGGCTGGTGTGAGATGACGCTGGGTGGGGTCTGTCCAGACAATTACAAAATGGGGGTGATAGCTCCCTCAGTTTTAAATAAATGCATTTAAAGTCAGGTCATCGATGGAAATGTCAAAATCAACTATAGTTCAAAAGTAGTTTCATTTCCTCCTTCATACATGGTGATCTTGGTTGAGGGTTTAATCAAAATGTATTGGAATTCAATTATTTTTTTAAAAACCCTGAATTTTGGACTGCTCAAGGGGATAGAAAAACTCATTTAAAATATCCAACTTTAATAATATAAAATAAGACTATCCGGTAATTAAAAAATTATATTTAGCCACTGGTTGAATATATTTTAAATTTTTATTGTGATGAAACATTTTCTCCATTTATTATGCTTTGGGGACATGGGTGCCAGAAATGATGAAAAAGACATTTCTCTTTACTGCAAGGTTCAGTGCGTCGCCCAGGTCCCGCAGAGCAAGGCTCACTGGAGGAAAACAGCCTGAGTCAGAAGGTCACCTTTTCAGAGGCTGGGGGCTGCTTGCCACTCGAGGACTGGCACAGGCTTCTCAAGACAGAGACCTGAGGCCCAGTGCATGGCTCAGTGGATAGAGTGTCAGCCTGCGCACTGAAGGGTCCCAGTTCGATTCTGGTCAAGGGCACATGCCCAGGTTGCAGGCTCCATCCCTAGTAAGGGGTGCAGGAGGGAGCCAATCAGTGACGCTCATCATTGAAGTTTCTATCTCTCTCCCCTCCTCTCTGAAATCCATAAAGATACATTAACAACAACAACAAAAAAAGACAGGGACATGAGCAAAGTCGGCATACAGGACATGCCACACACAAAAGAAGTCCCAAAATCTTGTGCAGCACCTGTGATGTGTGAACATGTGGTTCGCAGGGTGAGAGCTGCAGGAGGGTAGTTCTGCCAGGGTTCCAGGTCTTGGGCAGCGTGCTCCTTGGTTATCAAAATGTCTTTTCCACAGAAACCACCTCCCCCGCCAACCAGCATTCCTCTCTCCCTCCACCATTAGCTGAGCAGCACCATGTACCTTAAGACAGTGCAGCGAGGGCAGGTGGTTACTGTGCCTCAGTGCCTGTGCGGGCACACGCGTGTGTGTCTGTGTGCGTGTGAACATGCTGAGTGTGAGAATGCCCCTCAGTCACATCTGGGGTGACCTGTCCTACAGCTGCCGTCCAGCACTTGGCAACTGTGATAAGAGCCTCCAATGACAGGTGTGCTGCATTGCCGGAGAGTTGTGACATTTGAAAAAGAAAGATCACAGTCTAAAAAAAAAAATAAGCCAGCGTGCGAGAGAGGCAGCAGGACCAGGGAAGTGAGCACTGAGCTTCCGTGGGGGTCGAGTGAGCTGCTTAGCTTCACTGAGTGACCTCACTTCTCTGAGCCCCAACTTCTTCATTTAAAGAATATCCCAGGCCCTGGCTGGTTTGGCTCAGTGGATAGTGTCAGCCTGCAGACTGAAGGGTCCTAGGTTCGATTCCCGGTCATGGCACATGACCGGGTTGCAGGCTCGATCCCCAGCGTGGGGCGTGCAGGAGGCAGCTGATCAATGATCCTCTCTCATCATTGATGTTTCTCTCTCTCTCTCTCCCTCTCCCTTCCTCTCTGAAGTCAATAAAAATATATTTTTATAAAATCCTGGGATTGAGTTAGACTGCCTTAGGATGAAATACCTGGAACCCGCTAAGATGTCCCTTCTCTGATCTTTCTAATTAGATGTTTAGTCACCGTGATCAGGGATCTAAACACCAGAAGGAAGGCCTCTCTTCCCAATGGGCCGTCCAGCGTGTCCGTCCTCACCGCTCCCCCGACACACCTGCCGCCCTCTAAGGGCAGGCGGGCGCGCGCTCCCTGCGGCGTCAAGTCCCATGTGTTCCAGGGCCTCACACGCAGAGGCTGGCTTCTCTCTGCTAAGCAGCATTCCGCGTCACCGATTAGGGTCCAGGGGTGCTCTTTCTTGGGAAACAGTGCATGAATGTGTCCTTTCTCCTGGAGTTGACTATTTCTGAGTAATTTTTTTGACAAGTAAATCATGACTTCCTAAAGTGCAGGAGCATGTGAGAGCGCAAAGCTCCGAGCTGACAGAGAGGCGGGCGCTGGCCCCAGGCACAGGTGCAGTGGCTCCGCCTCAGCGTCAGGTGCCGCCTCCTCTCCCGCCAGCTCCTCTCCACCTCCTCCCATGGTTCTGCCTGGACGCCGCCCTCAAGGGCTCCATCGGTTGAGATTTGCCCCCACTCCTCACAGCTCTGTCCTTCCATCACCTTCTCTGTTGACATAATGGAGGATGGAGAGGAGCCAGAGACCGACTGGACGGGCCAGAGTGGGCAGTGAGGAGCAAGATGGTGTACTGTGGGTGCTGGGGAGGCTGGGCACCCTGGCCTGAGCAGGAACCCAGCAGGGGACAGACCCGTGGGAGTCTGGGAAAGATAACGAGCTGTGGGCCTTTCCTGGCGTCTGCGGTCTGGGCTGTGCAGCTGGAGATCTGTGGGGCCTGGCGTTTGGGGGGTAGAGGCCAGACCGGCTATTTGGGGGCTTCAGTAGCGGGTGGCTGAGGCCACTCAGGGAGGATACATCGAGGGGAAAGGAATGGAAAGGGCGATGGGACTGAGACACACCGAGGGCGAAGCTCCGGCTGCCGGGGACCCTGCGGCGTGCTGAGGCTGGAGAAGAGGAGACCCTGCAGACAGGGGCCCAGAATGGAGAGGACCAGGCCGGGCGGAGGCAACGTGGATGGACAGGGGAAAGTCCACCTGTCACGAGCCCAGGAGCGAGCTCGGCTGGGGCCCGTCAGACCAGGTGATGGCAATGCAACCTGTGGAATGCTCCCGAGGTCCTCCAGACCCAGCAGAGTGCTGGGGCTGAAACGAAAGGCTGAGCCTCAGAACCAGCCCCGTCTCCTCACAACTCGTGCACTCACCGTTCCGGGCTCTGCGCGGCGGTTCAGTGCCTCTGGGTCTCCCGGTGGGAACGCCACCCCCACGAGGCATCCGCAGCACCCAGGCCCGGTCCCTGGGTCCTTCCCGGCAAAGGAAGAGCCTCTGCTACGCTGCGAGGGAGGGGCCCCGGGGCTGGTGGGGGCAGAACTGCTCTGCGTCCGTCACCACTGGCCCAAGCATGTCACCCTCAGTGTGAGCCCCCCAGCGGGGGAGGAAGCTGAGCGCCCAACGATGCGGCTTCCTGGTCTGGCCTTGACCTCTGATTCCCGCGTCACCACCTGAAGGACACTTGCCCGGGACAGTTCCCGGAACCCCCGGGAGCAAGAGATTCAACGCTGTTTGCCAAGGCCAGAGGTGTGGAGACGAGCTACTGTGGCATGAACTCGCCCACGGGGACCAATGCACCTGCTCTGGACACCTACACCGCCCTCTTCTGAGCAGCAGCGGCCCGTCCCTCCGTGAGGCGCTCTCCCCGCCCCCGTGCCCCGCCCCCGCCTGCTCCCTTGGGCTCCTGCTGTCACTGGAGCCCAGCTCTCGGGGCCACTTTGTCACACTCTGTTCCGACTGCTCATTTGCACGCCTGCCTCCCGCGCTCCGGCACGGGCCCCTGAGGACAGGCCTCATGTCGCTCTTATTTATTGTCATAGCCCGGTGTGGGTTCAGGGACGTTGGTTGAACCGGTGAATGAAAGAAAGCTTTGCAAAGGGAAGAAAAACCGCATCATGCAAATAAGCACGTGCTAATTTATGGTTTCTGTGACTCAGGGATAGTTTATCGGGGTTTCTTTTAAACGGGACACACATTGCACTGCTGTGGGAATTACTTTTAATTAAGCAGACACTTGGGTGCAGCTGTTTGGGGTTTAATCTTTTAATGTTGCACATTGTTCATGATCGAGTCTGTTGTGACTTTCCCTCCAGCGACGGGGGCACGCGGAGAGAGCCTGACTCTCCTCGGCAGCCTCTGCGTTTGCTGGAAGAGTCGCTCAGGCCTGAGCAGGCGGTTCTCGTCGCAGGGGTCAGACGGGCGGGAGGGCTGGGGTGCAGGCGGTGGGACAGGGGCCTCTCCCCTGACGAGCTGCATGAGACAGGGCTGGGCCGGCTCTCGCTCTGGTCTAACCCTCTCTTGCCCATGTATTCATGCGCTGATTCACTTTTCAACTCAGTCTGGGCCAGCATCCGACATGATGAGGAGCAAGGCACAGCCCTTGTCACCACGGAGCTTCGAGTGTCCTTCTGTGCTCCGCAATATGCTCAGCCCATCCACCAGCAACCCTACCCCACAGAACACACACACACATGCACAGCCACACACACGTGCACACACATACACAAACCCACATGAGCACACACAACTACACACACGTGCATGCACACCCAGGCACACCCAGAGGCTCTCAGACATACACATGCGCAGACACACATGAGTTCACACATACACACACGCACTGCTCAGACTCAGAGCTGGGGTGAAGGGCGTGGGCTGCCAGGTCCCGGTGCCCGTGGCGGAGGGAGTGCGGGAAGGCTCGGTGCTGCTGTTGGAAGCACCGCCTGAATTCCTTCCGACAATCACCTCCCCAGGGCCACGCGCGGCCACGGCCGCGTTTCCGTGGCGGTAGGAGCGCACTGACGCCTGCTGACACGTTTCCTGAGCACTGACACCGCACTCATCCCTTCGCGGGAGGGCATCATCTGCTTCGGGGAATTTTGCCAAACGCGTTTCCTTTTCAGCTTCAAAAGGAAGAGCAGGCAGGCGGCTGGGCACATGAGCAGATAATCGGCCGCCTTCCAGAGCGGGTGCCAAGGGGAGCGCGGGCCCCCGGGCTCGGGCCAGACACCTCCCTCATGCGCCCCCCCCCCCCCCCCCCCCCCGCTGTTCTCACGTGGAAAACCAGACGCTGCCGGCAGTCTCTCTTTTGAAGCTCAGGGAGGGTGCCTTCCGTTTCATTTGCGGAAAAGGTTTTGATGGGAACCAGCTCACACAGCTCTATGACGAGGCGCTAAATCACAGCGTCCATGGCAGAGAATGCAAGAAACGGAGGCGAAACCTCGAATTTGGAGCACACGACACAGCGGGCTCCGGGCACGTGCTCTGTTCCCAAGGGTGACCTTCTGTCTTCTCCCACCGAAGCCACAAATCGTCGGGGCACCGGACAGGAAGGGCATCAGCAGGGCACGGAGGTGGCTGAGCACCTCGTCTCACAGGTTTGCCTTCTGTCGTCCCCCCCACCCCCGCAGCCTTCGGAACAAAGCGACGGGCTGGGTTTAGGCCGGAGCCTCAGAATGAAGCGCTGGACTGTGGGTACGGCGGGCGGATAGCCCTCCACCCTCTCCCTTTTGGGGGCTAACAGGGGCTCCCGGAGCCGGGCAGGGTGAGGGGAGCTGAGCTGCGGAGCCTAAAAGCCAGCGGGGATTTCCTGTGAACGTGGAGGGTGCACCCTGCATGCTGAGGAGGCGCGCTCCCCACCGCAGATCCGCAGTCACTGATTCTTAGAGCTCCTGGAGAAAATGCGATCTTCCCTGTTTGTTGTTAAAATGCAGCTCCCCGGGGTACATTCCTGGTCCCGCTGCTTAGAATTCTGTGCAATCACCAGTCACTCAGTCTCACCAGTCACTCGGTCACACCAGCGGCGGGCCTCCCGGGACCCAGCTGCAGGGAAGCCAGAGACCACCTTTGAGAAAGGACTGACTGTCAAAACCCTGATGGATGATCTGCTCTGTTTGTCCAGCACCTCTTTACAGGACAAGACGTGTGGCATCTCCTGGACCTTTCATGGTCATTTAGGATCTCGGATCTGGAACAATCTGCGTGTTCTCAGGAGGCGTCAAGCTTCCCCGTTAAACCCTGTGGTTATAACGAGCTTCCCGTGGGACTCGGGTGATTCCAGGGTGTCCCTTATCGAGCTGAGGGCAGTGTGAGGGCACTATCACCTCTGGCAGCTGTCATCTGGGCTTGGGGTGGCACCCAGCCGATAGCAAAGTCAACGCCGGCACCACCGAGGCCCACGTGGCACGTGGTAGGGCCTGTACCCTCTCATGGAGCTCCACGTTGGCTGAGGACCCGTAACAACCGATTTTGCCAACATGGGAGCAAATGCCAGAAGAGCAGCCTTTCTCCCACGGGAGACGTTAGGCCCACAGTTTCGTTGAACTTGCATCCCCACCGAAGGAACGTGAACCCTGCGTGGCATTAACCTCTCGGTTTAGATGTTTAATGCTGCCCAGTAATTTCAATGCCAGTAGGATCTGTGGGGTCGGTTTCCAGGGCTTGGGATCCTGCTACCCGTCTTCCTGGAACCCCGTCTCCTCTCTCCAGAACTTCCTCAAACCCCCACTCCCCAAAGCCTGGGTCCTGGGAAAAGGCACGCACAGCAGCTCACAGGGACGCGTGGCACAGCACCCTCTCTGTTCTGAGCGAATCATTCTGGGGTGAGAACACTAAACCTCGAGTGAAGAACTGACTGGCCCAGGTCCCAGCGTGAATGTGAGCCGGTCCGGGGTTCCGGGGGACGGAGTTCTGGGGATGCACGTCCTGTGGATGCTTGAGTGCCGGGTGGAAACGAAGTGTGCGAGTCACAGGCTGTCTCCCGGCGTGTGGCCTGGCCCGTCACTCCCACAGAGAGGTCTGTGGCGGGCACAGGCGCATTCGCCACTGGCTGAGGCTGTCATTCTCAATTCTGTGCTGAGCCACTTTCAAGGGCCCGGCTGCTGTTTCTGACATGGAGCTGTACGCTACCATGGACTGAGATAAGCCAATTGGGAAGGGGGACTACTGTCCACCACGTGGCGGGATGGGCGGGGGGGCAAGAGGCTGTTGGCTCATGCTGGGAAAAGGCCTCAGTAACAGGACGCTCACTGCCTGGCAAGACTTTACAGCACGGTCAGCTCCGACTTTCACAAGGTGGCATTGGAAATAACCCCCAATTTCCTTTATCAGAAAATGGAATGTCCCTTGAGGTAGTCCCTGACATCAAAATGGGTCCAAATGTTAGGCCCATTTGGTTCTGAGTTATCAGCAAATGCTGCCCGGGGCGCCCTGCGATGTGCCCCCAAATTGGTGCAAGGAATGTGATCGTGTTCTGCCAAGCGCAGGGTGGTGGGCAGAGATGTGCGTCTCCGTGCCGGCGGTCCCCTTGCGCTCTGCAGCATTAAGTGGCGAGGTGGCTCACGGAAGCTCTGGTCCCTCGGGGATGCCATCAAGTTGGGTCGTGGTGGAAAAGCTCCAGGTGCAGATCCCATTCCGAGCCTGGGGTTCCTTCATCAGCAAGTGGTCGCGGAGCTCCCGCAACCCTGCACCTGGCGCTGTCCCAGGTGCTGAAGACACACCAGGAGAGAAAGACAGTAAAAAACCTTTGCCTTCCCAGAGGGGCACAAATGAATCCAGCCAAAGTCAGCCAGACTGGCCCAGGTCACAGCCTGTGACTCAGGGAGGTAATGAATGCGTAATGAGTGAAGGCAGAGAAGACAACCACCACAAAGCCCCTGTCCTCCTGGACCTTGGAGCTTTCGCTCCAGGGTGTAGACAACAGTAGACAGGAAATGATGGGAAGCTGTGACCCATTAGGTGGCAAGTGCTCTGGGGAGCATTAAGATGTGAAGGAGGTGAGCCCTGGGCATACCTGTGTGCAGTCAGGGCTCCGCTCCAGGTGAGTGAGTGACGGCTTGGCAATTGAGAGGGACAGCAAGGAGGCCGCACGGAGCTGGACTAGTGGGAATGTGATGGAGGGACAAGGGCCGGCTGAGCAGGGCTGGTTGGCCCACATAAAGGCCTTGGCTTCACTCTGAGTAAGACGGACGCCATTGGTTGGCCTGTGCACCCCCAGGGTTCTCTGACAGCGGGTGGACACACTCCCACCTGGCTCCTCTGATGGGCAGGACCCAGGGAGAAAGGCAGCCCTCTGCAGGGCACAGCCCCAGCTCACTGCCCCGCCTCTGGGAACAGGTGCTGGTGCAGAGACGGTGAGACGTCTTCAGGAGATCCTTCCCTCCCGGCAAGGACAACTGCAGCTCAGCCTGCCGAGAGTTATGGTCAATAAAAAGGCTCACACATACAAAGACACGCTCCCAGCAGCCACACGATGGGTCCAGCAGCCGACCACAGCACAGGAGAACCGTCTCCGAGTCGCGTTCCGTTATCCCAGCTGCCGCTGCACCTCTGGGTGTCTTGCTGCATCAGTGGTGAGTGTAAATGTATCATCATTTAGCCGGGCACCCTGGCTGGAGGACAGCTAAGGGCTCTGGAGAGGGACCGGCTTGACGAGACAACAGCCCAGCGCCCGTGGGGAAACAGGACACCATAGCCCACCCAGGAGCACCACTGAGCCTCGCTAATGCAGACGGAGCACGAAGGCTCCCTGGATGTGACTGCATCGCTTACTCTGAGATCAGACCATGGGACCGGCTTGCCACAACCTGGCTGCCTTGAGGAAGGCGCCGGACCAGGTGCCATGATCGGCTGTCTGCCGGGCGTTGCATCTGCACCGTGAATTCCTGCAAGCTACCGCCTCACCGCTGCCTTCTGAATGTTAAACAAAGCAGTTTGATTTTTAGAGACCGAATGCGTTCCAACCAGCTACAACAGTCGGAAATACTTCTGTCACATGACGTCAGCCTGCGGAGTGTTGGCTAAGGTGTAAATCATCATAAAAAGAGAGAGATGCGGAGGTGTTTCCTGTTGCTGCCATAGTTGCCGGCTGGGTGTGTCTTCACACGCCTGTGACGCCTGAGCTGCCCGAAGGCCTGGGAAAACCTTGTCAGAGGAAGGAGGGAGGGGGATGGAAGGAAGGAGCGGAGGGGGAAGGAAAGAGAGAAGGGGAGGGAGGAAGTCAGTTAATTGTCGTCACACCACTCTCTTTGAGCTCCTCCAAGTGTAACGTGGATCTCTGGGATCTAAGATTTTAACCTACACTGTGGCGGGGGTGGGAGGGTGGGGGAGGGTCCAGCTGGTGCTCAAAGAACAGCTGCTGTTGAATGAACAAGTTTGGATTGTTTAGCAAACATTTATTCATTGGCTTTTCTCTGCTTAGCTCTGCACCTGCTGCCGGCCTGTGACGCTGGACAAAACCCACATTGGTGCCACCTCCCATTGATAGGCCTGATGCCCGCCATGCACCCAGGCTCCCTTTAATATGAGAAGACCCCGACTTTGCCAGCAGGCTTCTGTCACCCCATCCGGGTGCCAGGTGGGGCCCTGGCCATGCTCCTTCAGAAGTTCCTGACATGGGCGGGATGGGTGTGGGAGAGCGAGGTCACGCCGAGGCCGATCTCAGGACACGGTGCTCGTCCTGAACAGGTGGGTCTCCTGGGACCTCTCAGGACCCATGTCATTAAACAGTGACAGCAAAGGTAAAGCATGGAGACCACCCTGAATCTAGGACACGTGCTTCCCAGTGCTGTGAGGACACTGTGATGTTGGTGTTCTAACAACATGCCATCGGCATTTTATATGCTACACGCTGGGCATACATGTGCATCTCTATGTGCCCAGAAACATGCATGAATGTATATGTATGATCTCCACTCCTCACAGTGATCCTGAAGGGCTGGAAGCACATCTGCCACGTGGCGATGGGAAGAGGGCCGCAGGTCACGGAACTGGAATAGCAAAGGGCAGCAGTCGAATCCAAAGGAAACGTCTCCCTGAGGTGACAGAGGGCGTGTCCCAGAAACCAGTCGGAGGACAGACATAGTGTCCCTTCTCCCAGTATCTGGCGTGGGGAGGGGCCTTGGCCAGGCACATGAGGTTGCCATGCCAGCAGGACAGCAGGGTGGGGCCTAGGGGACAGGTCTCCCCAGGTCCCTGTCTTACTGCAGGGTCTCAGTCTCAGGACACACCACCGGGCACCTACAGGTTGGCTTCCCACTCTGAGATGCCCTTCCTTAGCTGTCCCCTCTCACCCCATATTTCCATCTTCTTATCCTCATCCCTACTCCCACCGAGGGTCCACTACCCCCACTCCCTCTCTTGTTGAACATTGAGGTGGTGGCCATGTGCCAAGGCTGGCCTTCTGGTCCAGGCGAGGGGCCCCCTGAAGGTAAGAGGCGGCTGCTCTGCGTCGCTGAGCCATTTGGTGCCTCGGAGACCATGCCACAGAGGCGGGCTTTCTCTCCTACGCCCGACTGCCTCGGACCAGTCCCACCGCGGGAGGGGAAGGACGTTGTCAGGGTGGGCCCACGGTCACCAGAGGAGAAGCTGCTGTGAGGGTTCCCAACACTGGTTGGGTCCATTGCCCTCCCCGTGGCGTCCTCCCACGCTGACTCCACCCCAGCCAGGACATGCTCTGTAAGAAGAGGCATGCGGAGGCCTGGGGAGGTCATGTCGGTCTGTCCTCAGTCAGCCTTGGCCGTAGCAGCGGGTCTCTGCTGCCTGTGGGAGGCCGGGGCAGACGGAGGAAACCCCCTACAGCCGCCCAGCCTCCTGCGAGTGAGTGGGTGCACATAAGCCCAAAAGGGGCAGCTGGCCAACCCGTGGGTTCGTGAGGGAGATGAACGTTGATGGTGTCCAGCCATCGCATGTGGGGCTCGCTTGTTACGCAGTGGACACCATGGAAGGGAACTGAGACACCAGCGGGATCTGAGCAGGCAGCTGTGGACACAGGCCCACGAGCGGGAGAGCTGGGAGGAGCGAGACCTGCTCTGAGGGCACCTGGCCTCTGCCCCTGCCCTGGCAAAGCTCGGGAGGACACCGCTTATTGTAGAAACGGACAGGAAGCTGCCTGCCCGCTCTTTCAGTTACGGACGCCCCCTCCTCCTGTTTGGTGGTTTGAATGATGGCGCTCGTGCTCTACGGGGGAAAGACCAGGCGGGCAGTGCGTGTGCTCCCTTCCGCGATGCTTCCCGGGGAGGAATGAATCATCGTCACGAACCTGCGGAGGACAAGGCTGCTCCTTCTTCCTGAAGCCGAGTGTCTCGGCTCCCCACCAGCGCAGCTGCGGGCTTTGATGTGCGCACGTGGCACGGCGATACAATGATCAGCGCTAAGCAGATAAAATGATGTATTTGGACAGTGATGAACCCGCAAAGAGCGGGATTGGTGGAATTAAATTAAACAAAAATCTGAAGCACGAACCAGCACTGCTTTCTCATTATCTGAGCTACAGAAAAATTCGTTTCTGTAAACATTTTTAAAAAAGATTTCATCCAGTTATTTCTGGATCTCGATTACTCTTGAAAATGAGACAAGCTGGCAATTGAAAACAGCTTTCTTTTAGCTATTCGGTGCCAAAGGAGAACATAAAAATGACGCTCACTGAGCAAACTTTCCGTACGCTGTTGACCTTGCAGGAAGCCTGGCTCTACGTGAGGCGCTGCTCACCGGGTCACTTGCCGTACCATTTCCCTCTCCTGTGGGTGACATTTAAAAGTACTTCTTAGAATCAAGAAAAATGGCCCATTAATCTTGCTTTCCTATCATCTAGAGAAGGAGCAAGTGTCCATTTCTCACTGTCAAGGGGCACAAAGCCAAAAGCCCACGCCCCCACCCCCCATGCCACTGACCCCACCCATGTGGCTCCATCAGGAAGAGCAGCAGGGGAGGGCGAGGCCTTGCTGAGAGGAGCCGGAGCCGCGGAGTTTGCGTTCTCCTGGAGGACCTGTGCGTGCTTCCTCGCAAGCAGGTTGTGGAGCGGCCCAGGAACGAGGCTCCTGCCCTGGGCACTCCGCCTGCAGCACAGACAGGGCATCCCAGGGCCAGGAAGGCCAGAGGGGTGGGCGGCTTGTCTCGCCCGTGTTTCCTGCCCGCTGTCCTCTGACTCCCTGACTGCGGCTTTGCTGGACAGTCAGGGAGTCCATCCATCCATCCATCCATCCAGGCACGTTATTCAGGTGCCCTGTGCATGAACAGATGAGACAGAACTCGTGTTCCTGGGAGAAACACAAAGGAACATGCAGCCGTGCAATCAAGACGTACAACGAGCCACGGGAGCAGAGTAAGGTGCGGGTTAGCCACGGCCCGGGGCTGACGCAATGCTGTCCTCAGGTGGAGATGTTGGGTTCCGGCCTGAAGCCTGTGAGGGAAAGCTGGTGGGGCAGGTAGCCTCCTCCGGCAGCGTTCACGTGAAGAAACGACTTCGGTGCCTTGGAACCATGAGCAAGCGGCATCCGCCAGCGATTCACAATGTGAGACATGCTAGCACACACGGACGCCAGCCAACCGCCTTTCCCAAAAGGGTTCCGCCTCAGTGGGAATCCCGCAGATGTAAAGTAAACCGCTGAAAGGGATGATTGCCACCAGCCAGCCCAAGGCCTGCGAAGCCATAACCTCCCTGAGGGCACTCCCACACCACCAGGGAGCAGTACCCATGGGGGTTTTAGGGGGGTCCGTCCCTTTGGCCTTCCATCTGAAGATAAAGATTTATCTGCAGAGGGGGTCATACAGTATTGTGTGTATCAGCAAAACCGGGGAGCCCTAAATGTTCCATCGAGGGGTATGGAATACTCACCGTATAGGTTCTTGCATGGCTGTGGAAAATCGTTTTTGTAAGAAATGCTTAGAGAGAGAGAGAGAAAAGCAGTGATGGTGTAAGTAAAATTGACACCACAAAACCGTGGCTCTGAGCGTCACAGTCACAGAAAGTACGCCGTAGGCAGCATGTTTTCAGATGCAAGCAACCATGTGTGAACTTAGGGTGTCTCATGTAATAAGGAGTTTACTGTCATCCGTAACAAGACATGTGGACATAGGTGGCTGTAGAGTTAGTCCAAGACCCTTTTAAGGACTCAGCACTCTCATCTTTCCTTTCTGCCATTTGACTGGCCTGGTCCCTCCTGCTGCTCACTAGGGGACTGCCAGGGTCATGGATGCACAGCTATGTCAAGATGTTAAAAACAACAAAAACCCAACACCCAGCCATATCCATCCATCCATCCATCCATCCATCCCTCCCTCTATCCCTCACTCCCTCCCTCCATCCATCCATGTATCCATCTTCATAAATAAGTCGCTGGTAGACTGGCCCTCACCTTCCATTGACCATGGTTCAATATGGCCACCCCAAAACTAAGCACGGGTGAGGGGAGTGGACAAGACAAAGCTACCACTCACTTTCTGAAGGTGGGAAGGAGTTATGCTCCCTGAGCACGTAGTCACCTACTATCTGAACAGGGTCGAGAATTTTGTCAGCAAAGACTGTGAGCAGAGGAATACTGGCCGTTGGGTAGACAACCAACAATCTTCTGTAATAGACTTGGAGTAAAGGAAAAAATACTCCAAAAATTTAACAGTAATTATCTCTAGGTTATTGAAGTCAGTGAGGGAGTATTGCTGTGTGGCTGTGAAATGAACCATTTCTGTTGCTCACACAGCTGGAAGATGTTTGAATTCTGAGTGGCCAAAGTGGCCTTATTTAACTCCGGACCATTCATCAAAGTCACGAGGAAGAATAACAAAAACAGTTGTGGAGTTCATAACACGTAATGGAGTAAAAGGGCTGAAGATAACTAAAGGGTGAAAAGTGAAAACTGAGTACATTGTTGTATGTTTTTTATATTAAGTGTAAAGCTGTATACTATTTGACAGCTGACTGTGACATTTTAATTATGCATATTCCCTATAGCTTCTACTAAAAAACAAAAGAAAAGGTTTTGCTAATAAGCCAGTGGGAGAGAGAAAATGAACACTAGAATTTCTCAATCAACCAAAAATAATGGTAAAAAACAGGAAAAGTAGAAATAAGGTAAGAACAGATGGCGAAGAAAAAGAAATGATAAAATGGTGGACTTAAACCTAACCATATCAGTGAGTACGTTAAATGTAAATTATCTAAATTGCAATGAAAAGGCAGAGATTATTAGACTAGGAAAATGCAACATAACTATGCTGTCTTCATGGTGTATATATTTTATTTTATTACTAGAGGCCTGGTACACAAAATTTGTGCAAGCAATCAGGAGATCAGGGCCTTCCTTCTCCCAGCTGCTGGCTGCTGGCCGGGGCCTTCCTTTATTCCATGCCACCCCCTGGTGGTCAGCACACATCATAGTGAGTGATCAAACTCCCAGTTGGTCGAACTCCCTAGGGGACAATTTGCATATTAGCCTTTTATTATATAGGACTAGAGGCCTTGTGCACGAAATTTGTGCACTGGGGGGGGGGGTTCCCCTCAGCCCAGCCTGCCTCCTCTCACATACTGGGAGCCCTCAGGGGATGTCCTACTGACAGCTCCCCGGGGGGAGCGGGCCTAAGCCGCAGTCTGGCCTCCCTTTGTGGGAGGCGACTGGGCTGATCAGGGAAAGGCACCAGCCCCATCACCCTGCTGCTGCAGCCACTGCCAGTCACCACAGCCACCAAGGTGTTTTCATCAACATAGACTCTGGTCCCTTCACCATGATAAAAATGACAACTTTTTTTAGGCATTTTCAAGATGTGTCTTTCATAGGGTATGACATTTCTTTCTTTCCTTTTTTTTTATTTTCACCTGAGGATATGTTTCCATTGATTTTTAGAGAATGTGGAAGAGAAAGAGAAAGACAAAGAGAAACATCAGAGTGAGAGGAACACTTTGATGGGTTGCCTCCTGCATGAGCCCTGACCTGGGCCCCAGCCAGGGAGGAGCCTGCAACCTAGGTACATGCCCTTGATCAGAATCTAACCCGGACCCTGCAGTCGGCAAGCCTAGTCATTATCCACTGAGCAAAACTGGCTAGGGCAGGATATGACATTTCTTAGCCCTCCAGCAGCAGACCTTCGTTTTTTCCTCCAGGAGTGTGGTGGAAAAGCCCTAGATCACCTTTTTGGATTCCTATACCCAAGTTACTAAGACTATTACCAGTGGCATACAGGGAGCTTAGCCAATGAGTGGTCAGAAAAGGTGTTTCCTCTGTAGTTCACACCCATCGCCTCCAATCGCCAGCTCCACCCCTGCCAAGGCCTAAAGCCTCCGGCCCTGGGTGGGGGACCCCCAGCTCCCTCCGATTGACCGGCTCTGCCCCCTGCCAAGGCCACAAGCCTTTGGCCTAGGCCCTGGGTGGGGGAACCCCCCAGCTCATTCTGATCGCCCAGCTCCGCCCCTGCCAAGGCCACAAGCCTCTGGCTGAGGCTCAGGCCCTGGGCAGGGACCCCCAGTTTGCTCCAGTCACCTGGCTTTGCCCCCGGCCAAGGCCGGCAAGGGCAGGCAGAAAGCTTGGCTTTCTCCATTGCCAGGGAAACCCAAGCCTCCCTCATGCTCTCTGCCGCTGCAACCACCTTGGTTGGGTTTATTTGCATATTCACTCCTGATTGGCTGGTGGGTGTGGCTTGTGTTTGTAGCAGAGGTATAGTTGATTTGCATATTACTCTTTTATTAGATAGGATTTTTTAAATTAAATGTTTACAATGAAAAGTATTACATATGTCCCCTTTTATATATTTTAAATATAAAAAGTAGAAAGATGATGAGTTATGTCATGGAACTCTTACTGATACCAGAGCTGGAATGGCTATATAATTACTAGATAAAAAATTACAGAAGGAGGAAATATCATAAGAGATAAATAAACTTTCACAAGAATAAATGATAGATTCATCAAGAGTTTTAAGTGTGTATGCACCCAATATCAAAGTCCAAATACTGGGAGAGTAAATAACCAGAATGTAATGGAGCAATAGAGAAACCAACAGTTATAGTGAGCTATTTCTCAGCTTCTCTCTAAGGTATCTAAGAACAGGTCGCTATAAAATCAGTAAGGACACAGGAGACTTAACAGTGCTAACAGCCAAGTTGACTTAGTTCTCATTGAATACTCCACCCAACAACAGCAAAACACACGTTCTTGCCAAGTACACATAAAACTTTGCCAAAATATACTATACATTGGGCCAAAGTGAATAAAAATAAATTTAAAAGGATTGAAGTCATACAGGTTATCTGCTCTGAACAAACTAAAATTAATTAGAAATAAATAAGAAAAATGTCTAGAAAATCTCAAGTACTTGGAAATTAAAAACCTTTTGTACTCAATGATAACAGAGCATATCAAAATTTGTGAGATACAGATAAAGCTGACATAGAGAGGCATTTAGAGTTTTAAATGCTTATATCAGGGAATAAGAAAGTTTTAAAATGATCAAAACTTCTACATTAAGAAATGAGAAGAGAAACAATATAAAAACAAAATATGTGAAGGAAATGAAATAATGAAGATGAAAAGAAATAAAAATAAAAAATGAACAAAAACAGAGGAAATAAATGAAAAGTGATATTTTAAAAAACCAATAGCATTGATGAGCCTCTACCTAGACTTGTTTTTAAGAACAGGAAAAATGCAGATATTGGGAGTGAAAGAGGTGACATCACTATACTAGGTAGCTCCTAGACATTAATAGGGCGTTAGTAGGAACAGCAGTATTCCAATAATCATAAATTATAGATAAAACTGACAAATTTCTTAAAAATAGTAACATTCCAAAAATCACACAAAGTAAATAACTACTAACGTATTTGGATTTATAATTAAAACCCAGTCACAAAGCAGATTGCAGACACAGGTGACGTTAATGGTGAATTTTATCAAAAGTTTAGGAAAGACATAATACCAATATTACATAAGCTCCCTCAGAAAATAGAAGATGGAACACTTTCCAACTCATTTATGAAAAGCAAGTTCACAAGAAAAGAAAGCGAGGACCAATATTCCTCATGAATATAGATATAAAAATTTAGCTACATATTAGCAATTCAAATCAAGCCACATAAAAAAAATAACATATTATCGAGTGGTGATTATTCTCAGAATGCAATTTAATTTGCCATGTTAAAAGAAACCTTTTTTTTAAGTGACCTCAATATTATGTGAGAAATGCATTTCATAATGTCAATCAGCATCCGAGGCTGGAAGGGGACTCCTTGCCCACGGAAGGGCCCCGTGCGGACGACTACCCGGTTCTCGCTGACCTAGCTAAATTCAGTGAAAGTTCTCAGGCTTTCTCCTTTTCTGAAATTAGCGTGGGTCCTCTAGTTATTTTGAATTTCATACGATCATGCCACCTGATTTTCAAACATACGATGAAGCTGCTTAAGAAACTGCAATTTTCGGGATGGATGAACAGATCAAATAGATGAAATACAAGGTCAGGCCAATTCCGTCTTGAGAACAAAGACTCTTCCTGGGAGCCTGGTCCACGCCGAGGAGGCCCTCTGAGACCCGCCACGCCCCACGAGCTAGGAGAGCGCCGTGAAGGACGGTCTACGTCTGGACTCCGTAAGTGAACCTGGGACTGAACCTCAGGAGCATCTGTCCATGGCCTCTCTCCCCTGGCCCCCACCCACCCAGCATTGAGCTAGCTGTCCCCCTCTCGGCCCTGGGGGAGACGAGGGGTGGGCCTTTCATCTCACTGTCATCCAGGGCGCAAGGCAAACATAATGCCAGCCGCAGGGGCTGTGCAGCTTGAGTGGGCACACCTGCGGACATGCCAGGCCCAGCGCGCGCAGGGATGCCACTCCGGGTCCCAGAGCGAAGGCGAATCCACGTCAGGACACAAGCACAGGCACACAACTGAGTGTAGAGCGTGGCGTCTCCTGGAAGGGACATTCTGCATCCCGTGTGGTCAGACAGACGTGCGCCATTGCTCACAAGTCCGCTCGGAGACCATCATCAGGACGTCCTGGGAGGCTGTGTTGATGCCAAGTGTACGCCCTCATGGGAGGGCCGCCATGGTCGAGGTCGCTAGTTGTCATCCAAAAGCCTGTTTCTTTCCTGTGAAGTAACTGAGGTGTTTTCTTTTAAAGGTTTTTGTTGATTTTTAGAGAGAGGGAGAGAGGGAGGGAGAAACATCGATAGTGAGAAACATGGATTGGCTGCTTTCTGCACGGCCCCCACTGGGTCAAGGGCACATACCTGGGTTGCAGGTTCAATCCCAGGCCCAGTTCTGGGCATGTGGGGGTGGCCACCAAACTATGTGTCTCTCTCACATGGATGTTTTTCTTTTCTCTCTCTCTCTCCCCCTTTCCCCCTCCCCCTCCCTCTCTTCCCCTCTCCCCCTCTCCTCCTCTCCCTCCCTCCCTCCCTCCTCTGCTCCCTCCCTTACACTGTCATGGAAGGATCACTGGAAAAAATGTTCTCGGGTGAGGATGAGCAAACAAAAATGGTGTGGAAGATCGGTACACATCCTCTTTTTCAGTGTCTTTGGATCCCACCGCCCGCCCCCATAAATATTCTAAGTAACTTCCAGTGATCCACATACCAACTGTCCCCGGTGCTGGGCTTTGCACAGCAACCCCTTCTTGGCACTTTGTGAGCAAGGATGAAACCGCGAGGAGGCGGATGGTAATTAATGCCTCCGGAAAAGCCTGTCCTTGGCATGAAACACGATTCCCTCCCCGTCAACGCAGGGAGCGTGGGTGCTGCGGCCCTGGCTGTGGGGCTGGGTGGGTGATGGCCTCCTGAATACTCTGCATTGTTGTTGCAGTAAAGCTGATTTCGGCTTGCTGGAAAGGAACTGGGGGATAGACTCGCAGGTTAAAGGAAGAACAGTGCCGTTCACACTTTGTTGAAGGTGTTTACCTTTTTGCAAAAAGAGATTTTGCATCTTGTTTATTGATAATTTCTGGGGAGGGCAAGAGTGTGCATTTACAAGCTAGCCAAGTATCACAGGAGTTACGTTGACAGAATAAAACGGTTTCATTTGTTCATTCATTCACTCCTTCATTCATTCTCTCGTCACTCATTAATGTTGCACAGTGATGGAATGTGCAACATCCCCGGGTCCTGGGGACATTGCAGGTCTTCCCATTTGGGTGCAAAGACCACCCTGACGATGTTCTGTGGCCACCTGCGCCAGTGCTCTGTGAGTGAGAAAGAGACGGTGACCAGCTCTATTTGGAGGTGCCAGGCCCACCCGAAAGCGACAGTGAGATGGACCTTGGAGAGAGGGAGGGTTGATGTGGATGAAATAGCACATGTAGGACAGGACCGCAAAGCCCTAGATGGAACCGAGGGCTGCGGGACGAAGAAACTGCCCTCTAGGACGTCCCCTGTGGCTGCCCAGGCGTCACCCTCTCTCTCCTGCAGCGCTGCCTCCTCCGCCTCCCGGACTTCTCACCCACGAGGCTGGACCACCCTCCTTTAAAGGGGCTCGTCCTCTGCTTGCCTTTTCTGTGGGTCCTGCCTTCACTCACAAAGCTCGTGGGGAGAAGGTCTCGCCCATGGAAGCATCCAGAAGAGGATGGAGGAGGAAGCCACAAAGCACTCCTTCTCCGGGACTTCCACGGCAGGCTCGCACACGCCTGAGCCTCTCGTGGGGCGTTCCTGAGGTTCTCTCTCCCCCTCAGGAGCGTGTCCTGCTGCTCCCCGCGAGGTGCGAGCTCAGTCCCCTGAGCAGCCTGGCCCACACCCGGTCGGGGCCAGGATGACTTGGTCCAGGAGCAGCCTCCCTTCCACAGCGAGCTTCAGGGTGGCGGGCACCGCTCTGAGGCTGTCCTTGTGCTTGCGCACATCGCTCCCGGGGTTGGGAAGGGCCCAGGCTACCTGTGCCAGGCTCCGCCCTCCGCCCTCCAGCCGCAGCCAAGCCCAGGGAAGCCGTGGCGCTTGGCATCTTTTATTCATAGGATCTCCGTGAGGCAGGCTCCCATGGGGCCACCGCGGCAGCATGAGTGATGGTGTTTAAAAGCGTCGTGCCACTTGATAGCAGAAGTGGAATTATTCTCGTAGAGCAACTCATCAATCTGTAAATATGGCTTTTTAATGCGTTTTCCTGTGGAAGGTCAAGTTTGAACGGAACAGCAGGAGTGGCGTCCTTGGGGGCTCCTTGTAGGTTTACTGATTGTTCTTCCTAAGGACTCAGAACGGGACTTGTTGTTGGACGTCATCCAGGAGAGGGGCCTTCTGCCATGACAGGGCCCCGCCCGGGGTTCTGAGTGGAGGAGGCATTCTGCAGGAGCCACCGCAGTGGAAGGACAGGCGCCCCGGGGCCGGGCCCTCCGTCAGAGCAGAGCACGGTCGCCAACAGCAAAGGATCTTCCCAGGGCAGACAGGAGGCCCGAGCCCCGCCGTCCGGGGTCACACCAAGTACGGAGGGTGGGCCTGGACTGGCCTCGCGTGCTATTCATACGTAGGTCAAAATGAATCATGGACTTCATGGAAAAGGGGAACCATGGATCTTTGAGAATAAGAAAAACGGCACAGGAGAACTTATTTGGTATCCAGGGCTTGGCAAAGAGTCCCTCTGGACACCAAAAGTGCGGCCCGCAAGAGGGGAAGTGATCCAATGGACGCGTCGACGTGACGTGTTCCGCGCTATGAAGAACCTGTTAGGAGAGAAGGCGAGGTCAACGCCGAGAGAAAATGTTGGCAAATCACCGGTTCCACGAAGAATTGTTGCCTAAATATCTACAAACAACGCTCGAAGCCCAACATCAAAAACACCAACGATCCCGTTGGAAAGAAGTCAAAGATGCGAAGAGACATTTGACCCCACAGAATGTACCGATGGCGGAAAGCACGCGAACACAGTTCGTTTCTTTAAAAACAGCTCCCAGAGGGCCCGCCATCACCGCTCCAGAGGCGCATCGTCAGCCCCGAGCGTGCCTTCCAGGAGCCTCCAGGGCGGCCGTGGTCTCCTTCGGAGCACGTGGGGCCTGCCCTACTTCCAGAAACGGGGCCTTGCCACCTCCGCCAATCCCGGGAGATGTCTGGCTGTTGTCACCCCGAAGATCGCCTCTCTCCATCTTTTCATTCTTCCATCACTTTCTGGAACTCTCACTGGACATTCGCCTTTTCACTTAAACACCTGTGTTTCTTGGCCTCATGTCACGCCCCCCGATGCCGTCCCTCCGGTGGTGTTTTCTGGGTAATTCCTTCATCGCTCCCCGTCCACGAAGTACCTCTTCCGCAGCGTCTCATCTGCCTTTCAATGCACGTGTTGTGTTTTAAACCTCAACCACCGTCTGTCTTTCATCTCTAAAAGGTTTATTAAATCAGTTTTAAAAATTCACCTGTTGTTTTTTATAATCTCTCTTCAGCTGCAACCTGAGTACATTATTTTAAAATATTTTAAAAGAGCGCACTAAAATATTTAAATTTTATTTGACTGTATGAAAGCACACACACTTTATATTCCATGTGCTGTGATTCTAACACTTTCCGTCTTTGGGGGTTTGGTTTTTCTGTTATAATTTTCCCCACAAAACCCTGTCAGGATGGCTTCTCTCCTCCTGGCTTTTGGCTCCGTCCCTTTGGTCTTCCTCTGTGGCATATGTCGGGGGCCTGGATCGCCACTGTCCTCCTTCAGCGGGTCCCTATTCTCACTGCCAGGGGCCTGGGGCCACCTTGCCTGCGGGACAGCCTCACCCACTTTTCACGTCCCACAGGGAATGTGAACTCTGACTCCTACGCCCCCGGAGGTCAGCCTGCGGTTGTAATTTGCAGAGGAGGCCTTCTCCTCCTGCCACCTGGGATCCGGTGTCCAGGGCTGCAGCAGGGACTTGGTAAGGAGGTATGTCCTTGGGCTCCCGCCCCACCATCTCTGGGGGGATTTGGGAGCCGCACGGTGGGGTGCCTCCTATCCCGCAAAGTCAAGGCCAACGCAGCATCCACTTGGGGGATCCTGGGAGGCATGCTCGGGGCTGGCCTGGGTTCTGGGGGGCACGAATCTCATCTGGGCATGTGGAGGTAGCTCCCTCCGGGCAGAGAGGGCCATGGGAGCTGAGATGCCTCACCTCTGTCCTCTCCTGGGGCTATTTTATTTATATTATTTTATGGTTTGCCTTTTCCTCTGAATGTGCCCAGGAAGTTGTCCCTTCTGAGGCAGGGGAGGTCCCAGAGGGATGGCGGAGGGTGGCCTGCGGGTACCTACCTGACAGGGTACCTGCGGGGGGCGGGGCTTTGACCGGGTGGGTGAAGCTCTGAGGTGGTTGCTGGCTGGTGCTCTGCCTCACACCGCAGGGCAGGAGGCCCCTCTAGCAGTGCAGCTCCTGGGGCCCCTGTGCATTTTGTGCTATTTTGCGACGGCGCTTGGCACGCCTTGCGCACGCATGCTGTTCTGGTCTGATGTTTGTGTCTCTGCCCCCAAAGCCATATGTTGAAACCCGGCCCCCAGTGTGATGGTGTTTGGAGGTGAGGCCTTTGGGAGGTGACTAGGCTGGATGGGGTCGTGAGGGTGGAGCCCCCAGGACTGGCGTGGCGTCCTTCTAAGGGTCCCGGAGGACTTGCTCTCTTGGCCACGTGAGGACGCAGTGAGACGCTGCCCACGGCGAACCAGAGAGCAGGCCCTCAGCCGGCTTTCTCTGCCAGCACCGTGACCTTGGACTGGCCGCCTCAGAGCTGTGAGAAGTGAGGGTGTGTGTCCCCGCCTGTGGTACTCTGTTGGAGCAGCTGCAGTGGGCTCGGACTCAGGACACCCTTTTGCTGAGCTACTGTGTCCCAGACACCGCTCTAGACAGTGGGGGCACTGCCATGATCAAGGAACAGAGGAAGAGGTGAACACGGGACACCTGTAGTTCATCCACTTCAAGGACACTCTACCTCTGCGCCCAGCAAACAGCCCTGCGCATCCCTCCCGGTGCTCCCGTGGGAGCCTGCTGAGTGGCTGCGACTTACCTCTGACTTCCTTTTGGGTAAACCGCACCCACAGAGGTGGCAGGACTTCTCCAAGGTCACAGGTCCCCCCAGGACAGAGCAGGGCCCAGACTGAGGTCTTGAGGTGCTGCCTGCTGTGTGACAGCCATTGGCTAGGTCAAACCTCTCTCACGAATGGGCACTTGAGGTCCAGTGACATCAGGTGGACATCTGGAGGGACAGCATCCCTATGACCCCCCCATAGGGCTTGGAGGTGGGGCCATGGGGCGTCTGTCCCCTCCCACCTCCCGTGGGCTCTAGGAAATGGCTGCATGGAGGGAGGGCCCGTCACATAGCTGAGTCATCGCCACCTGCCTGGTCTCGGGGCAGCTCAGATGCTCACCGGGCAGGCTTTTCAGCAGCGGGATGGCCTGGCTGTCCCTCGACCAGCATCCTCATGAAAAACCTCACTCTTGGGGCCCCCGGTTTCATGTATGCATGCCTATTTTACCACTTAGCTCCTTAAATAATCACAACTTTTGCCCTGTCTAATTTTGAACATAGAAAAAGGGCAGAAGTCGGGTGCCCCCGAGATTGGTCCTGGAGCCAGTATATTTCCATATGTTTATTAATGAGTGGAGAGTCGGCGGGAAGGTTAAGTGGCAGAATCGCTGAGCGCACAGAATTATTTAAGCTAACAGTTCAGGGAAGAAAACACAGGCTATCTTCTAACAAATTCTATTTTTTTCTCTCTCACCCTAAGAATATTTTATCAAGGAGAAAAATATTAGGACAATCAAGGGTGTGACGTTATTATTTACTTTTTTGCTGTCACGAAATAATTTACAATCAGGGGTAGGGAATGTGGATGAAAAGGAGTCTGATTGCCGAATTCAGAGGCATCACCCTTCAGGAGTTGGAGCTGGTGGGTAAAGTCAAAGACTCATGGCCCAGGCTCTCTGAGGAGGAGGAAAGAGTGGGAGCCTGTACGGAGTCCAAGGCTGGACAGGCCCGCCTGGCCTGAGCATCCCTGGCCACTGGGTCTGTCAAGGGACCCACTTCTGCCCCGTCCTTGGTGCTCTGAGCTCCGAGTGCACCCGCACTCGGGCGGGACTCAGATGTCGATGGTCACGTTGCCCAGCGAGCCTGTGTGGGGACACCCATCGGGCGGCTCACGTGCTCCACCCGGGGAGGCCTTTGGTGACTGTCTCAGTTGTGGTCAGCTGGGCACAGGCAGGCAGATGCGAACTGCCAGGAGCCCCGCATCCCGGCTGGCGTCTCCCCCAGATCTGTTCTCCTGGTGCCACTCACCAAGGTGCCCGGGGCTACGTCATGAGATCAGACCTTGCCCTTTGCAGTTGGTGCTGATCTGAACCTGGTTGGAGTCGGGGAGGGGTAGCTCCTGGTTGGAGCTGCAGAGAGAAACGGTCGCCTGCAGTGCTCACTGCCAGGGTCTCGCCTGCTCTGTGGCCAGCTCCGCGGGGCTTCCCTTGATCTTGAGCTCCCGTTACCTCATCACAGCGCAACGGCGTTGGAACGGCATCCATCACCCACACTCTTCCCTGGCCCAGCCCAAGCCGCCGCTCCCGAATTATTTCCAATTAGCGGATTTGTTGTAACACGGGTCCAGCCGTGGCCTCTCTTACATGTCAGCATGTGGCACGGCCACGTGTAATTAGGCTGAGTGACGGCCAAACATGACTCCCCACAGGGACAGGAACGATGGCAATCCCCACCAGCGGGCCTCTGCCTCGTCCTTATCTGGGAGCCCAGCCACTGCCTGTGGGGTCTGATTTGACAGCGACCTTACTGTGCTCCACACAACCTCTACGCACTCCAGCATGCAGGGCGCTCTGTGTCTGTCTTAAAGAAACAGACAGAAAGGTGACGGACAGACACTGTAAACTGTGTGACAGGCTGTGGGGTGGGATGTCCCCGTGGTCTGTCTGTCCCACGATGGGCTACTGAGTTTCCAGCAGAAGCTCACTTACCTGAACTCCTGGATGTCCCCAGTGAGGTATTATTCTGCTGTGGATGGGCGGGGGGGGGGGGGGGGAAGGGTCCTCTAAGAAACTTTCAGAATGAGGAGATACCCTCCTGCTATGATATCGAGTGATAAATGAGATTTAAAGGTCTGTATAAGACAAGCTGGAATTAAAACTATTCATTATAAAATGCAATATTATTAGACAACCAATAACTAATATCTAATCTATACAGCATATATTATCATATTATCTTAGGGAGAGAGATTAATAGGAAAAAAAAATGCTGGGGAGGGGAGGCCCCCGAGGGTCCACACTTATTTCCCCGCACGAGTTTGATTCACTGAGCCTTCCTGTGTCTTCCGGACGCGCTGCCCAGCGCACGGCCAGCAGAGATGACAACACCACCCCTTATCAAACAAGCACTCTCGTCCACCCACAGTGGTTTCGTGGCCACCGCCTGCCAAGGGTCACCCTTCTGTGTCCCCGTCTCCGGACCCCATGAATGGCCTCTCCTCTCCCAGTCTGTGCTGGTCGGTGACCCTATCCACACCTGGACTTCCGTGACTGGAGACAGCTGTCCCATCAATTCTTATGCTAATTCCAGTTCTGTATCTCCATCCAAGACTGTGCCCTGAGCCCCAGACTGACGCACTGTGACCCCGGTGGCCCGGAGCGTTCAGAGTCACCCCAACCAGCCTTCCTCTCTTTTCTGACCTCCCCCCCCCCCCACCGGCTCCTCGCGCGGGGAGGGGTGCTTGGCCGCGCTTACTCCAAGTTGAGCAGAACTGTGGGATTCGCTCCCCCTCATCTCCTCACTCTGATGAGTCAGGTATCAAACTGCCAATTCTCCTCCTCCTCCCGCGTAGATGCCTCCCGCTTGCCTGCATGGCTTTCACCCAGGGCTCCGGGTCCCACAGTTGGGGAGTTTTCAGGAGGGAAGAACCCGGCGGGATCAGCATTTGCTTGGAAAGTAGTTCTGGCGGAGTGGGCAGAAAAACAGCGCTTTCATCTCTCTCTCCTTCTGATTCTTATATTTTACTTAAAACAACAGAGTGAAATGATTTGAAAGGAGAACCTTCTACAGGCTGCAAAATCTTATTTTGTTGATCTCTCCCTAACATCCAACATTATTTTCTCCACAAGGTAAAAAAAAATGAGCATGTGTAGATGTTGGCGTGTATGGATCTACGCCTGCTTCGGTGCATTTCTCTCACCTCAGCTGGGATTTCTGCTGGTGTTGCCTGAAGAATATGGACAGACTTTAGGTTGTTTTCATTGGTTAGAGGAAGCCATGGCCCTGCCCAGGTCTGGCCCGTGTGGGTGCTGACAGGTCCGTAGACCTGCCAGCCAGCAGCACAGGTCTGCCCGGCACCGAGCCTCTGCTCACAGCTGAGCTGGCTCCGACCTCTGGTCCTCTGAGGCAGTGGTCGGCAAACTCATTAGTCAACAGAGCCAAATATCAACAGGACAACGATTGAAATTTCTTTGGAGAGCCACATTTTTTAAACTTAAACTTCTTCTAACACCACTTCTTCAAAGTAGACTCTCCCAGGCCGTGGTATTTTGTGGAAGAGCCACACCCAAGGGGCCAAAGAGCCGCATGTGGCTCGGGAGCTGCAGTTTGCCAACCACTGCTCTGAGGGAGCAGTGCTTCTTGCTCCAAGTCACTAAAATCCCCGTGGGGATGCTTGTCTCCCATCCATGGGGGCATAGGGTTGTTTCTGGGTGTGTGTGTGTGTGTGTGTGGGGGGGGGTCCCTGAGATGAAATGAGAGCCAGAAGCAGGGGAAGAGCCCTTACCCTGGGTGCCCCATCGTCTCACTTCATCGGCGGAAACCTCCCCGCATGTGTCCCTAGAATTCGCACGCAGCAGGGTATGCAAAGGGGTCCAAAGCACTGTGTTAAACGCACACAGTCACGCCCGCGGCGGGAAGTGGCAGAGCAGGGTGGCTGCTCTGAGGGTCTCCGAGTGAACAGTCACTCGTGACTTCCAGCTCTGGCTCGGCTCCGAGTCTAGCAGTGGCCCAAGGCGCCTTGTGCTCAGGGCACAGGGAAGCCAGGGAGGGAACGTGGATCACAAACGCAGACTTAACCACTCCAAGGACAGTGCTGTGTGGGGGTGGGGTGAGACCCCTTCCCTTCCACCCCCCGTGCCTGAGGAAGCCCCCACAGAGGGCTGAACCCCGCCTTCCCGGGAGCTTGGGGTCAGTGCGTGTAGCACTTTGTGCAGAGAGCGCCATGCAGGCCGGGCGTTGCCATGGGTCCCCAGGCCCAGCTTCCGAATGATGGAGAAGGGTAAGTAGCGATTACTCTAACAGGGGCCCCCATTACCTGCCTAGAGATACCCCCTCAATACCTTAGTCTGGTTGTGCCCATCTAAGTTAAGACACCACATTTTTGGGCACTTACAAACATATGCACATGAATTAAAAGCTTAAGTTGAATAGTAACAGGCTTCAAATCTGCTGAGCTTTCTGATTTTAGGTGAGAGAGAGAAGAAAAAAAAAAACACCCCACAAAATCTTGCCAGTACTTTTGCATCAAAGAAAGAGATACATTTGCTAATTGAAAAAATGGAGAAAAATATGGAGATGCCAGCTATGCACATTGACATATGCCCAGATCTAAAAGGAACCATGCCAGAGCAGGAGGAAATTAAGCAAATTAGGGTTATGTGGAAACATCCCTAGAAGAAATATGAGAGGACGCCGGTGACTTAGTTTGTACCTAGGCGGGTGGTGTGGACCAGTTCAGAGCGCGTGTACGGAGAGTCCCAGGTGTGTCTGTGGCTGCAGGCAGGTGACTGCATGCCGACCCGCCCAGGTCAGGGTGAGTTTTTCTCCGTGCTCTTGAAGGCAAGCCTCACACTCCCCCTTCTGCTTGAAGCAGCAGGAAGCCCGTCACCAGGCCTCTTAAGGAGCCCTAGGCTTGAGCTGCAGGTAACTGGTTGGGCTTCTCCACTGAGCGACCTGAGGACCTCATTAGCACGGCAAGTCTCCACCTGGCCACCAGCACAAACCGTCCATGACTGGGCTAGGTTCCCAGAGCTGCGATGGGGGCTTGGTCCTCCCAGGGACGGGGTCTGTGGCAGGAGGGAGGCCGCGGGAGCTATTGGGAAGCTCGCCGCCTGGCGGTGACTGCTCTTGAGCAGCGCTGAGCCAGGCTGGGGGCCAGCCAGGGTCCGGAGGAAGGGTTTGTCCTCGGCCCCAGGCAGCTCTCGGTGCACTGCGGAGGCCACGTGCGGTGGGTAAAGCAGGAGCGCAGTTCTGTGCCTGCGGGAACCCACAACTAGTTTACAGTGGGCTTCTCCCGCCAACTAGGGCGTCCCGTGCAAAGGCCCGGAGGCGACCTGCCTGGTGCGTTGCGCAGAAGTTAATGGAGCGTGGGGTAGGGCCGCGGAAAGAGGACCGACTGGGGGCTGAGGAAAGTGGCGCATTTCCCCGAGAGAAATCTACTCGTCCCCAGCGGAAATCAGTGCCGCCTCGCGTCAGGGTCTGCAACCAGCATCCCCTCGGGCCCTGCGCCCTTGACCCAAGTAAGGCCAGGCAGAGAGCGGACCTTGCGCGGTCCCGTCGGGCGCCCCCAGCCCCGCCCGGCGGCGGGACGTGCCCGGCTTGTGCGCGGCCACCTGGGCCTCCGCTCGCCACCGCGCGTGGATTCCGGCTCCGGGCTCCAGCGCTTTGCGCACCGTTGCGAGGTCCAGTGGCTTCCAGCGCCGCCCGAGAGCCCGGGGGCGCTATCCGCGGGATCCCGGCCAGGCGCGCCCTCAGCTCCCGGCGCTCCCGCCCGCCCCGCCGGCCCAGGGTCCAGAGGCGCGGGCGCGCCGAGCCCGGGAGGGGTGCAGGCGGTCAGGCGGGGGCCGGGAGTCTGGGGGCGCGGGCGGGCGGGGCCCGGGCTGAGGTCCGGGGGGCGGTGGCTGCGCTGCGGCCGCGCTCGGAGCGGAGGACGGTGGGCGGGAGGAGGGGCTCTCCGCGCGGGGCAGGGGCGGAGCGAGCGGCGGCGCCGCGGAACCAAGTGAGTTCGCTCCGGAGCCGGTGCTGTGGCCGGCCGCACCTCCGGCGCCCGCCGTCCCCGCCGCCCCCGCCGCCGCCGCCCGCGTGGGGATGTAGGATGCTGGTGGGCTCCAGGCTCCAGCGGCGGCGGCGGCAGCCTCTCCTTTGGCCGATGAATGCAGACCCGCCGCCGCCACCCTGGGTTTGGATGGTCCCCGGCTCGACCGGGCTGCTCCGGCTGGGCGCTGGGGTCGCGCCCCCGCCCGTGCTGCTCGCAGCGGCCCAGCCCCCCGCCGCTCCGCTGCTCCCGGGGCTGCCCGGCTGGCAAGCCCCCGGCGAGCCCCTGCTGCCGCTGGTGCCGCTGCCCTCTGCGCCAGACCACGCCGCCGCCGCCGCCGCCGCCACCGCCACCGCCGCCGCCGCGCACTACTACCCGCTGCTCCACGGGCAGGTAACGTGTCCCCGCCCCCGCCCCAGGTCTCGGGTTCTGGTCTCCGCGCGCCCCTGCCCTGGGCGCGGCCCTCGCCGGCCCGGGCGGCCCCGGCCTGGGGCTCGCGCTCTTCCGCCCCTGGTGGTCTAGGCTCCCCAACCAACAGCACCAGCCTGGCAGCCGTGCATCGGCCACAAAGTTCATGCCGTGACGTCCCGCTCTGCCCCCAAGCAGTCTTTCAGTATTTTCCGCCGTCTCTCAGCCAAGCATTTTAGGGACCAGCACCCCAAGGCCCGAGTTGGGACCGAGGTGGCCACAACTTTCGCGGGGCCGGGGTCGCTGTCCAGAGAGCGGTGCTGAAGTCGCCGCCGCGGGAGCCGGCGTGGCAGCCGCGCAGCGTGGCCGGCTCATCGCAGAGAAGTTAATACTTTTACAGTCTCTGCCAGACTTGAAAAATCAAGCTGGGAATCAGTAGCTGTTTCTGATTCTGATCTGGTTGGGGTTTGTGTGTTTTTCTTCCATGTGAAAATAGACTCAGGACAATGCTTAAGAGAATTCAAACCAATGGAAGCTGCAGGGAAATCCTGCCTTTGATACCGAGCAATGTTACCGGGGATACACCGCCGCCCCCACCCCCAACCTAGGTCCACCCGAGCCCGCCTCATTAGCTCGCTAATGCTGTCCTGCACTTTGGAACACTTTGGCCTTTAAAACCTGGAATTAGAAAGGAAAAGTGACTGTACCTTTGATTAATGGTGCAACCGAGCAAGGCAGGCTGGTTTTGGCAAGATCCATTGTTTGCTCTCTAACTATGCAGATGCATTTAAATCAGGGGAAAACGCATTTTATGCCAAGGATAGTCTTCATTAGCATATTCAAATAAGTGGTTATGTTAGAATCCACCATTTAATTAATTTTATTCCGATATCATCTTGTGAGCTTGCCTTGAAGATGTTGTTAAACTCTGCCCACGCTGGTCTTTAGACCTAATGATACATCACATATGCAGTCCTAGATACCTATTTTGATGTGCGATGCAGCTCATATTGGGTTTTATTGAATAAACGTTGGTAGCTTTTTTTTTGGCATTTTTAGGGGGTTGCTATACCAGAGTGCTACCACTAGAGGTATATAATGCCCAGGAACTACATTTTTCTCTCTCCCCTGTATAGAACACTGCATTTTTTGGGGGTGTAAATTTTAAAAATGTATTTTAAAAAATCTTATTATTTTTCTTTTAAATATTTTTGTGCTACGTGTTTTCTGTGAAATGACAATATTTAGAACCAGAAGGACATTTTCACATAACAGGAAAATTAAAGAAAAAGCTTTTATGATCTTAAAAGAAGTAGATGTGGAAGCATTCCACATCACGGAGCAACGATTCTGTCAGTTCTCTGCTCGTGACGATTCGGTTATTTTGACGAGGGAGGCTGTCCCCGAGACGGCCTGCCCCTTTCGGTGTTCGCTCATTTACTCTGTGTTTTGGGGTCTTCGGTTATTGACGAGCTACCCTTTCATCTCCTTTGCCTTGGAATGTGTCTGCACTTGTTAGCCGTGGGCAACTTTCAATCTTCACCCCTTAATGAGTTTTATTTTGAAAATATTATTTGTGTTTGTCTTTTAAAGAGATAAGTATAATTCCTACAAAATGTTATACTGACAGGACTATCATGACATACAGCTCTCTGCTTGCTTATGAAAAGAATTCAAGGACCATACAGGGACTCCCCAGCATCTCCCCTTTCCTTTGGGGTTCCTCCTGTCTCGGGCAGAAACCCCCTTCTTACCGGATTCTTGTGGCTTTGTGCTTAGAAGTTCTTCCTCAGTATTGAAGAGTCCAATGTGGGTAATGCTTTGTGATGGTTCTGATGGGAAACCTTATACATTTTAAAAACGTGTGGGTTTGTTTTTCTTTAAAACTGGGGAAAGAGGAGGTTTTTCTCCTAGCTAAATACATATATTTTTGAATTCCCTTTTAAAAACATTAAGAAGCAGCTGCCCCAGTAGCTTACGGGACAAACGAGAGTTGATTGACATGGACTAACAAGCATTCCCTCCTCTCTTCTTGGGTTTCAGTGGCTCTTCGGTGGCCCTTCTCCTCCAGTAGGACTGTCCCCCTCTTCCACTGTGGAGCTGGTGCCCATTTTCCCACATGTCTGCCCCTCTGCTCTCCCACCTCCTGTTGGGAAAGGTTGGATAGACAAACGGATACCCAATTGTAAGGTAAAAATGCAAGTAGTTTCATTGGATAAGTGGGAGTCAATTATGAAGTCGTTGGGTATTTCCATAACAACAGAAAACAGTGTGTTTTCTCTTTGCTAATGGCACTAGATTGACCTTCTAGGTCTAAAGAGGAATCTTTTCAGAATAATATCAGTCTGTTAAACACCAGCAGATTTGGGGGGGGCGGGGGAGGAATGGTATTTCATTTTAGCTTAATATATTTGGATTCCATAGAACAATATAGAATTTTCCATTGTGAATCAGAATCTACTCTTTACAGTGTTCAGTTTTTGAATCTGTAACAATGGGTCAACAGCTGGCCTTAAACATGATATAATTCAAGTATAAATGTTAAAAGCAAGCTTTTCTTGCTGTGATTGCTTTAAGTATTCCTCTTTCTGGTGGTTTATTTTGGCATTTGAATTCAAATGTACTAATTATGCTTTGTTTGGAAACTAAAAAAAAAAATAAAATTATGTGGTGACTTGTCTGTGCCACACACAACGGATCTCCTTGTGACGGTTCTTTAGTCTGTAAATGGGCTGCTGGGCTGAATTAATCAAGTCAATAGTTAAAGACCAGCGCAGACCACGGTAACTTCATGGTGATTGTTATTGGAGCCCCGTGGATCTTTAGGTTGGAGAAGGATGCTTTTATGGAGTCCCCACTTATAGACTCTCCAATATTTGATCAATGTAAGACAAGACAAATATTTTACAGTAGTCTTTAGTGTTTCTCATGTGCATGGTCTGAAATGTTACATTGCTTTATTTATTTATTTTTTTGGACAGATCTTTTTAAATAATTCCTTTGCTCTGGACTCAACGTGGATATATCCCGAGGAATCAAGATTCTTCCATGGGTATGAAAAGCCTCATTTATTGGCAAATCAAGTAGCTGTGTCTCTGTCCAGGCCAGCGCCTGCCTCCAGGTCTCTTCCCACAGTGGTGTTAGCACCTCAGCCTATACCAGGTTGGTGCCCAATTAGCTGTGCCAGTGTGCTTTTTTTTTTTTCTTCTCCTTTTTGTTCTAGCCACAAGTGAGTTAGTTCTGGGTATGAACACTGCGTTTGTCATTTTAATGAAACGAGTCTTTTAAATTCATTCAGTAACATATCATTTCTTTTAATTGGCATGTTTCCTTTTGATAAAGAAATGGAGTTTGAGGTAACTTCACTGTGTTTGGGGGGCATGGCATTTGATTTAAGATGAAGAGATGGCAGAAGGGATTTTCCAGGACCATATTTTTGGTGCTTTATTTTTAGAATCGGACCACAGCTTCTGCTGGTAGCTCTTAACAGGGGCACCATGTGATCAGGACACTCATTACAAAAGGTTTCTTGAGATGGGCGAGGAGCATGCGTCAAAGCTGCCTGGTCTGCAGGATACGCGAGGTTCCTGTGACCTCACCTTGGGGGTGATGGTGGGCCTGGTTGAGAAGCACATTCTATTTGGAAGATGGGTTTTGTTCTGTCTTTGGAGTCTTAGTGACCTGAAAGAACACTTGTCTGGGAATAAACTCCCTTGAAATAATCCCTGCATGAAAGATTGTGTAATAAACCCATATAGTAACAGGAGAGTAAAATCATCTTATGAATTTTTAAATTGATTTTTAAAATCACCTTAACATACAATCATATTATAAAAGCAAATGTTGCCTGTGCCAAAATTACCTTGCAACACCTTCCATTATGGAATATTTTATGACTTCAGAATTATATTAGCTTCCTGTAATTTCCTGCCTACCACGCTCGTCTCAACGGGTGTCTCTAAAATTTAGTAATAAGGACTGCCCTGTGGCTATGTGATGGTTGAGGAGATAGATCTGTGTGCTTCTCCGTTTGCCTACCTTACGTGTTCTACTTCGCTATGGGTCTTGTTTAGTAATAAGTCAGGAAGACCAACTCCATTATTGGTGGGTTGTTTGTTTTTTTTTTCATGGCCTTAATGATTCTTGACTGAAACTTGCCTTCTGTCCTTGCCTCGTAACTAGGCATTACCGCATTATTAAAATCCGCATGAGCAACATCCACTCGTGTGCACTTATAGACATTTTTCACTGAGATGATTATGTTTCCTATTTCACGTAATGATGATGAAAGGTGGTTGGGCTGCATGGGCTCACACAAGGGTTCGTGGCTGCAGGTGGCTCTATTGGTATACCTAAGAATAATATTTCTGTTTCCTAATGCATCAGCCATAGCTGTCACCCAGATAATTAGAAATTAAGTTTAAAGATAAGATACATTAGTTGAACTAGTTAGGCAAAATCTCTGCGTAAACTTTCCACCTCTCAGCTCATCCTTGAGTGTCAGAGACGCTTTGCCGTGTACCTGAATCCCCTTCCTAGACCACTCATGCCATGAACACACTAAATATCTCTTTAGGTGAAGAAGCTGTCGATGTAAGAAACATCCAAACCTGTAGAGAATTTTTAATAAGAGTTTATTTTAGCGAAACTGATGACAGCTGCCGGGAAGCAGGATCTCAAACACTCCTGAGATCATCCCTTTGCAGCTTCCTTTATGCATTTGAAATTAAGGAGGGAACCCAGGGAAGATTAGAGGAAGCCAGGCGGGGATCGGATTACAGAATAGTTAATAAGATTATGTACTCTTTTGCGGGTGGTAATTACTTTTGTTATTTCAAAGGTGTACTAAGGTAGATGCACAAGAACAACGAACAGCGCTGGCTTAAAACCTTTCACTAAAGAAGAGGGCAAAGGGAGGATAAACAATGGAGGAAAGAGATTTGACTTTGGGTGATGAGGGCACAGTGCAGTGGGCAGATGATGTGTTATTGAGTTGTATACTTGAAACCTGTAGGGTTTTACTAACCCATGTCACCCCGATACATTTAATAAAAAAGGAAAAAGAAGTTAGAGGCCTGGGGTGTTACCACCCACCATGACCTACCCAGTTAGGAATTTATGGTCAGATCACTATGTGAGGTTACTTTCCCTAGAACCCCTTTATCTTTCACGATTCCCCCTTTCGATTATAAATCAGTCTGAAGGATGCATTGATGACCAACCTTTGGTTGGACAATGTGGTCCCACAGGGCTAGGAAGGCTCAGTTCTAGGAAGTCTCAATTTCAACGCTTGTTGAGATGGTGGGCCATTGGGGATGGGGCAATGCTATAACCATGAGATGTGAGGCTGAATTTTTCCCCAAAAAGGGAAGGGCAGGTGAACGGAAGGCTTTTGGGTCCTATGGCTTTCACTGTGAAGAACATTGGATCATTTCTAGCCTGTGAACTGTCATGATCTGAGTTTTGTCTTCTGCCTCATTTTTTTCTGTATTTGGTACCTAGTATGACATTTACGTAAGCCATGAAAGAGAGTATTGAGTTATTTTATACATGTTCAGTCATCAGGAACAGTTGGACTACAATGAAAAACCTCCAAAACAAGTATAACTATGATTAGGACTAATGTCCTTAGCAAACTGGTAAAGACAACCAATTGTTCTCTGTGTTAAACATCCATCTGAAGGTATGCCGGCCTTGTCGATGTAATGGGACAGCTGCCTAACTCTGATGTGGGCAGCTTCTCGTCCTCAAGGAGTCTTGGATGTCTGTCGTAGGCGGAGGCGTGTATCAGAGACAAGGCTAGCTATTCATTCGCAGTTAGGCACCTGATAAGTCCCTTCCGATGAAGTTGCAGAGTGCCTTTAATTTTTGTCCTTTCCAATGAACAAAATCTCCAGGTAGCAGTCAATGAACCCTAAGTCTGTGTCTCCTGGGAGGTCACTGTGAAAGGAAGTGGCTACCCATTTGACATTTTCTTGAAGTGACTTTATCAAACCTTGATAATAGCTAAGATGGCTCCTTTCAATAATGTCAACTCATAGGTTACTTCACCCAAGTCCCTCTTAAGAGAAAATGGGGTTTGCTAGTGAGCCTGGGAAGAACCAAGCAGCTATCTTGGGTTTCCAATAACCCCGACTATTCATTTAATGGACAACCATTATTTACCCATTCAGTATGCCCTGGAAGTTTCCTATCACTTATTGTACAATGATTTCCATGTAATTTAGCATAAAAACAGAACTTGGAGATATTCCAGGGGCTCTTTTAGCTGCAAAGGTATTCCTACATATAATGAGATTTTAACCCTTAAAATCTCAATCTCTAATGAAAACTAAGAAGTAAACAAGTAGCATTCTTTAGCTTGGCACATTTGTGAAGATATTTTATAACTTCTAGAAGCATATTCCATAGACATCAGAGTCAATTATTGACATGGACTTATTTTTATAAACTTGGGTAAAATATAAATATTTTATTAATAATTCAAAAGACATGTCTGTTCTTGAACCAACAAATTTAAAATAGCCTTTATTTAGTACGGATTCATCTTAAGTTGTGAACTTGAAAAGCATTTGAGTTAGTTTCTATATTTCTGAGAATTTTAGAATACCCAATTCTTACCAGTGCTTGCCTTCCCATTAATTTTAACAATATCAGCAGAAGTTGAAAGTTATCTTACATTTACAACATGCATATGTAGGCATATACAGACAGACAAACCGAAACATATCTTTTACCAACGAGAAAAACTCATTAGTTTATGAAAGAACAGTTGGATCCACTTTTTGTATTGGAGGCATTTACAATTTATATCAGTCCTGGACAAGTCAAGTTCCAAATGACCTTTTCACGTAAGGACAGGCGTTTTTAACATCTCAAAGAATTGGGTTGACACCTAACAACATCATTGGTGGATCTATTTGTCTATGTTGTTATTCTTTTAACGCTTCGAGAGACCAATATGTTTTCGTAAGTTTATAGTCAATTTTTTTTTTATGGTGCATACAAAAAGATTAATCTAGAAGTCACGTTAGTATGAATGGAAGGCTGACTGTCCTGGGGCTTGTCGGCCTTGAAGGCATGATTTCCCATGTTAATTTTAGTGTTGTTGTTTTTTCTTTGAGATCCATAGAGTCTGAACAAACTTCTAGGGAAAACCAGCCTTTATGTGCATGTCTCCAGATGAGCCACATGTGGTGGATATCCCTATAGGATTGCTTCGCACCCCAGAGGGTGACAGAGATTCTCAGATACTAGGGGTACCAAGGGCAAGGGAGAGCTGCCCGGACTCCACCAGAACCATGATGCTTTCCAAGGATGGCAACCCTCTCGCAAGGTGAACGTCCTTTCATGATCTAAAAAAACCAAACCCTCAACAAACTGGGTCTGAAAGAAACAGACCCGCCTCAACGTAATGAAGGCCATAGGTGACAGACCCATGGCCGACATCACACTCAAGGGTGAAAGGTTGAAAGCTTTTCCTCTAAGATCAGAAACAAGACACGGTGCCCACTCTCACCACTCCTAGTCAGCATAGCAATGGAAGTCCTAGGTAAAGCAGTCAGGCAAAAATGAAAGGCATCTAATCAGAAAGGAAGAAGTGAAGTGTCTTTATTTGCAGGTGACGTGATCTTATATATCGAAAATCCTAGAGACTACACCAAAACACCGTTGGAACTAATCAACAAATTCAATAAAGTTGCAGGATGCAGAATGAGTGTTCAGGAACCAGTTGAGTTTCTATACAGTAACAATGAAATACCTGAAAAAAGAAATAAAGAAACCAAATTCATTCACAATAGCGTCAAAAACGAGAAAACACTCAGGAATACAATGAACCAAGGAAGGAAAAGATCCAAGCAATGAAAACTACAAGACTTTGTCAAAAGAAATGGGAGAAGACACAAACAAATGGAAGAATAGCCTGTGCTCATGAGTCAGAAGAATTAAGAGTAAAGGGTCCATACTACCCAAAGCCATCTATAGATTTGATGCAGTTCCCATAAAAATCCCAATGGCATTTTCCACAGAAATGGAAACAAGAATCCTAAAGTATTTATGGAACCATAAATGACCCCCAGGAGCCAAACCTCCTGAGAGGTAACAAAGCCAGGGACATCACACTTCCTCATTCAAACTATCATGCAAAGCTATAGTGATCAAAACAGCATGGTACTGGCATAAAAATGGACACACAGACCCATGGAACAGAATATAGAGAGCCCAGAAGTAAACTCCTGTATACACGGTGAGCTAATATTTGACAAGGGAGCCAAAAGCACTTAATGAGGAAGGGGTAGCTTCCTTAGTAATGATGTTAGGAACACTGGATAACCACATGCAGAAAAATGAAGTTAGACCCCTATCTGACACCGCTTACAAAAATGAACTTGAAAGGAATGGAAGACTTAAGCCTAAGACCTGAAATCATCAAACCGCTAGAAGAAAACATAAAGAAGAAAATCTCCTTGACACTGGTCTTGGCAACAATTTCCTGGATGTGGCCCCCAAACACAGGCAACAATAGCAAAAATCAACACGTGGGGCTGCATCAAGTTAAAAATCTGCACAGCAAAGGAAACCATCCAGAAAATGAAAGGCAACCTAGGGAACTGGAGAAAATATTTTTAAATCATGTATTTGATAAGGGGCTGTTATCTCATATAGTAAAAGCCTAATATGCAAATCGACCTAATGTGGAATGACTGGTTGGTGGGGGCTGGAGCTGGCAAGTGGGTGGTGCCAGGCCAGCCAAGGTGGTGCCAGCGGGCAGAGGTAGGGGACAGCGACCAGGGGGCGGTGGCCACTGGCTGTGGTGGAGGCATGATTGGTGGGCAGGGCCAGCCACTCACTAGCTGGCGTTGTCCCCTGATTGGCCCGCGGGTCACCTCCCACAGAGGCGTGGGCCTAAGCTGTCAGTCAGACATCCCTCAAGGGCTCCTGGTCTGCGAGAGGGTGCAGTCCAGGCTGAGGGAACCCCCCCAAGTGCACGAATTTTTGTGCACCAGGCCTCTAGTTCAAAAAATATAAAAGACTCATACACCTCAATAATAACCCCCTCAAACAAACAATACAAACATTCTGATTAGAAATTGGGCAGAAAAACAAAACAGATATTTGTCCAAAGAAGACATACAGATGGTCAACAGGTACAAGAAAAGATTCTCAATATCACTAGTCATCAAGGCAATGCAATTCAAAGCCACAATGAGCTATCATCTCACATCTGCTTGAGTAACTATTACCAAAAAGATAAGTGATAGCAAGAAGTTGATGAAGATGTGGAGGAAAGTGAACCCCTGGGCATGATAGCTGGGGAGGTAAACTGGTTCAATCATTATGGAAAACAGCATAGAGGTCTAAACAACTCAAAATAGAACTCCCATATATGATTCAGTGATACCACTTCTGGGCATATATAGAAAGGAAATGAAAGCAGGTTATCGAAGAGGTACCTGCATTTCCATGTTCATCACAGCATTGTTCACAGTAGCCAAGGCATGGGAGACAACCCACGTATCCATCTATAAATGAATGGATAAAGAAGATAAAGTATATGTAATACAATGGGATATTATTCAGCCGTGAGATAGGAAGAAATCCTACCATTTGGGACAACATGGATGGACCTTGAGGGCATGATACTAAATGAGAAAAGCCAGGCACCGAAAGACCAGTCCTGGAGGATCTCACTTATTAGGTGGAATCTAAAAAGGCAGAGAGCAGACTGGTGGTTGCCTGGGCTGGGAGAAGCGGACGTGGGTAGATGCTAGTCAAAGGTACACACTCGCTGTTGGAAGACAAACACGTTCTGGAGCACTAACGCACAGCCCGTGATTGTAGTCCGCAAGACGGAATCACCTACAACAAAGCGGCCCAGAGACTAGACCTCAAATGCTCTCACAAAAACAAAACCCCAAACACCTCCAAAAAACCCAAAAACCAAAAACAAAAAAACCCAAGAAAATTCCCAAACCAATGAGCTAAGCTTCCATCTTAAGAAACCAGAAAAGGGAGAGCTAACCTGTAAGAAGCCCAACTGAGGAAATAAATAGTGAAGGTAAGAGCAGGAATCAACCTAAAATAGAAAAAATATAAAGAAAATCAATGACACCAAAAGTTCTTTTTTTAAGAATGGTCAGTACCAGTACAGTCAAAACCCCTGGCTATAGAGTATAAGGAAAAAAAGACAGCACAGATTGCTGAAGTCATGATGAGCAAAAGGCATCCCTGTAGATTTGAGTCCTAGAAATTTAATAGGAAAACCATATAGAGTAAGTACTTCAAGACGATGGATTTAACAGCCTGGAAGAAACAGGCAGATTCTTTGTAAGTCACCCCTACCTGTGCTTACTCAAGAAGAAACAGAAAGCATGGATCACACAAAAGCACTGAGTCAGTTCTGTTCTTCCAACAGAGAACACCAGGCCCAGCCCGCTCCACTGCAGCCCTACGCAGTGTGTAAGGAGGAAAGAAGACCACGTTTAAGTAAACGGCTTCAGAAAATAAAAGCAGAAATAACATTTTGCAAGTTATTGTTTTTTTAAGGTCAGCATCCCTCTGATACAAAAAACCAAATAGATATTACAAAAAAGACAACTACAGGCCCATATGCTTCATAAACATCAGTGCAAAAAAAAAAAAATCCTCAACATAATATTAGTAATGTACACAACTCACAGCACACCATGAGCCTGTGGGGCTGTTTCTTGGAATGCGATGCTGGCCCAGCGTTAGAAAATCAATGTCATTTACTTTACAGAAACAACGAAGAAGAAAAACAGCAGGATCGTTTCAACAGATGCGGAAAATACATTTGTCAAACTCAAAATCTATTCAGATATTAAAAAACCCCCAAACAAACCTCTAATTCCACTCGGTATTAAAGGGGACGTCATCAGACTGACAAAGAACATCTATGAAAGACCCACAGCTACAATCATAGTTCACACTGAACGCCTGATGTTTTCTGAGATGGAGAACGGGATGAGGATTTGTGCTCTCATCACTCCTCTGCAAGCTTGTACTAGAAGGCCTACCCAATGCAATAAGGAACAAGAAAAAAGAATGAGGAGCATGCATACAGATGGGGAAGGAAGAAATGAAACTGTCTCTCTGTGCAGACAAAGCGAGGCATGCAGACCATCCCTAAGAGTCTACCGAGAGTGGCTGGTACCAATGGGTTGTTTATGAAGGTTGCAGGATACAAGGTCAATGTGCAAATTCAATTGCAGTCCTGTATTGCTGGCGATGAACAATTAGAAATTTAAATGAAACAGTAGTACATCAAAGCACCCAAAACGTGAAATGTTTACAGATAAAGTTAACAAAATATGTACCTAGAAAACTAGAAAGCATTGATTAGAGAAATCAGACATTAATAAATGGAGAGAGATTTTGTGTTAATGTGCTGAAAGAATAATGTTAAGATGTCAGTTCCTTCCAGGTTGACCTATAAGTTCCATGTAGTCCTAAATAAAACCCCAGTTTCATAGTGGTTTGCAAGCTAATTCTATAATTGGTATAGGAAGCCAAAGGAAGTAGAGTAGCCACAACAGTTTTGAGAAAGAAAACTAAATGTGGAGGAAGCATAAATAAGTGATTTGAATGCTTGTGATAGAGCTACAAGAATGCGGGCCTTGTGGAATTGGCAAAGGTATAAGAACAAAGATCAATAGAAATAGTAATAGACCTTCCAGAAATAGCCACACACATGCGTGGTCAATTGATTTTTGACAAAGGCGTAAGGGCGACTCAATAGAGAAAAGCTTGACTTTCCATAAATGGTCTGGGGACTGGTCTTTAAAACAAGAAAACAAACCTTGACCAATACTTTGTATCATACACAAAAATTAACTCCAAGTAGATGAGAGGTGTGATTTTTAAAAGCCCAAACCCTAGAACTTCTGAAAGAAACAAAACAAAACAAAAACAAAACAACCACATAAAAGAGAAATCTGTGATCTTGAATTAGGCAAAGGTTTGTTAGATAAGACACCAAGAGCATGAGCCATAAAAGAAAACGCACGGATGGACTAGATTTCATCCATATTAAACGCTGCCGCTCTTTGAAAGCACTTCGCATCAAATGAAGAGAAAAGCCAGAGACGAAGAGAAAATACTTGCACAGCATAATAATAAATAATTGATACCCGGAATACACAAAGAACTCTCACAAGTCAAGAACAAGAAAACAAACAACCCGACAAAATGGGCAACATGTGTTACCAGACGCGTCGCCCACACAGATGCGTGGCCGGCAAATGAGCGCGTGCCGAGATGCTCGCTGCCCTCATCGGGGCCAGGCGCACTGAGTCCGCAGTGAGAGCCCACACCCCTCTCGGAGGGGCCGTAACCTCAACACGCGGGGAGCGGCTGGCCCCTCCGGAACTTGCTGGTGGGAATGCAGCCACTTTGGAGTCAGTGTGGGCGTCTCTCACAGGCATACCCACATCCGACGCCCAGTAATCTCCTGCCTACACAGTCAACCAAGAAAACCAGATATGCGCCCCCGGACACCTGTGCACAACTGCTTACAGAGGCTTTGTCTATAAGCAACGAGACCGAGGAACAATGGAAAGGTCCGTTACTCGGTGAGCGGTGGAGGATGACGGAGATAACGAGGCACGGCTTCTGGTACCAGCAGCCGGCGGTTGGACCCCGAAACCCTGGTGCTAGGTGAAACGATCCGGAAGCAAACACCCGCGTCATACGCGCTGCCCTTTTCTGACTTAAGACCAGACACAGATCGGTGGTTTCCAGGGTCAGGGTTAGGGTTTGGAGGAAGGTATCGATGATGGGGGAGAGGGTTAGGGGTTGTGGGCTGTGCTGTGTTTATTGAAATTCTGAGAACTGTGCCCCTCAAAGGAGTGACTTTCGCTGAATGCGAGTTTTACGCGAGTGCACCCAACATTTGTTTTTCAAAAGGAAGAAACGTGAGAGACATACCCAGTACTATGTGCGAAGTTTATCTGACCCTGGTTTGAAGGAAAAAGATGGAAAGACAGCTGGAGAAATCCAGACACTGACTCTGTCTTGAATAATATGAGGGAATTAGGTTCATCTTATCAATCTATAGGTGTGACAGGCGTTCCGTGCTTACGCTTTCTAAAAGAACTCTTATACTCGAGAGCCGGCTACTGCAACGTGAGGATCAGCTCAATCCACGACGCGTGTGCTCGAACCCAGGTGTGCGGCTGGGGGCGCGTGTGTCATGAGGAAACACGCCCACCGCCACCGGCTGGCCGCGATCGCGGGGCTCCTGGTGCTGTTCTCCACTACGTTATCGTTGGCAGTTGCCATAACGGCAAAGAGAAAAAAAAACCAGCGCCATGACACACACTTCAAAAAAATGACAGAGTGGCAGTGGGGACCTCACCTGCCTGCCACGGTGCAGTGAACGTGAGAATGAAAGATGGACCCTAAAGAGACACCCAGCCGCCTGGACGTTACAAGACTACCGAAAATAAAGGAACGAAGCAAGCCAAGATGGCAAAACGAGGCCTTCTATGTAAGAAGCAAACACGATGAGTGCCTGTTAGGAGTGACGAGTTGTGGGCACTGGTACTCGAGAGCAGATCCAAAGCTCGAAATGATGGTGTGTGAACTATGAAGGTGTGGGGACCCGCATAAATTCTCTTTCAACTCAAGGCAATAGAAAGCTAGAGAAAATTAAGGAAAACCCGGGGAAGCAAATGATGAGAACAAAGGCAAACATTTATAGTTTTAAACACAAAAATAAATTCAGTTGATGAAAAATGCTTTCCTCGGTGATGGTTATAAAAACAGAAATACATTAACTGGAAATGTTTTCTCAATAGTAGTAATTTTTAAATGATTAGGTTAGCTATTTCCTGGGAGGTGGTGAACTTGGATCAAGGTGGACACCTGCATAAACGCCCACAGGACTCCTGCCTCCTCTGACCGGACTTCTGCTCAGGAACCTCATTCTCCCCGGCCGCTTAGCCCGAATCCCCTCTGAGCCTGGCCCCATCTCAGTCTTCACCGGTAAAGTCTCCCAGACTCCAAGGAGAACCCTTTAATAATTATAGTTTGTTTCAGGACATAGAAAATGGCGACGTGCTAATATAGATTATAGACGTTATTTACCCACTTTACCAATGTGTTTAGAAAATAGAAAACAAACAAAAGAGTAAATTATGTGGTCAGATTTCAGTTGTAAAGGGAGCTGTAACCATCCTAAAAGTATTGCTGAAAACGTAACAGTATGGTAAAGATAACACCCGCCAGGCCTCAGTGGAGCGCATTTCATCATTGCAGAAATTGTGTAAAAATAAGAAAAGCATGGCAATGACATCACATACGTGGGCTTAGTAAGAAAAAATATATTCTTTCATTAGGCTCCTGGAGGCCCGGTGCACGAAATTCATGCACTTGGCAGGGGGTGGGTCCCCTCAGCCCAGCCTGAGCCTTGGGGCTGTCTGACTGACGGCTTAGGCCCACTCCCAGTGGGGAGCGGGAAACAAAGAAACTAAGAATTTGTGGAATTATTTTCAACTGGAGAAACTCACTATGGACTTGAGTAGGAAAAATGGAGCATTGTGAGATAATTATTTTCAAATTAAGTTATGGATGTAGTACAATACTAATTATATCACTTTTTGAAATCTTTTAAAAATCTCGATCATGGAATATACACCTGAGATGACAAATATAGGATGCCCCCCAAAAATGTATACACACGCTTTGAATAATTAGGAAGGAAATATTTACTAAAACACATTTAATTTTCAAAATTGAGCTACCAGCTGTTAAAGTGTATACATTTTCTTTGGGATACCCTGTATATATTTTTAAAAAATCTGAAAGAGGGATTTAACTTATTCTAAAGTTACATCAGTTTTTAAAATGTGGTACTGATGTACTAATATACATATAGATTAATGTAATAAGTTTTAAAAGAATTGTCATGGAGGACAGTGTTCTAATATCATAATAAAAAAATAGATACAAAGAGATGACTCACAGCATAATTATAAATTATCATTTGTAATTATGATGATTATGCAAGATGTCGTTTACTCACAGGTAATTCAGGAAATGCAAATTTAAACCAGCAAATATCACATTCTCCTATTACGTAAATTGGCACAGGTTTTCAAAAACCTTGGCTCCACTCCGTGTTTGCAGTAGAGAACAGTGTTCATTCTTCCACAACTATTACAAGTAGTGTGTTTTGAGTCATGTGATTGGATTTTCAGATCCTTTGAAACGTTAATATAATTTCACTCAGTGAATTTACGTATATGGCCAGTTACAGAAAGTGCATGTGACAACTTATAATCCCAAGAGGAAAATTAAATCTTGAATGTCCTTGACTAGATAAGTGTCAAGCGAACTGTGAAACATCACTATTTAAAATACCTTTAACTTTTAATAACATCACATTTGGAAGATTATTTAGACAAAAGCAAATGCTTTTATTTTAGTAAATTTTTAAAAGCAGGGAACAAACCATCTGAACCAGATGATCTGAATTCTTGGAGCACCAGACACAAACTCACACTCATGCGCGCACTGACGACAGACAGAAGGAGACACACCAAGATGTTAACAGTGGCTATTTCTGGTTGCTGTATGCTGGGGTGAGGGGTACTTTTACTTCCAACTCTATAGTATCTTTTATTTCCTTTTTTGTTGTTGTTAATCCTCACTCAGAGGACATTTTCCCATTGACTTTTAGGGACAGTGGAAGGGAGGGGAGAGACACACAGAGAGAGAAACATCGATGTGAGAGACACACATCGATTGGCTGCCTCCTGCACGCGCCCCAACCGGGGCTGGGGAATCAAGCCTACAACCGAGGTACGTGCCCTTGACCAGAATGGAACCTGGGTCCCTTCAGTCTGAAGGCCGACCCTCTATCCACTGAGCCCAACCGGCGAGGACTTATTTTCCATTTTTAATGTACATGTATTGCTTTTATAGTCAGAAAAAAGCCATAAGATACATGAAAGAGCTTCTCTCATCCTCATGCCATTGAAAATGAGAGTGTTATCTGCTGCTGGGGCTCGTCCACTCGAGACACCCACAGAGGAGATAGTGGAGCTGGCCCACTTGTCCCACCAGGGCACCGCCTGGTGCGGGCGATGCGGGTGCATCTTTAACCACACGTCAGATCAAGGGCAGCGTCCTTGAAGGCTCAGGCGTCCGGGAGAGCCCAGGGGAGAGGTCTTTCACTGCATCCTTGCAAACATCCCCTGTGGATCCTGGGGTTCCAGCAGAGGAGGCAGCACCAGCTTCCCAGACAGCGAGCGTCCCCACAGAGCGCCCATCCTGAATGCATCCGTCTGTCCCCACCGAAGACTGAGTGTCCGGGAGCTGGTGATGCGGTGGGAGTCAGAAGTCAAGTGTCACCGAAGCCGGTCAGTCCTGGTCTGGAACCATCCAGCTCCCCGGAAGCCATCCTGTGACGTCGCCCTCAAACGGGGCGCCTGGTACCTGGAGATCTGGAGTCATAGGCTGCACAGAGAAATCTTAGGGAACCCCCAACATTGCTCAGCGAGTTGGGGGAGACAAGCTGCTTCTCTGTGATGGAAAAGCAGGCATCTTAGCAGAAGATGCAGATGGGTGTGAGTCTCAGAGCTGCCCGGAGGCCCTCGGGGCCTTTCAGACTTGTGGGGGCCGGGCTGGGCTCTGCCCTGTGGTCTGCGGGTATGTTCGCGCTTAACTCCAGTCCCAGAGAAAACTATGGGGCGATCCCAGAGGTGCCGGAAATCGGGCCATCTGGGAGAAGTCAGAAAATACCGGGATGTGGAAAATGCTTACTCAGCCTCCCCTTAGCAAGTGGCCTAAAATTCTGCTTTGAGAGAAGGGGCAGCACCGCCCAGACTTTGATGCCAATCTGCCTGGGTTCAAAATGGTCCTGCCACTCGCCAGCTGTGTGCTAGCTGTGGGCATGTGAGTGCATCATAGGAGTGGCATCTTCCGTGCTGGCGGTACCCACCTGCTCTCACAGATAATCCCCACAAGACGCTGCTCCGGATAGGAGGGAGGCATCTCCCCTCCCCAGAAGAACCGGGCAAGCAGTTCCCCCGTGACTGCTTTCTGTTTTGTCTGCGTCACACATGCTTCAAGGCGCCATTTGTATGAAGATTGGTGGTGTCTCCAGACCCAGTGGTGAATTACTCAGGCGTCAACTAAAATTGAGAGACTGCCTAGATAATGAAAAACGTAAAGGAGAGTTGTGTTCACCAACACAACTTGTATCATTTTAAAAAATGAGGAATTTATGTCTGGTGATCTTTTTCCCTCCCTTGAATGTATGGGTGACATTCCACAAAGGAATGAATCAATTCGATGCAAGATGACAGTTCGAAGTCACAGATGTGATTCAGATTCTTTATACTAGAGCCGAGATGGGGCCGAGGAAATGACAAGGAGATGTCAGAATTCCATGCAAGTGGACTTGGGAAATTAGGGCTGTCGCCTCATTTTCATCTTACCGGAAGATTCCAGATGTTGGTGCCTACTTTAAAGCAGCACTGTCCAGCGGAAATATGATGTGAACCACATGTTGAATTTAAAATTTTCTGGTACTCATATTTCAAAAGGTATAACGAGCCAGGCCGCCATGGCTCAGTGGTTGAGCGTTGACCTATGAACCAGGAGATTATGGTGTGATTCCCAGTCAGGGCACATGCCCAGGTTGTGGGCTTGATCCCCAGTGTGGGGCATATAGGAGGCAGCTGATCAGTGATTCTCTTTCATCATTGATGTTTCTCTCTCTCTCTCTCCCTTCCTCTCTGAAATCAATACAAATATATTTTTTAAAAAGACATAACAAAACAGGTGAAATTCATTTTAGTCATTTATTTTATTTAGCCCAGTATCCAGACCATATCACGTCACCATGTCATCAACATAAAATTATTAATGAGACATTTACCCTTTCTTTGATTTTGTTCTGGAAACCCAGTGTGTGTCACACCCAGAGCACACCCCCGTGCCATGAGCCACAGTTCAGGGCTCAGTAGCCACATGTGGCCAATCTCTCCTGGGTGGGACGGGGTAGCATGAGAAGCCAAGTGTATCTGTGGGGCTCTCAGCAATGTGTCTGCGAGTGTACTTTAGAGAAACCGCTCAATCAGGAGTTTAGATGAGCATTTCAGAGACATGTACTCAGTGCCCATTCTGTGAGCACATTGGATTCAAAGGTCACGTGACCTCTCTCTGTCTAAGGTCTTACAAGAGCCCGCCTGCCCCCGCCCCCGCCCCGCCCCCTCCCTGTTGCTGAGGCCAGTGGAGGTTTCAGTAAGTGAGCATGCCAGCCTCTGGCAGAGGCTCCTGTGCAGAGGGCCCGGGTGGGTGCCAAGGAGAGTCCTCTAGATGCCTGGGTGGCCCGGGTGTCTCAGAGGGGAGGGGCCAGCCTGCAGAGGGCCTGGGGTCAGACACAGCGTCCTGGTGCTGGCGTGGTCGCCGGGCCTGCCTGAGGTTTCTTGAATCTCCCCGAATTGTTGTCTTTGGCAGCAAACAGGCATGTATGGCTGCCAGGAGGTCCCTCAGGACAAAACGTGCCGACACAGCTCTTTGCGAGTTTGGCCCTGAAGGAGGTAGATGGTGATGATAAAAGGGCAGCGCAGGCCCAGCGCGGAGCTCGGCCTCCCCGGGCCGCCGCCAAGGGAAGCACACGGTTAATCCCTGTTTTGCTTAAAACATTGATTTTTTTATACGTAATTCTTATGGGATAGCATCTCTGGCATCTCTCTCAGCTGGCTTAGCAGTTTTCTTATTTTCCCTTTGGCTGGACCTCTCTTATCTCTGTTATTTACTCAGCCCAGGGATTCTCTGCAGTCCTTGGGGGAAAGCGAGTTATGCTAATTATTTATCCATCGGCACAATTTATGGAGTGCCCGCTCCTCTTCCAAGAGTCACTCAAGAGGCTTTGGTGTTGGGGGGGGGGGCGCGGGGCAGCTGGCATCCCAGGGTGCCCTTGGCTCCACGCACGCCGCCTGGCTGGCTCCTTGGGCAGCTCGTATATCTGTGTGCATCTCGCTTCCTGCGGCATCGTCTTTCCGTCCGAGCCTTGCAGACGGGTGAGCAGAGGTGCTAGGGAGATGCCCGACCGTGGTGGGGGCGCAGGAAAACACCCCCCCCCCCCCCCGTTTCACCTTGCACACCCAGCAGCGGAAGTTCCTCGGCACCCGCCTCCCAGCGTGCACTCCACTCCCCGACCAGGAGCCCTGTGCGGGCCATGGGAGCACCGAGGCTCTGCTCCCGCACAGGGCCCCGTGCTAACGTCAGCACTCCTCGCTCCTGGCCGCGGCCTGGGGCCTCCTCCCAGCTCCTCCCCCTCCCCCCCCCCCCCCCCCCCCCCGATTCAGAAAAGAATGTTGTCGCTATGGGTTATTGACTTTCTGTCTCCACTGATAACAGTCAGTCGATTCTGGGAACTCATTGGAGTGTGTTCGTAACCGAATGAATGCAAAACGAGCCCCAAACTATCTTTCCACGTGTTTGTTTTTAAACAGGCGGATCAGTTTGCTTCCTAATTTTCCTTTTCCGTTGACACATCATTTTTGACAACAAAATCGCCACCGGGGAATAGAAATGTCCCCACACTCCCATTTTCCAAACAGCGTTTGCCTTAGCACCTGTCCTTCACGGGTAAACCTCTGTGTGAACAGGAAGTGACGTTCATGCACGAATCCCTGGGCGGCAGCCCGGGGTCATCGGGCTTGGCGTTTACCATTGGGCCACAGCAGCAGACCTGTCAGGTGGGTGAGTCCCTGGGAAGACACCTGCGGGAGCCTGAGGGCCAGGCGGATGGAAGCAGAAGCGTTTGTAGTGACATCACGGCATCGACAGACAGCGCACGCGTGCCTCAGATGCTGGTGCTGCTGTGCACGTCACGGATGTTTATAGCGGACGGCACCTGGTGTGATGGGCTGGTTAGGGGGATGCGGCCGGTGTGTGTGGCGGGTCCCTGACCCGGGAGACTGGGCTCTGACTCACAGGTGGGCCTGGGGAGGCCCCGGGATGAGCAGGGACGTGTATTTTGTAACACCTCATGGTAAGGGCTTCCTGACACCCTCATCGAAAGCTGAAACCCACCTTCCGATTCTCAGTCCCCTCTCCCCGCCCGGTTTCTCCACGGCGCCACCAGCCTTCAGATCAAGCAAACCAACAGGAAGGGTGTAGACCGCGTGCCCTCCCCGCCTGGCAGCTGTGCTCCTGGAGGCGAGCCTTCTGTGGGCTGCGCTCTGGCCCGGGAGCGAAACGGGCATGGCATCAGGCCACAGTGAGGCACCGTTAGCCCGATGACATGCCGTGCGGGCGGAGGTGGTTTGTGATCCGCTCTGCTCACCGAGCACATTGGAGCCGTCCCTACACACCGAGTGTTCCTCCCCACACGACTGTACCGGCTGCTGCAGTCCCGCTGAGTGGACGCACGTACAGCCGTGTGCCTTTCGCTGTTATTTCTAGTTTCTTGCTAGAAACCTTTATCTTAAGGCATCGGACACGGGGATGAATTACAGGGAGGGAAATGCCAGCTTAAAAGTTGTGAACTGTATTAAGATTTTAAAAAAACACATTTCCAAATTGCTTTCCATAGCTGAGCGCACGAGATGTCCACCATCAATATAAGCTGGTGCCTACCCAGTGTTTCTTAGAAGCCACATTATTCCAGGGACTGAGGGCTCCTGTTTTGTTTATTTCTTTATTAAGCTTTACAGAGACAGCAGAGAAAAAGACGGCTTTCACATTCTCCTATAATGCCAAAAAATCCAAGCTGGAATCTGTATTTGCAGCCTGACCCCTCACAAGGAGCTGCCAAGCCGAGAGGGCTTGGGTCTCCCCACGGTGGTGGCCAGTTGGGTGGCAGCCACGTGCTCAGGGCCCTCTCTGCCCCCACCACAGCTCCCCTCTTCCAACGCTTCCCCTCGCCCCCCACGCTGCCTGTGCTGGTCCCTGGGCGCTCTCAGCTCCTGCTCCCAGCATCGCCTCTGATTTTGCACGGCCCTGCATCCCGGCCGCTTCTCTGAGGAGCTGGTGACTGTCCGCGTGGCGGCCCGCTGACCCTCAGGGAGCTGTGTGCTCTGTCGCCTGGACAGTGGAGAACTCATCACTTTCTCTCTGGGACAGTGGCACTCGGTGTCCACTTCCAAGAAAGAGGGCTGGCCCCGCGCTTGTTTTCTGTGCTCGTGTGTTGCATCATGAAATGGCATCTGTCTCCACTGGCCACTGGTGTCCCCTGCTGACCTCCTGTCCCTCTTCCGCAGGTGGTTGCCACAACAGCCTTAAGCCCGTCGGCAGCGGTCCTGCCATCGCCATCGCCGCCACTGCCGCAGCCATGGTCTCCGTGGATGCCGAGGGACTCGGGGGCCCACCCCCCTCCAGCGCGCAGCCCTGCCACTTCCTGACGCTGGCACCCATCAAAATACCCCTGCGGACTGTCCCCTTCCCTGGTAAGTGAGAGCATGCTCTCCAGAGCCTCGAGTCGGTTCCGAAAGCCACAGTAAGAAGCACGAGGTGGGACCAGCCAGCCCGCAGGTGCCCGGCTCCCTGAGTCCCTGAGCTGTGGGGCAGCCAGGCTGGCCTGGGGTGGGGGTGGGGGGGCAGGGCAGGAGGTATACAGGTTTGCTCATTATCCATCTACACAAAGGGACGCGGGTCCACTCAACAAGGCTCTGTTCAGTCATCCCGGGCCTTTTCTGCCATAAAGCGAAGTTCCCAGTTTCTGTTTTGAGAAATGCCACTTCCCTTGCTAACATGTTAGGGGAGGGGACACGTAGGGGACAGGGCACGGCACTGAGAAGTTTGAGATTTTCTTACACAGACACGAAGGGAAGCAAGGCAGCGTGCTAGAAGGTAGTCAGTCAGGTGTCTCAGCCAACACAATGCGAAGACGGGCACCGTGGGTGCGTACGGAGCGCTCGGCCGCCTGTGAGACCAGCTGGCCTTGCAGCTGGGCCTGTTCGGAGCGCAGGGTTGGGGTCCCGCCCACCACACAGGACCTCTGTGGAAGCCCTCTGAGGGCTGTGGGCGTGCAGGCCGGGCCGGGATGGCGTCTAAGGCGTTGAGTCCGGCGCCGTGGGGGTGCTCTTCTGAAAAGGCCTCGGGTGGCTCAGGGGGCGGACATCCCCGTGTCCTGCACAGTGCCCGATGCCTGATGCCTGCGGGGGCTTAGGAGGGAGGAGGGAGACCCGGTCCTGATTGGTGGCGACTCCATTGTCCACACGTGTTCACAGTGTACATGGGCGTCTGTGAACTGTGACCACTCCGTCATGTGTCCACGCCATCCTTGCGAACGCACGATTAGGTCCCTTCCTTACACGTAGCAAAAGCCACGTGAATTTGGAATGGCGTTTACTAAGTACCCAAGTCTCCTGGGCAAGCTCTTTAGTTTTAGCTTTCTATGTGATTCGATAAGACTTAAACAGAAATTCTGCAGAGTTCTAATGCTGATTGTACCCTGGAGATAATGTTAGAATTCTTTTTTAAAAAAATATATATGTTATTGATTTTTTACAGAGAGGAAGGGAGAGGGAGAGAGAGTTAGAAACATCGATGAGAGAGAAACATCAATCAGCTGCCTCCTGCACGCCCCCTACTGGGGATGTGCCTGCAACCAAGGTACATACCCTTGACTGGAATTGAACCTGGGACCCTTGTGTCCACAATCCGACGCTCTATCCACTAAGCCAAACCGGTTAGGGCTAGAATTCTTTTTTTTTTTTTTTTTTAATATATTTGTATTGATTTCAGAGAGGAAGGGAGAAGGAGAGAAACATCAATGATGAGAGAGAATCATGGATTGGCTGCCTTCTGCACACCCGCTACCGGGGATCGAGCTTACAGCCCAGGCATGTGTCCTGACTGGGAATTGAATCATGACCTCCTGGTTCATAGGTTGATGCTCAACCACTGAGCCATGCTGGTTGGGCTAGAATACTAATTCTAGTACTAGTATCATTAGTTGCTTGGTTACCAGTAATAACAAATATCACTAGATTGTTACATGTATGAGTTCTAGGTAGAAAGAGAAATAGCCTGGCTGTCTCCCGTGTGGGGGTGCTTCTGCTTTGCTCACCTGGTTTCTGGTAACTCTACCGCAGCCTTCTCAGCACGGGCCCCTGGCTTCCCTAGTTCTCTACCAGGTTGATAAGTTAGCTGGTCAGCAGAACATCGTACTCTCAAGAACAGAATCGTACTTCTATTTCGGCATGTTACTGAGCGTGCATTTGGCGCGTGACAGGGAAATGAGTAAACCACAGAGATAATCTCTTATGTGGAACATAATTTGCAGCCGGGTCAAGATCCATCCATCCATTGGCGCTTAGTAAGGACGACTTACTGTGTTTCAAGAAAGTTACTCTGAGAGCCAACTGAGCACCGTGGCGCCCAGGGGTAGCTTCGCTCCCGGGTCTCTCACGGGGTTGATAAAGTGGCGCCCTCACCAGGCACCTCTCCTGGCTGTCTTTTGTAAGGCTCTGTAGTCACATAATGCGCCTTCAGGTAGAAACCAGAGAGGCCTCGGCTTGGCTCTGTCTGGGAGATAACTGCCCAGACGCTGTCAGAGAGATGGAAGGGGCGGGCTCATAGGTGGCTTCTAACATGGCCTTTACAGTACTGGCCGTGGTCTAGTTCCTGGAAACCTGGCTTTACCGAGGAGACACCTGGGTGAAGCTGAAATGCAGGCTGGAGGCTGGGTCTGGACCATGGACCCCAGCCAGGGGTGGCTCATCCCCAGCATCAGGGGTGTCAGGTGCTCCCAGGGAGGGGGTCTTTGGGCGATGTGACTTCTGAATAGTGTTTTCCTGGCTCTCTCTCCTCTTGGCCTCAGCGGGAGGCGTGGGAGTGAGACTGGCCAGGATCCCGGGGAACACCTTTACACAACGTCCCTTGAGAGCCAGGGCTTGAGGGACATGGCGGGACCAAGGGGTGTCTGTCAGGGCTGCTTGGAACTGTCAGCAGCCCCACAAATGAGGTTCTGTGAGACGGAAGAGCTGACTCCCCTGGGGAATATCGCCAGTGGGGTTCGGGCGGCCTGCTGGGCAATCCCTGCCGCCCTGAACACAGGGGGCCCGGAGGGGGCGGGAGGAAGCGAGGACGGCATTGCTAGCACAGCAGGACTCATAAACCACGACTGTGCAGATCTCTGTGGGATTTGCTGCACCTTCAAGCTGATCTTATAAAAGCACGTGAACCTGAACATCGCTGCGATGAATACTCCTGTTTGCACTTAGAAGATCACTCCCATGAACCAGGTAGCCTCAGAGCCCCACGCGGCTCAGCCTTGGGGTTCTCAGCGGGGCTGGGGGCTGGGGATGCTCCCCCCGGGGCACATTTGTCGATGGCTGGGACATTTTTGGGGGGTTGTTCTTGGGATGTAATTCTAGTGGGTAGAGACCAGTGGTTCTGCCCCACATTCTACAACGCCCAGGACAGCACCCCCGTGGTGAAGAGCTATCTGGCCCCAAATGTTAGCGGTGCCTCTGTCGGGAAACGGTGGTGTGTGTTCTAGAACTCCACGTAGATGGTGGGAACCCGCATTGTGGTATGGACGGTCTGCCCTCATCGGGAGAGTCAGTGACCCATTGAGTGAAGGGCTTTGAAGGAAGTAGGCGGGGTGCTGGGAAGGCCAGCCATGTTACTCTAACATTACACGCCTCTAGCGTGACTTAGAGTCCAAAGAGGGTACGTGTTGAAAGAACCCATGACCCGTTCCAACGTCTACCATCAGCTGTGCTTCCTCTGCCCGCATGGCCGGCCCCTGCAGCCAAGTTCATCCCTGTGGTTGCTCTGTTCAGGGACCCAGGCTTTCCTGGTGCCTGCTGGCCTCCTGCTCACCTCAGTGTGTTCACACCTGTCCCTTGTCCTAGGCTGTCAGTCATTTGCTGGCGGACTGCCCTGGGCACTGGTGTCGCGCTCACATGTCGGCTCCATGCGTGACACCACGGCAGCTTCCCAGGCTCCCGTGACCACCCTCCACTTTGTACATCAGCAGGTTGTGTAACCTATTCAACTTCTCACAGAATTTCTTCTTTTTTAATTTTTATTCCTCACCCGAGCATATGTTTTTATTGGCTGAGAGAGAGAGAGGAAAGGAGAGAGAGAGAGAAACATAGATGTGAGAGAGACACATTAATCAGCCAGTTCCTGTATGCACCCAGACCAGGGATAGAACCTGCAACCTGGGTGTGTGCCTTGACAGGGGACTGACCCCAGGACCTTCCAGTACATGGGACAGTGCTCCACCAACTGAGTCACACTGGCCAGGGCCACAGAACTTCGAATGATCCCTCAGCTAAAAGGCACTTGGGGGCTTGTCCCCCTCCAGGTCTGCCCCTGAATCCGAGGGGAGGTAGCAGGAGGCGGGCACAGCGGGGTTACCTGCAGGTGTGAGCTGTGACCGGGGAGCTGGCCGATGGGGGATGGTGGCAGCCGGTGCCTCCTCTCCCTTCTCCTCAAGCAGGTCTCAGCAACACAGCCTTCCTCATTTCTGACCATTGCCTTAGAACGCCTTAGAACTTCGGGTGCAAGCACACACACTTACGGGGGGGAATGTATCTGGTACCCGGTGTATTTCCTTGTGTGTAAGGGGGAGGTGCAGTTTCCCGAGGGGAGAAAGACAGACCCGCGGGAGGGTTTGTCACAGAGCACGGCCCACTGTCCCCATCTCTGGGAGGGTCCTCAGACTCGTCATGTTTTTGTTGTTGATCCTTGCCCGAGAATATGTTTCCGTTGATTTTTAGGGAGAGTGGAAGGGAGGGGGAGAGACAGAGACATTGATGAGAGACACATCGACCGGTTGCCTCTTGCACACATCCCAGTTGCAGGCCTGGGGTTGAGCCTGCAACTGAGGCACGTGCCCTCGACCGGAATGGAACCCAAGACCCTTCAGTCTGCAGGCTGACGCTCTACCCATTGGCCCGCTAGGGGCCAGACCTGCGTTTTGAGTGTCCACCGCCTCCCTGTCCCGGGTGACAGGTGGGCGCCACCTGCGGAAGGAGATGACATCGCTGGGGCGAGCCTCGGGTTAAGAATGACGGTGGTTCTTTGTAACCCTCTGCCCACCATTTCGTCAGCATTCCAGAGAAAAAGGGAGGATGTGGGGGCAGCGGCGGCCACCGAGGAGTCATTACCGCCCCGCACAGCGAGGAGGCAGAGCCATCTGCCCGGGGAGCCGCTCGCCGCCTGTCCTCTGCTCCAGGGCGTGTGCGTGGCTGACTGTGACATCCTGTCCTGCCACCGCGCAGCTGGGAAGTGACGCCGTGTCTCCCCCTCTCAGTAACTCACCCACCGAGCCACACGGTGAGTCAGGAAGTCCCCGCGCCAGGACCCGCGGGCGCAGCCTCATCGGAGAATCCGTGGGTGGGCAGCAGGCACCGAACAGCCACAATCCGGCGCCGGCGGATGCGGCCTCTTCCTTTTTGTTTTTCATTAAACCCAGGAATTGTTTCCTCTCCCCTGCCATGAAAAATGTCATAATACATATTAACATTTCAGAGAGGCTCGGAGATAAAAATAGCATGGCAGCACCATTCCTCACGCCCCCGAGTGTCTGAGCCTCAGCTGGCTCCTGTGGGAAGGACATCTGTGTTTCTGACACAGGGACTGAGCAGCTCTCGGGGGAAATATTGCATTTAAACAACCTGGGAACCATGACTGTGGCTAGTTTGCTTCCACAAGCGAACTCCTCTTAAGGATGCGAGCTCCGCGTGGCCACACTGGCACTGCCACACTTCTCCTCACCCGAGGATGTGTTTTTGTTGATTTTAGAGATGAAGGAAGAGAGAGAGAGAGAGAGAGAGAGAGAGAGAGAGAGAGAGAGAGAGAGACATGTGCACCTCAGGCGTGTAAGGTGCACAATTTTCTAAACGGGGAGCCCCTTGCTGGAACCCAAAAGGACTGTCAGCAGGGGAGTCCGCTCTTGCTCACCCACCCTCCTCTGCCGGTGTCAGCCCACCGGGCTCCCTTCCGCGGTAACTTCCTGCGGAGGGAACTCCGGGCTCGGCATTAGCCGTCTCCACCGTTAGCTTCCAGCCACTGTTGGAAAAGAAATTGGAAGTACATCACGCATGTAACAGCACGCACGTGCTTGCGCGAGTGTACAGAACGCTAGACACCAGGCCCGAGACGTCCCTCTGAGCCTAAGGAAGGGGCGTCTCCCTGCCCTGGCACGGGGAGCCCCGGCTCCTGTGGGCGGGGTCAGCCGCTCCCTGGAGGTGCCAGTCACCTCTCCCAGCCTTAGAGACGTGCGCCCAGGTGTGTGCGGCTCTAGCAATCGCTGCGGAGCTGCGGCTTTCCTGCGTTTCGCCTCAGTGTGATCATAGTTCACGCGTTCTTCTGTGATGGCCTTTTTTCCCCCCCCCCCCCCCCCGCTCAAAACGATGTGTCTTTAAAAAGTCATTCCCGCCCGTGCTTCTAGCTGTAAGGCAGTCACGTTCGCGTTGGTGCTGCATTTGTTTGTACCTGTGACTCCGCCCAGTACCTGGCCCTTCTGAGAACGGTTCATTCCCTGTGAGAGGTGAACCCAGGCTGCTACTAAGGGGACCTACAGAAGGAGAATCTGTCACCCCAGCACACGGGTGTGCCCGTGGGAGCACGCCTGTCCTCACACGCACACGCTCCCGAGTGTGAGGGTGAGTGCGTGGGCTGGGTGTGTTGTCGGGTGACTTGGGCCACGAGGGGCGCTGGCAACAGGTGCTGTGCTGTGTGTGTGTGTGTGTTGGGGGGGGGGGTCAGAGGGAGGCGGATTGGAGAACCATCAGGAGAAGCGTGAGGGCCCAGCCCCGTGGTGGATCAGGACGGACGGCGGGCCGAGTAGGAGAATCAGCGCTGAAACCTGTATGTCTGCTGGGGCTCAAGGCCTCGTCTCCGCTCATGTTCATCCCTGTCGTTGGATCTGGTGTCATTTCCGGTTGTGAATGCCTGTGTCACATACACCTGGCCGTGTTTCTGTACCTGGGGGGCTCACCCGGGTGGGTGTCCTGTTGGTGGTTAAGGTCCTTTAGGACGAGAAGCATATAAACACAGGCCAGGCCGAGTGGGTGCTGCTGCTTTACACACACGTTTCAAAATGTGATGATCGTGGGCAAGAACGTGCCGATGTTCTTCCCACAGCTCTCGCACAGGCCTCACTCCCTAGCCCTCACTGAAGAGTGGTGGACAGAAGTGAGCTCACCCGCGAGCCACGCTCACCTGCTGATAGCTGAGCTTCGGAAACGTGCAAACAGGGGCTTGAAGTAACACTGTGGCCCATGGGGCCCAGACCAACCAAAGCATGGGGTGATGCTGACAGGTGGTACCCTCAGTCTGCACACCGCCTGCCACGGGGGCTCCACCCCCAGGCCTCCCGCTGGGTCCTGGGCAGCCGCCCTGACGCCCCTCGCAGCCCAAGAAGCACAGCCCCCTTCTCACACCGGAAGGGTTGGGGAATATCTCCCCAATTTCACAGCACGCACGCACTCACACACATACATGCACACACACGGACACACGTGCACACATGCCCATGCACACATATGGACATATGCGCATACGTGCACACACACGGACACACACAGACACACACATGCACACATACTGCATCCCTTCCATCAAGGCTGACCTCAGACCAGCTCTTTGCTAGGGCACCACGTTTAACTATTCACAGAATGACTCCCCACAGCCACCTCGGAAGCCCCACCTCTAGTTGGGCTATTGCCCTTGAAGGCGTGTCCTCTGGGCGGTCACGGCTGCTGACGTGGAGAGCTGTGATTCCGTGGGGTGAGCATGCACATCGAGAAGGAGGCACCCCCATCACAGTGAGCTCACAGTGGGCACTTAGCTGAAGCCAATGTAAACCTCTCAGTGTTTCCCCAATTTATTATTTTAAGCCTGTTAGCAAGCTCTGATGTTGGCTGTTATTTCCAAAAATAATTAATCAGAGACGAGTCCAAAGAATTCCGAGGAGGTTAGGTTTGGCAGGACTGCCTGGCGGATTACACACTGCAATTAGCACGGCTCCCTCAGCCTCCATCCTCGCGACCCTTTAATTATGTTTTTCCGACACTCACTCTTGTCCGCGGTGAGGTCACGGTCTCTGCTCCGCACGCTGGAGGCGGTGATGCCCATGACACCCCTCAGGGAGTGTGGGAGGTCTGCCAGCCCTTTGTCAGTGCAGGTGTGTTCTGAGAAGTTCGGGTCCTTTCACAGGGAGGATGGGACTGAAGTCAGGCTCAGTGCCAGGCCCGGGCCCGTGCGTGATGGACAGTGAGGCCACCGTAGGGTGGCCCCGTCTCTAGGGCCAGAGCTTGTTGGGTCCAGGTACCCAAGAACCGGCCCTAGTGGGTTTCTCTCCACCCCATGCCCACCAGCAGTCCCCGTCCTGGTCCCTGCGGAGCCCGCCTCATCCTGCGGTCACCCCAGCTCCGCCGTGCTGCCGCCCCAAGGCTGGAGTGTCCTTGGGCAGGAAGACAGCTGACCCTCCTGTGCTCAGGAGAAGGGAGATGTGCCAGGTCTTTCATGATTCCCAGCCTCACCCCGGGGACGGCGCTGAGACCAACTCAGCAGCCGAGCAGGTGGGGACGGGGGCCACCTGAACCCCTTAGTCTGTTAGTCTGTGAAATCACGGAGGGAAAGGATGTTCAGATTGTGACATGATTTAAAAAAAAACGTTTTTATTAATTTTTAGAGAGAGAGGAAGGGAGCTAGAAACATCAATCATGAGAGAGAAACATCGTTGATAGGCTGCCTCCTGCACACCCCCTACTGGCAATGGAGCCTGGCATGTGCCCTGACTGGGAATTGAACCAGCGACCTCTTGGTTCATGGGTCAACGTTCAACCACTGAGCCACACCGACCGGGCGAGATTGTGACATGATTTTAGATGTCATAAATATTAATTAGAGTTACTAATATTAATAAGTGCTGTTCCATGAGAGTCCCAACCTCAGGACCACGCGTTGGCATCAGAATCCAGCGGACACCTTTACTTGTCTCTCGTTATTCCAAACCCAGCTGCTGAGGCCGGGCTTCCTCCAAGTCTCCTTCTGATTGTTTGCGATTCTGTGCTCTTGCATGTCACCAGGATATTCCTCCCCGCACCCTTCCGTTCAGTTCCTCTTCTCTCCCCGCACCCCAGTCCCTGAGGGCCTTCCTTCCTCAAAGCATCCATCTTCCCGAATCATCCCTCCTGCATCCCCGCAGCTGTGATGCGGGCGGTGTCTGCTGGCTCACAGCCAGGTCTTGGGATTCGGCGTCTCCACTCCTAGTTCGCAGCCACACTCGCCCGGAGCATATGCTGCCATAATGTCCCAATAAAAGGAATTTCCAATCTCTTGGATGTTTAAAATTCTCATTTGCCTTCAAACTTGACTGATAGGTTGTCAAGTTTACACAATATTGGCTTGAGTCATTTTACTCTTTTAAGAAATTGCTCTAACCGTCTTCTGCAATCGGGACTCGCGAAGGGAAGGGCGCACTCCATCCGTGTGAGTGGACAGGTGTGTTTTCTCTCTGGAAATGCACTGTGGCAAGGGCACCACGTTTCTCTTTGATCTACAGTGATGTTCTGATGGTGTCTACATGTTTAAAAATACTAATTCTGTGGGCCTTGTCAACACAGAAATTCATTGTTCTTTACTGCTGGGAAATTTTCTTATTCGACACACACACGTAGACATACACACACAGGTGCTGTGAATATAGATTATAGATTGTATTTTATATTGTGCTACACATTATACTATACACTAGAGGCCCAGTGCACGAAATTCGTGCACGGGAGTGTGTGTCCCTCAGCCCAGCCTGCACCCTCTCCAATCTGGGACCCCTCAAGGGATGTCCCACAGCCCTCTCACAATCCAGGATTGCTGGCTCCAAACTGCTTGCCTGCCTGCCTACCTGATTGCCCCTAACCGCTTCTACCTACCAGCCTGATCACCCCCTAACCACTCCCCCTGCCAGCCTGATTGATGCCTGACTGCTCCCCTGCCAGCCTGATTGCCCCTGACTGCCCTCCCCTGCAGGCCTGGTCACCCCTAACTGCCCTTCCCTGCAGGCCTGGTCACCCCCAACTTCCCTCCTCTGCCAGCCTGGTCACCCCTAACTGCCCTCCCCTGCAGGCTTGATCGCCCCCAACTGCCCTCCCTTGCAGGCCTGGTCCCTCCCAACTGCCCTCCCCTGCTGGCCATCTTGTGGTGGAGTGATGGTCAATTTGCATATTACCCTTTTATTAGATAGGATTACAACATATGCCATATAGAGTATAATGTGAATACATGTAGTATGATAGAAAAGACATATAAGAGAGAATGATGTATTCACATGATATTCACATCTATTACAAACATATTATATGTCATCCCCTCCCCCGTGGGGATGCTTTGTTTCTGGGGTCCCAGAAGGAGGCTGTCAGCTGTTGTGGATTGTCCTCCCCTCATGTCTTGTTTTTTTTCTCTCATCTTCTGTGTCTCTGACTTTCCCCCACATCCTGGGAGGCCTCTGGATCTGTGTTTCCAAAGTGTACTGAACTGGAAGGGAGCCCTTTGCCCCTGAGCACGCCTGTCTGCCCTCGATCGCCATCTGCTCTGCCTGTGGCACCTGGGGCATCTGCTCACCTGTGGATGCAGCATTTGCCCTTTTCCTTTTCTCTTCTCTCTCTGACTCACCTGTCTGCCCCCCCCACCCCACCACTCCCCCCAGGCTCCCATGGATCCTTGTAGTCCGTTCTCTGTTGGCGTCTGCCTGGAATGTTGTCCTCCATGTTCTGGGAAGGTTCTTGAAGACCCCATCCCTTCTGAGGGCAATCAGGAGCCCAACATTTTAAAAAATTATATATACACTTAATTTCAGAGTGGACGGGAGAGGGAGAAATATATAGAAACACCAGTGGGGAGAGAGAATCATCGATCAGCTGCCTCCTGCATGCCCCCTACTGGGGATGGAGCCTGCAACCTGCATGTGCTGTGACCAGGAATCGAACCCTGGTCTCCTGGTTCATAGGTCGATGCTCAACCACTGAGTCACACCGGCCGGGCACCCTGGGAGGGTCTTGACTCCGACCTGAGTCTGGTGTGGCGTCTGCAGGTGAGAAGGGACTCAGCCTTGTCATGCAGCAGCTGGGCATTCAGTCACGCGGAGGATTTCTGAGAGCTCTCTCCCGGGTGTGTGATGTCACGGTCGTCCAGGTCACCCCTAAGCCCGGGCAGGTGCTGCCCCGCTGCCCTGCCCTCACCTCTGTCTCCGGGCCTCGTTGGGCAGAGCGGGCACTTTGGCCATCCCTGTGGATGGAAGCCGCTGAGTGTTTGCTGACTGGGTCTGATTATCACCCAACCTGTTTGCGCTGTTCGACCCCTTGTCCAAATCTGCAAACAGCTTTCTTTCGAGATAACAAATAAATGAACAGATAACAGAAGAACCTACTCATTGTCCCGTATGCTTTTAGTCTTAGGAGATAAGATGAATGGTGACATTTAATTCTCATTTTTATTCCGGGCGTTGCATGAACGCCTCCTCCGCGGGTATGCTATCAGTATATCTCCCCGCGTCCCATATCAGCAAACAGTTTATGGGCTGTTATTTACTTCTCTGTGTCCAATAAAGGCCGCATTCAAGCGAAGGCGTGAAATTACATTTCCTCAGGCAGCTGCAGATCTGAGGTCCGCTCCAGGTGAGAGTGACAGGCCGTGTCCACGCCCCGCTCTGGGCCCCGCTCTGCCCCAGCTTCCCGGGATCCGCAGCCAGAGTGACTGTCCTTGGCAAGCACGCTTGGATGGGAATGGGTTGTCCTTTCGTCACAGCAGATGAATAAGTACAGGAGGGGTGTTTGCTTTTTTTTAAAAAAATATTTTTATTGATTTCAAAGAAAAAAGGAAAGAAGGATAGAAACATCAGTGATGAGAGAGAGTCATTGATCGGCTGCCTCCTGCATGCCCCACACTGGGGATGGAACCTGCAACCTGGGCCTGTGGCCTGACCAGGAATGGAACCGTGACCTCCTGGTTCATAGGGTGACGCTCAACCACTGAGCCACGCCAGCTGGGCAAGGGGCATTGGCTTTTAGGTTCTGAGAGTTCAAGACTGCAGCAGACCAGGAGACCAGGGTGCAGGGGCACCTGTGCCTGGTGCGCGGTTTGTGCCAGGACACCCTCCTGACCAGGAAGGATGGCTCCCAGGACTGCCGGGCAGAGGCTCTGGGCACCACATGCTGAGCCAAAGCTGCAGCCAGGCCTTCCCCCCTCCCCTTCTTCAGCCCAGCTGCCCTGGTGGCAGGAGGGCTGGCTCTCTGGGGGCAGCTGCCAGGGCCACTTCCTGAGGTTGTGCAGGGCAAGGCTGACCGCGCTCGGGGTGGCAGTGATGCGGGGGGGAGAGGTTGAGTCTGGGTGGGGGGTGGTGGGGGTGGTGGAAGGAAATCGGAAAACCCTGACATCACTAATGCTGCTTTGATTTTCAAAACATGAGAGTATTTTGACGAAAATAAAGCAATTTCCTGTACCCTGCCTGAGTTAGGAAAGCCCAGAATTAGGGCCTTCGGGGCGAGAGGGTTGCCCAAAATACTCTCGCTCCTTAATCAATCAGATTCCTAAAGGAGGAGCAGAGGCAGCAGCAGCCCAGGCTCAGGAGAGAAGGGCGTGAGCCCTCGCCCTGGGGCCTGGGCGGGCCCTCCGCCTGCAGGGACCTGGGGGAGCAGCGGCGTCTTTCCACCAGTTTCTCAGGCAAAGGGGCGCAGAGGCTTTCCAAGGCAGGGGAGGTGGTGAGCTGACACTGGGCCACACTCTTCCCCCTGGCCTGTGGGTCGGCGGCTTTCCCATTGTTTTAGCGTGGCCCAAGGCCTCCATGGAACTGCCCTCACCCCCTCCGGCATGCTGTACGGCTGTGCGGGCCTCGGACCTCTGTGGCCTCAGGTGTCTGGATACTCTGTATGGAGACGCGACAGCCACAGGTTTCCGCTCAGAAGGTGGCTCAGCCAAGCACCACGTGGAAGCACTCTTAACCCGTCCTTCATCCAACGGAGATGTACTGCCCGGTGGCCTCGCATCGCACAGAGGCCTGGTCCCTGGCCTTGCCAAGCACGTAGTTCTGCAAACAATGTCAACCCCGCCCCCCACCACACACACACACACACACACACACACACACACCCATCACCGCCAGGAGGGTCTGCTTCGGTGATGCTTGAGACATACATCCTAAATGTGGGAAGTGTTCACACCGTGTTAAAGCTGTGTGACATGGTGACGTTTGATGCCAGCCCCTCAAATTACCCATCTTCACCAGGTACAATGCACCTACATGTTGAATTAGCAGATGCACTCATTTATCTTCCTTTATTTATTCATGGACTCATTTCCATAAACATTCCCCAAGCACCTCCTGTGTGCAAGGAACTGTTTTTGGTACCTGGCAAACCTTGAGGAACAAAATAAAAATCTCTGTCGTGGAGGGTGTACACCTATGGGGAGAAGCAAACCCTTACCAAAAGATGGGGCACACTAGTGAGTGATGTGGGCAGTAGGCAGTGATCAGTGTTGGGAAACAGACATGGCCGACAAAAAAGGACGCTCGGAAGCAAAGGGGGCCGTCACGCGGTGCGCAGCGTGAGGAGGCAGGCTCACTGGGAAGAGACCTTTTGGGCAAAGCTGGGAGCAGGTGAGGGACCCGCTGGGGGACTGTCTGCGGATGGAACATTCCAGCAGAGGGAACAGCCTGCGTGAAGACTGCGTCGGGGTGAGCTTTGACATGATTATGAGCCATCGGGGCAGATGGGCGTGGTGGGGGGGTTGGGCAGAGAATGGGCAGTGGGGCCACAAGGGATTCACAGGAATGTCTTCACAGCAGGTGAACTGGGACTTCAGCAGGGTTTGGAGCAGAAATGGGCCAGAGATGTCTTCTGGTTCAAAAGGACCACTGGCTGCTAAGAACAAGCCTTTGGGAGCAAACGGTGAAGCAGGTGTCGTGTGTGAGCGGGTTTTCAGAAAGTCCGGAGAATGGATCAGGCGACGTTGTTTGCAGCAACCCCTGGGGACACACAGATGTTCTCACTTCTCCGCCTTAGACTTTCCTGCTCAGATACAGGCTCCTGGCGGCATCTCCTTCCGGACACAGTGGCCTCTCTCAGGGTCGGCCCTCCTGGGGGGTCAGCTCTGACCCCAGGTCCCCGGGGCATCCTGTCCTGAGGCTGGGAACCACTGCTGTCTCAAAACTCGCCCGGAAAGTGGTCTCGTTGTGCTCTACAGGTTTCGTGTTTGATTCTGTGATTTTAACAATGTGGTGTGCTTAGGGGCCAGTGATAAATTGCAGAACTATAGCTGTCATTCGCCAGGTGGTAGTAGGAAAGTTAGCGTATTTTACTACCAAGTGTATTTCCAACAGCGTGTGTGACAGGTACACGGTCTCTTAGGTGCGGTGTGGCGGCGAGGGGCGTGGTGGTGGGGTGGGCGGATGGGGGCAGGGGGAGATGAGCCGAAGTAATCACAACAAAAACACTGGAGATCCGCTTCCAACAATCAAGGAAATGAAGTGATTTTGTAAAAGTTTAATGGAAACTAAAAATGACACGTTCTCTTTTTAGTGCACTGTATATTCCATAGCTTCAAAATTGATATTTTAATGTAGCACTAAATGGGTTATAAAATCACATATAAAAACAGCGCTAACTATGGAAAATATCTGGACAGAAAAAAAAAAAAAAACCCAGTAAACTGTAGACAGGAGAGAAAAAAGTCACAGAAAAGACTGAGACATTGGAATGAATACTCTAAATTTTATATGTGTGTATGTATATATGCATATATAGATACACTGGAGGCCCAGTGCACAAATTCGTGCACAGGTGGGGTTCCTCAGCCTGGCCAGCGATCGGGGCCGATCAGGGTCATCTTGCTTAGTCCCGATTGGGGCCAATTGGGGCCAGAGGCCAGGGAGAGGGACTGCAGGAGGTTGGCCGGCCAGGGGAGGTTGGCTGTGGGAGCACACTGACCACCAGGGGCCAGCTCCTGCATTGAGTGTCTGCCCCCTGGTGGTCAATGTGCATCACAGTGACCGGTTGTTTGGTTGCTTAGGCTTTTATATATATACTAGAGGCCCAGTGCATGAAATTCGTGCACTGGAAGGGGGTGTCCCTCAGCCTGGCCTGTACCCTCTCACAGTCTGGGAGCCCTCAGGGGATGTCCGACTGCCAGCTTAGGCCTGCTTCCCACATCCTTAGCACTGCAGAGGTGGGAGAGGCTCCCACCACCGCCGCTGTGCTTGCCAGCTGTGAGCCCAACTTCTGGATGAGCGGTGCTCCCCCTGTGGGAGTGCACTGACCATCAGGGGGCAGCTCCTGCATTGGGCGTCTACCCCCTGGTGATCAGTGCATGTCATATCGATAGGTCATTCCGCTGGTCGGTCGATTTGTATATTAGCCTTTTATTATATAGGATAGATATATTATACACCCACATATATGAACTCTAGCTCTTATTTAAAAAATGCAATGCCATGAATAAAGGGATCCAGAAAGTAGAAATACATGACCTAATAAAGATACAGAATGCGTGTAAGTTTGTTACTAACAAAGAATGCCAGTTGTAACAATGAGACCTCAATGTTACTGTGTGACTCCCCCTTCCTCCTTCTACATTATGTTACTCTAGAGGCCCAGTGAACAAAATTCGTGCATGGGGGTGGGTGTCCCTCAGCCCAGCCTGCACCCTCTCCAATCTGGGACCCCTCGAGGGATGTCCGACTGCCCATTTAGGCCCAATCCTGGTAGAAATGGGCAGTCAGACATCTCTCTCACAATCCAGAACTGCTGGCTCCTAACTGCTCGCCTGCCTGCCTTCCTGATTGCCCCTAACTGCTCCTGCCTGCCAGCCTTATCACCCCCTAACCACTACCTTGCCAGCCTGATTGATGCCTAACTGCTCCCCTGCTAGCCTGTTTGCCCCTAACTGCTCTCCCCTGCAGGCCTGGTCACCCCTAACTGCCCTCCCCTGCAGGCCTGGTCACCCCTAATGCCCTCCCCTGCAGGCCTGGTCCCCCCCAACTGCCCTTCCCTGCAGGCCTGGTTGCCCCCAACTTTCCTCTTCTGCTGGCCTGGTCACCCCTAACTGCTCTCCCCTGTAGGCTTGATTGCCCCCAACTGCCCTCCCCTGCTGGCCATGTTGTGGTGGCCATCTTGTGTCCACATGGGGGCAGCCATCTTTGACCACATGGGGGCAGCCATCTTGTGTGTTGGAGTAATGGTCAATTTGCATATTACTCTTTCATTAGATAGGATTGTTACCCTGCCTTATAGAGACAGACTCAGACACTGCTGTCAGCAGGACAGAGTATCTTTCTGAAGATGAGTGTGTATCATTCTCCTTCCACATTGAAGTTCCCTGACCTATCATCCCCTTTAGGGGAGTTTAGTCTTAGGATGCATGCAGTTCCCTCTAGGTAGAGCTATTTGTGACACTAAAAACATTAGCAGCGACTTGCATCTCCCGTGGTGTTGTAGGTAAGTTGTTCTGTGAAGTAACTCTTCTGTGTAGCCTGTAGCCTTTTACAAACACTATTTGTAAAGACCAGAGTTTACCATGAACTGCTGACCACATCTCGTGTTTCAGAGTCAGAGAGAGATGAGGCGGGTGAAGAGATGTTCATTAGATGGGTCTTGCTTCCACTTTCTTCTCTGGGAGACGAGGGGGCGTCTGCGTGGACACCCCTCATCCTTTGCCCACCCCACCAGCCACATTCAAGGGCTGGCAGAGACATGAGTGGTACTAAGCCCACCGTGCCCGGACTTAGGCAGCGAGCTGCCCCACATCCCCTAACAAGCCATCGCCCCACGTGACTGTCAGAGAGTCAGGGATGAATGTTCCAGGGGCATGTTGACAGCTGGCATGTGAGGGTGGGTCACATAACACATGGGTGTGCTATGGGCTGCCAAGACTTTTCTCAAAGATCTTGATATTCTCTGTGAAGGCATTTAGCGTCCTCTCTGACCCGTCTATTTGGAAAGAAATAAAAAATCGGGGTGGAATTCTGAAGGAAGAATGAGCTCCCCAGGCTCTGTCCCCTCCCCAAGCGTGTGTCGGGCTGGGGAAGTGTGGCCCCAGGTCCAGCCTGGTAACACCCGTGACCCAGGAGTTACACAAGGAGAAGGGACTGGCAGGTCACGGAGCGGCACCTCTTCTGACACTGGTCCTTAGGGAACAGCCCAGGTGAACAGAGCTGGGGTGCCACAGCCGTGCTCGGGGGCGGGCAGGAGAGGTGGTGGCCTGGGAGGGGAGAAGAGAGTCAAAGTCAGGTCTCAGAGACAAACAGATAGACAGAAACGGGATGGTGACGGGAGTGACAGGACCGGAGCCTGGAATACGAATGAGCTGGAAGAAGGGTCTCCAGTTGGTGCTCGGATCTGGTGCTGAGTACTGGCATTAAAGATAATGGTGCTTGATGAAAATGTTAACGTTACACAGATACCATAAGAGGCTCCCTGTTCTGTGAAAAAATGAGACATGAGGAGCGTTCTCCATAAGTGATCAATATCTGAATGAACGACCATAACCTCTGTACTAACTACAGTGCGTAGCTTGGACTCTGTGCTCCGGTCTGTCACCCATTCATCCAGTTGGCCTGCAGTGACCCGGTCAGCCGGACAGCCAGCTGGGCTGACGGCTAGCTGCGCTGGGCAGGAGGACTGGCCGCGCTGGAGGTCAGTTCAGTGAAAACCACAGGTGTGTGTGATGCAGAGGTTTCCCTGAGTCCCCTCTGAGCTGAGCGGAACACCCCAGGAGTGCTTGCCGGAGGTGCAGTGAGGGTTACCCTCCTGCCCGTGCCCAGACAGGAGGGAAGCCGAGGTCGGCCTGGGACCAAGCAAAGCCTGAGGCCACTGTGTGGGGCTGACTCAGTCCACCTGTGCCCACACCCTTGGACCCCCTACGTGAACCCTGAAATTCCAGTTTGCAGCTGCGAGCCCAGCCCGGGGGAAGGAGGAATGGGGTACCTTTTGCTAGGCCACATGCACAGGCATAGAGATGGGGTCCCCACGGGGCCAGGCGCTGGGTTGGGCTTCCACCAGCCATGGCATGTCCGGCCCTGGTGGTGACTCCAGGAAAGCTCCCTTCCCATGGCCAGTGGCCACACTCACAGAAAGTTCTGGAAGGCAGCCTCTGAGTGGGGTGTTGCTTTCTTCTGGGGCCTTGAGGGCAAAGGGCCGGGCCAGTTTTCAGTGTTGCTGTCGTGAGGAGGCTGGTGGCAAGGAGCACACTGAGAGCGCGGCCAGCCCCTGGGAGAGGGGAGGGGCCGTCCTTGCTGCCCGGAGCCCTCCTGGCCGGGGCCGCGGGGCGGGGCCCAGGCTGGGGGCTGAGAGCCCAGGGGTGCAAGAGCCTCCTGCATCCAGGTCTTTGTTTTGCTTCGGTGCTTTTCCTTGAAGCAGGAAAGCCTCAGTTTCTCTACGTCCCACACAGACATTAGGAGGCAGCATTTTACCTGCCCCTCTTCCCCTGGCAAGGACGGGAGGCCTCTCTTTTTTTTTTTTTTTCTGAATGAACGGATTTTTGTTGCCTGGCTTTTACACTTATAAACCATCGTTAGTTTTGATTACACGTATTTAGCAGGTGGCTCATTTATGTCGAATGCTGCGAGCGTGCGTCTGTGGCTGCGTTTCTGTGCCACCAGCTGTCCCAGCGACAAAGTGTCGCCTCCTTGGCTTGTTGCTCCCAGGAGACCAGCGTCGGCTCTCCGGCTGGAAGTCTTCAGTTCTCAGGGCTGAGGCACAGGACTGACAGGGAGCCCCTCCTCCGATGGAGATGGGAGCCTTCCCGTGATGGCATCTGTGGTTCATGCGTGGGCTGGCATGTCAGAGAGGGCCGGAGGCATGTCAGGGAGCCCCGCCTCCGATGGAGATGGGAGTCTTCCCGTGATGGCATCTGTGGTTCATGCGTGGGCTGGCATGTCAGAGAGGGCAGGAGGCATGTCAGGGAGCTCCTCCTCCGATGGCAATGGGGGCCTTCCCGTGATGGCATCTGTGGTTCATGCGTGGGCTGGCATGTGAGAGAGGGCTAGAGGCATGTCAGGGAGCCCCTCCTCCGATGGCGATGGGGGCCTTCTCAGAACACTGAATTTTGTGCAAAGAAGCCGGCACAGTTTTCAGGCCCCAGGCCCATTAGCAAGAACCCAGCGCCGTTCAACACGTAGCCGTCACTGTTCACACACAAGCGCTGTTTGCGGGTGATGTGGAGGCACGCGTCGGGGGCGGGATGCTCAGGGCCCGACTCCGCATGGGAAACTCATTGTTGTGATGGACGGTCGCCTCCGCCGTGCTCGCACTGCACGCGCAGAGAAACGGCCACCTTAATGGCCCGGAACCTGTGAGGCTGTGTCATATTTATCGCGTCATATGTTACACGGTGGCGCTCTAGACTGAGCGAGGCGATTCTCTCACAGGTTTGGGTTATTGATGAATGTGACTTCTTCCGAGGATTGGAAGGGTTTGTGTGTTTCCACATTCTCTGGGGGAACAGGACTTCAGGGCGCGCGCAGCCAGCTCCCAGAAGCAGGCAGACATGGGGACACGTGTGGCCACACGGCCTCGCCCCTCAGCCGCAGGTGGTGGTGACAGGAGTTGGGTGACCACACAGGGGCTGGGCCGCTGGACCTTGCAAATGTCCCAGAGGCATGTGGTCTGCAGAGATTCGGCCTCTGCTTCCCGAGGGTTTGCAGGCGGCAGGGCCATGCATCCAGACCTTCCTCCTGTGTGGGCAGGACCTGTCCCAACGCGTTCGTGCGTTTAGGGAGCCCCACAGCCTCGCGGGGCTCGGCCGGCTCTGAAAACTGCTCCCAAACAAGTTAATTTTGCGAAGAACTCTAATGTGTTTTTAACGAGTCGCAACAACAGATGTAATTTTAACCGATGCGTGGCATATTTTTAAAATATATTACTTTTCAATGCTACATCCCTGTTATAAGCTTTCGGAAATTTCCCGTTTGGAGACACGGGCCACAGTGCGGAGACCCCGTCTCTTGCGGGCTGCCCTCCCCTTTTGGGGGGAAGTAGGCTTCCCGGAATCGTGCGCTGATGCAGGAAGGGTCTGTGGGCCTTCCTCAGGGCACCTCCTGGCGGTTTCAGTAGAAGACGGCTTTGAGGAGTCCTCGCTCTAGCAGGGTGCCTCCTCCCTGCACGGAGTCCCTTCACACGATTCCACTCCCTGGCGAACCACAGCGCATTTCATAGAATAAAAGGAGCTTTGTCCGGTCGGCGTGGCTTAGTGATTGAGCACCGACCTATCAACCAGGAGGTTTCGGTTCGATTCCCAGTCAGGGCACATGTCCGGGTTGCAGGCTTGATCCCCAGTGAGGTCCGTGCAGGAGGCAGCTGATCAGTGATTCTCTCTCATCATTGATGTTTCTCTCTCTCTCTCCTCCTCTCCCTCTCTCCCTGAAATCACTAAAAACATACTTTAAAGAAAAAAGGGCTGTGTATCAACTAGACTAGTGTCCCTCAGAAGGGCTAGGGTCCCAGTTGACCAACAGGACTCTCCCACTCCTTGCCCGGATGTCACAGTGCAGCCCAAGGAGTCCCAAAGCAGCCTTTTGTGCTTGTAAATGAGTTAGCCGTAGACCATCCCCAACCCGGCCCGCAGGCCTCATCGCTCCTTTACTGAAGGCCCGCCCACCCTTCGGGGTCTCCCCGGCCACCGGCACAGCCCTGTGTTCTCCGTGAGGGTGGCAGTTATGGGCACGTATGGTGGGGTGGGGGGAGCGGGAAGGAAGGGGGGAACTGGGTAAAAGGGAAGACTGAGTTTAGAAGCCGTGCTGCTGATCGCCTCTGAGGCCCCCTGGCCACGTGCCTTCTCTCTGGGCACCGACCCCTTCCCAGCACGCGACTGGGACCCTCGCCTGTCTGTGTGCACAGCTGGAATCACCCTGCGTGTGACTGTCAGGACGCCGTGTGTCACAGGCCTGTTGTCATCGCTGTGCCCTGTGCAGGGCTCCTTCCCGTGACGGCGTCTGTGGTTCATGCGTGGGTTGGCATGTCACAGAGGGCTCGTTTGGCAGGGGCCAGCAGGCGGAGGGAAGACCCCCCTACCCCTCTGGAACCCGGTCCTAGACCCACAGACACGGGATCACAAAGCTGAGCGCACCCCGTGTTCTCTTCCAGAGCAAGCCAGGCAGCGCATGAACAGGACTGCGAGGCAGGCAGGGTGTCACGCCCTTAATTATGGACGAGTCAGGGTGCAGGGGAGGGAAACACTGCTGGTGTTTTCTGAATGGCCAGCCCTGCCCCCTGCACATGGCCCATCCAGAGACTCGGGCTGTGTCCTCTCCTGTCCCCAAGCCGAGGGCCCCGGGACAATGCTGGCCCGTGTCAGGCACCCTCCTTGGCTGGCCGCTCCTCTCTCACTGCCCAGGCCCCGAGGGCAGCAGGCGCCCTGGCAGTGAGGTCCCGGCCTCAGCACTGCATGGTCAGGGCACAGGACGCTTCACCACGTCCCGGCTCAGAGGCTGCAGGAGCCACAGGGCAAGTGGGGAGCCACAGGGCGAGTGGGGAGCCCATCCTGGGCTCTGTCCTGAGCCCACAGCCGGGAGCCTTTTCCATCCCTGTGGGAGCCACGTGGAGCGTCTGCGGCCCCTCGTTCTTCCTGCCATCCACCTCCCAGCGAGCAGACAGTCCGAAGGAACTCTTCCGTTCTAAGCTCTGTGCTGGGCCCAGCCCATTGGGGCTCCATGAGCTGGGGTTCCACTCACGTCCCTCCAGAGAGGGGCTGAGGCGGGCAGCGGGCAGTGTCTCAACGACAGCATTTACTGTAACAGCGGACTCTAATTTTACCTCCCCACCCATCACATGCGCTGTTTTCTCTTAGCAACCCTGGTGTCAATTGCTTTTCGAGGACTACATGGACAATTCTGGTGGATGAGTCTCAGCTCCCATGGCACGGAATTCGTCCTTTTACGAAAGCCATCAGGATCTACTTCTCCGCCGTGGTCAGCGGAGGTGAAGCCCAGCATCCTGGGTGACGGGCAGGCTGTGTCCCGTTCCTTGTCCTGCTGTCCCCACTGGGGCCCCAGTGAAGCGGAAGAGAACGTGAAAGGTCAGGGAAATGGGTGCTTGCCCCGCCTGTGGCAGGGGAGACTCAGTTTCCTCCTCTGGGATGGGAGAACGACACAAGGAAGCCTGCTTCAGTTTCCAAAGCGGGTAGATGTCCATTTCACCCAAGATTCTCAAAACGACCTGCGGAAGAGGAAGAGCAAGGCAACGGGAAGGCCTTGCTGTCGTGGGCGAGCCGGCAGCCCCCGGCCTGGGGACTGAGCACTTACGAAGAGGCCCGTGGCTCTGCCAGCCCCACGTGGCCTCAGTCCCCACCCCGCCCTGATGTCTCACCCCCGACCCACTCCTGACTTTATGGGTCTCCTTGGGCTTTGTTCATACGGTTGGGACCATTTTTTTCCCATTTCTTCATCTTCATCAAGGGGAGACAGAACAGGAATGGACTCATTGATGACTCCGGGCTGGGTTTTGCCCATGTCAACTGTTTCACCTTCCAGTGAATCCACCTCCTCCTGTCCGCCTCCACCCGCAAGGCCACGCAGGGACAGAGCCACCCGCCCGCGTGTCCTGCCCTTCGCTGCGGCCTGTGCGGGTCTGTGTCTGTGTGGGGCCAGGCAGCACAGGCTGGGCCGTGGCCGGGTCAGGACAGGCTCAGGCAGCAGCCATCTGGTGTTGCTCTTTGCACTGCAGGCTGGTCCCTGTTTTTCTCGGGCGTGTAATTTTGCTGTGGGAAGGTTTCTGTGTTTCCCTGCAACCCTGGTTTCCCTTCTCGGTGCGGTTTCTGACCCACGAGAGGTCAGAGGAAATGCTTGACCCGTGATCACGCTCTTCCCAGCCTCAGCGACGTTTTCGACAGCCCGGGCCCCACGTCCTTCCCCTTCACCCTCCATGGCCCCTCTGACCGCAGCCAGCACTCCCCCGTGGGCTGCACTCCCCGTGAGCTCGTGCGCCAGGCGCCCTCAGAGCCTGCATCTCCGTTGGTGTCCTTAGGAGCACCTGTCCCCTCGGGCCAGGGTCTGCACAGCTGGGGTTCCAGCATCTCCACCGGTGACCCCTTTATCTCCTCAACAAACAGAGAGCCTCCGGGAGCGGGAGGCGGTGCTTTCCCCAATTACGTCTATTCCTTTCTAAATTGGAGTTAAAATTTCCATTTATATTTAAATAGACATTTTAAGGTAATTTTCTCTCAGCAGCTCATATGCTGATCTGGTGGTGCGTCCCCCATTTGAAACGCTACGATGGGCTTCAGTATCATCGGCTCTGATGAGGCATTCATTCCTGGCTCCCGAGGACGATGTGGGCACAACATGGGAGCCGGGGAAGGCGGCGGCAAAGACCTCGGGCCCAGAGGTTTCCGAAGCATCAGAAATGGTCGGTGGGTGGGGACTGGCGTTGGCTTTAAATGAAGTAGCACCACTATTGGCGTCTCACACTCAGAAAGGACACGTGGATGTTGGTTCCAGGGGAGGACGCGGAATGGACCGGGCCTGGCTGGGCCCCGCTGCTCAGACCACCACCTCAAGTGTTCGAAACCCTTCTTTAAGCTGAACGGAAGCCTGCTCTCCCCTCCCCTCCCCCCCCTCCATTAGCAGTTGGCCCTTCCTGCTACCCAAAAGCAATGATAAACTTCGTGGGAAGCATTGACATGACAGACACAATGCCTTTCGCTCCCGACACGCAACTGTTTGGGGATCTAGAAGGTGGTGACCAGGGCTTCAAGCCCTTATGAAATAAACAAAGACTCCCGTTTCCTAAAAGAGGGGCCCCGACTCAGGAGGAGGGGTGCTTCCAAACCGAGAGGCCGATCTCACGGGGTGGAGGTGTCGGAGACAGACGTGAGATGGGCGGAGGTGCCTCCAGGGGAAACCGGATGCGGTGGGGAGGGGAGAGGTGAAGGGTGGCAGCCCCAGCACCCCCTGTGAGGTGTGTCCGTCCCACAGAGGCAGGCTGGCTAGGCTGAACCTGAGTCCTGGGCGTGAGGAGGGTGTGTGGGGACGATGGGAGGGACCCTGGGGCTGGGATTAGCCAGCTTCACAAGTGAAGCGCAGCCCCTGCCCAGCTGGCCTTGGACTTGGGCCCTGGCTGAGCTCCAGTCCCTCAGGCCCCAGCCCTGGGCACAGGCCCCAGGAAGCCAGGCTTCTGCAAGGAGCTGTGAATGCGCAAAAGTGTGACTGGCTCTCCAGTCGGCAGCTCCTGGTTTGGTTTGGTTTTGTGTTAAAAACTTGTCCTCATCCTGACACACGGGCCTCTACCAGGTTAAGCTGATTCCCTTCCAACCGTCCTCACTGGTGCCTGTGAGAGCTTCTTGGGACCTGGGTAACCTCAGGTCTCCACAGTCCGGGGTCCTGTCGGTCAGGGGTCTGCCTTTCTTCCTGATGTGTCCAGCGCAGGAGCGGAGCTAAGCTTCTGCTGAGCCGAATGCTCACGTAGATGTGTAAATTGCTCTCTCAATTAGGCTTTGCCTCGGCAAACAGAGCAGAGCAAGAGACACAGAATCCCATTTGTTCAGGGCTTACCTGGAGCAGGTGCTGCTCGGAGTGCTCTGCATAACTGTGCTCCTGGGACCGTCCCAGCGGTGTGTGTGTGTGTGTGTGTGTGTGTGTGTGTGTTGTGGGGGAGGGGAGAGCAGCCCCGGTCATTGTCTCCAGGCCGTGGGTAGGAGCAGGAGGACAGCCCGGCCAGGCCGGCAGGGGGTGGCCAGCTGAGCTGGAGTCGGAGCCTGAGGCCGCAGGGCTCTCGAGCTCGTCGCTGCTCTCTGATACTTTCCTAAGAATCCGAAGAACAGAATTACATTTCAACACCTTCTGGGAGTTTACAACCATCCGATTCCAGTGAAAAGTAATTTTATAACATGAACTGCTGCGCCAAGTGTGTCTGTTTTCTCTCCCTGAGTTTCTGTACAAATGTCCGACAGGTGGGCCGCCTGGATTCCCAAGGTCGTGGGAAGGTCATGTGCAAGTGTTGGTTCTGCTGAGAGTCTGGGTGTTCCTTCTGCCTGCCTTGAGATGGGCCACCTTTCCAGGTGCCGGGGGTACACTGGCCACCACAGGGGCCCACATAGCCTCTAGGGCTGAGGACCAGCCACCAGAAGTTTCCCATCATGCATTTGGCTGGATGGCACGCTCCCTTGTTGCTGATGCAGCTTCTGATTGAGGCTGATTAGGAAACAGTTTTCTGGGCCGTCTGCCTTGCAAGACAAGAGAAGGGCCTGTCCAGGCTCATTAGTGATTGAAGCCTTCAGCTCCAGCATGCAGCTGCAGGTCGCGCTCGCCAGCCCGAGGAGAGTGCGTTTGGAGCCTTTCTGTAAATAGGGGTTCAGCCGTGTGGCCCAGGCGGGGCGCCTCCATCCCCTGTGAGAGCACGTGTCACCTCAGGCCTGGACCAACAGCCTCGCTTAGGCCGTCCGAATTACTCTCGCTCGTCTTAGCTCCTTTCAATGCTCATTGCAAAAGGATATTTTATTTGCGTCTGTGTTCGCTCACAAACATTTCATAAGTTAATTAGTTGTGTTATTAGCCAGTGGTAAATAGGCCTAATTTGTTAGCTTCGGGTGTAATTAAGAATCTTGCCACGGCAGACCTTGCAATTCCTGAGAAACCTCAAAGCATCATCTACATACATTTGTCAAATCACCCGAACCGCCTCGCTTTTATTTACTGTTCCACTTTGGAGTCTAAATGTAATTATGGACTCATTAGGTGAAGTCTAATAATTTTGATCTTACAGATGCCAAATCTAAATTAATGGAAGTTTCCATCATATATGTAGCTCGATGCATGATGTTTCCCATCATGCATTTGGCTGGATGAATCAAGTTTCCCATCATGCATTTTGTTGGATGAATCAAATTTCCATCATGCATTTATTTGACTGGATGATTGACATTTCCCATCATGCATTTGGCTGGATGAATGAAGCTTTTCATCATGCAATTAGCAGTATGTATAAAGTTTTCCCCATGCCTTAAGCTGGATGATTGACATTTTCCATTGTGCATGTGGCTGGATGAATGAAGTTTCCCATCATGTCTTTGGCTAAATGAATGAAGTTTCCCATCATGCCTTTAGCTGGGTTATTGACATTTTCAATCATGCTTTTGGGATACTCTTAACTTTACGGCATGAACGTGGACACTGAGAAGGACTTTGAGAGGCCTTTTCACTCAGACCTTGCAGAATAAATTGTACCCAGGGGGCGGCTTCCTTAGCCAGTCTATGAGTCAGCAGCGGCAGAGGGAGGGGACAAGGCAGACACAAGCTTAGCGGAGCCTGCCGCACTTCTGTGCATCACTTGGAGGATGAGACAGACAGTCTCTCATCCACCGGAGAGATTAGGATAGCTTGGCCACACTGCACCCTTGAGCCACCAAGTCTTTGTTCTGTTGGTCTTTTAGCTTTGCTAGACGGAGGGAGAAACCAAGAGTAGGTTTCTAGGCTGGGAGATTTTAGCAGTGGGTGCAACTGTATGCTTCCAGCCCGGGACTAGAACTCTCCAAGCTAACTCGGGCTGCTGGGCGGCTTTCTTACCTTGATCTAGGTTTCATTTGCAACTGTTTTTACTGACCCCACCCAAGAATAATAACAGTAGTAAGAGCAATCCTTGGGGCAGGCAGGGATCCAGATGCTCCCCATCTTGTTCTCCTTGCACCCGCAGGGAAGGCATGGTGAGGTGCTATTCTGATGCCCTCTCCGGATGAGAGGTCTGAGGTACAGAGAGGGTGTGCCTCTCTCCTGCAGCCACACAGCCAGAGGGCAGAGCAGCTTCTCTGTGGCGTCCCTCCCTGCCCTTGCGTGTCCCTGAGTGTGTTGGGTACAGGTCTGCACAGACCCTAGACACCGAATTTCATATCTGTCATTGCCTCGTAACCTGGGAACGAAGGAAGAGCTACGAATGTTCCTAGACCTTCTCAGCAACAGCAAAAGGATGGTCTGGCGTAGGCTGAACAGCAGAGGGAATTTCGGTCCGTTCGGTTACTTCGATGTCTTACAGTTCCCACATAATCCTTCTCGGTCAGATGAGGAGTGCGTCCTGCCAGCTGCTGTGCTCTCAAGAGGCGCCTGAGGGCCAGTGGCCGGGCGGCCAGGTCACCGGCGCGCCGTGGGCTGGGGCCCATTGCCGGTCCTGAGGCCGCACGCTGAGGCCCACTGCCGCCCTCCGTGTGGTTCCTGTGCGTGGCTGCACAGTGCGGGGCTCTGAATGCTGGTGATGTGCACTGTGCGTGAAAGAAGCCGTCCTCATCTTTCTGCCCACTTTCCTCCGGCGGCCGGAAACTCGGGCGCAGCCCGGCTCTGCCTTGGGGGTCTGGGAGGCGAAGGGAGGCGGTCTGTGGCAGGGTGTATTTGCCATGGTGTTCGCCAGAGGTCAGGCAGCTGGCTCCTGGAGTTCTGGGCACTGGAGCTTTCCATCACCGGGGTCTCCCATTGTGCTGCCCCACCCACATCCCAGCTCTTGCCAAAGGAACTATAGCAGAGTCTAGTTCCTTCTTTAATGTCTCCTGGTCTGGAGTGAGCCACAGCGTAGCTGTCCCTGCACCTGGTCTGAATTGAGCCACAGAGTAGCTGTCTGGGGCTCCATGTGGGTGAGGACCGGGCTCTGAAACCTGGGAGACAGCCCGTGAGACCCTCTCTGTCCCGTGGCCTTGGGCACTCTGGTCCCTTCCGTGAGGAGCCCTGCTCTTCAGTGTCTCTTCCCTGGTGATGCTGAATCGATGGGCCCGGCTGCATCATTAGCAGCTGGCGCTGCTCCAGCAGCCGTTTGTAACTCGTCCAAATGCAGGTGATTGCTGGGTTCTCTGTAGCACTCTGCATGTCAGCTGATTTTATTCTAAAACTGGCTCATTGCTGCTGGCGTGCAAGGCTGTAGAGTATGTGGTGGCTGCCTCCCAGCCTTCTGTTCTTCCTGATGTATTTATGTCCACATGTGAGCTGATGGGGCAGGGAGAGAGGCACAGACAGACAAAGAAACAGAGTCAGAGAGACACATACACACGGTGTGTCGGGGGAAGAGAGACAGAAATGCAGAGAGACAGGGAGAGAGGCTCGGCTGGGCACGGGGACCGTGGGAACCTGGCTTTCATGCTTTTCCCCTCATAGCATCCTTGCTGGGTGTTGGCGGAGGGTGGGCGCTTTCTCCCTGGGCACCCCGACCTCAGCCGCCCTGACCCCTGGGCTGAGGGCCAGCCTGTGTCTGTTTCCAGTTGTGTTTTTTTCTTTGGCCCTTGAATCCTCCCCGACCCTGTGGCTCTGTATTCGGTCCTGGGCCATGTGCTGCCCCTGGAAACCATGCTGAGCATGACAGTCACAGGTGGAGGGCAGAGCTCAGGGAGACCAGGGAGCTGGGAAGAGCCAGCCGAGGTCGGTGGGCATTCAGAACCGGCTTGGCGGGTCTCTCTCTCTCGCTCTGGGGATGCCAGCCGCTGCCCAGAGGACCAGGACACTGTGGCGTGGGTTCAGGGTTCACAGAGGGGAGTCAGGGTGGCAGCCTCGTTTCCTGCAGGGCTGGTACTAGAAGCAAGGCATCTGGCCCAGAGGCCAGAGGCATGGAACGCTGGGCACTGGGCAGTGTTAGGGCCTGGCAAGTGGTTTAGGCTTAGAAGCCATGGTCCGTGAGCCAGGCTCAAAATTAAGCTTTATCCCGTAAAAGCTGTTGATCTTAGAAAAGTCACTCAACTTCCCTGTGCCTGTGTCTTCACTATAAAATGTATCTTAAAGGTTATATGTCATTTCTAGTGCAGAGGATGGATGGACGAATGACATGGAACACTGGATGCAAGGATGCTTAGTGCCAGGCCTTGTACAGAGTAAGGCGCAAAAGTACTAGTAGTTGTCGAGAGGATGGTGATGGCGGCCGCAATGGTGATAATGGTGGTGGAGGTGGTGATGATGGTGGTGGTGGTGGTGGTGGTGGTGGTGGAGGTGGTGATGATGGTGGTGATGGTGATGGTGGTGGTGGTGGTGATAATGATGGTGGTGGTGGTGTTGGTGGAGGTGGTGGTGATGGTGGTGGTGGTGGAGGTGGTGATAATGATGGTGTTGGTGGAGGTGGTGATGATAGTGATGATGGTGGTGGTGGTGGAGATGGTGATGATAGTGATGATGGTGGTGGTGGTGGAGGTGGTGATGATAGTGATGATGGTGGTGGTGGAGGAGGTGGTGATGGTGGTGTTGGTGGAGGTGGTGATGATAGTGATGATGGTGGTGGTGATGGTGGTGGTGGTGATAATGATGGTGGTGGTGGTGTTGGTGGAGGTGGTGATGATGGTGGTGGTGGTGGAGGTGGTGATGATGGTGATGGTGGTGGTGGAGGTGGTGGAGGTGGTGGTGATGGTGGTGGTGGTGGAGGTGGTGATGATAGTGATGATGGTGGTGGTGGTGGAGGTGGTGATGATGGTGGTGTTGGTGGTAGTGGTGATGATAGTGATGATGGTGGTGGTGGTGGAGGTGGTGATGATGGTGATGATGGTGGTGATGATAGTAATGGTGGCCGTGAAGGTGGTGGAAATGGTGGAGGTTGTAGTGATAGTGGCAGTACTGGGCGATATGTGGCAGTGGTGGTAGAAATGTTGTGGTTAAGAGCCGGGCCCCCAGCACAGCATGGGGCCAGAACAGTAGGAAGCTCTCCTCTGCCCCCTTCGGGTACATTAGTGCGTAAGACAGAGCTGTGATTGCTTGCATATGCAGGTGCCCAGTCTTTCCCCTGGGTCACCAGACACTGTTGGATTTGGGGGACCTAGTCTTTCTGGTCCTGCCTGCTGGGAGCTCAGCATGGCTCCTGGCTCCTCCAGGCCAGCCTGGTTCTTGCGTTTGCAGGTGGGGGCTGTGGGGCCTCCAGCAGGATGGGCCTGGCCATGCTGGGTGGGACTGTGGCGTTCTTCCCCCACCCCCGCCCACACAGCACCCCTGCCTCTCTTCCCCGCCTCTCCATGCCCCTGGGGTATGGTGCATATGCTGTGGGCACTGTCCAAAACCAAGCACTCAGAAGGCCCCGAAGTGAGTCTGCGTCAGAAAGAGAGATTGAACGGAATGTCTCTGGACATTTTATTTTGATTAAAACATTAAAGTGCACGGCAGCTCTCATGGAAATTGTAAATCTTTACTGGAGGAAAATGAGAAACCAGGACCGACGTGAAATAATGGCTTGCAATGCCTCCTTGATTTTACATGGGAAACGGCGTGCCGTCGCTGCCAAATTAATTTTTGGAAAATGAGTTATTGACTGCAGTTATAATTTATTACTAATAACAGACTATGTTTGTAACCTGGGCCTGATGGGGTAGTTAGCAAAGCAGGGGAGAGGAATAATACGGGTGAGGGAGGGTGGAAGGGAGGCCCCCAGGAGGGGAGGAAGCCCAGGGCACCTCAGGACAGACCTGACCGGCTCCTGGTGACACATAACGTAATCCTGTGACGCTCTGAGAGCTGAAGTGCGTTCTTCAGGGCCCTCCGTGTACCCTCCAGAGATTTAAGTGACTTGGCAGAGCATCGTTTAGCAGCAGAGGCTGGAGGCCACAGTGCCCAGGGCTTCCCAGGTGGCCCTTTCTCCTGTTTGCCCACCAGCACGGCCATTTGGCTGTCGCCCTGCGGAGGGTGCTGTGCAGGGAGCCTGTGCCAGAGGTGGCTCTGGTTACAGCAGTGACTAAAGCAAGAAGGGGGGCGGGTTCTGGGCTCTGCTCAGGGCGCCTTGGAGGCGCGCTGGCTTTGGTGTCTGAGCTGACACTCCCTGCAAAGCTGGGGACCTCGAGAGAGCCCTTGACCACAGTCTCCTCATCTGCAGATCTGCAGGATGGGCACAGTGACAGCCCCCGTTGCTTCTGGAAGTCAGGGAACAACGAGAGAGAGAGAGAGAGAGAGAGAGAGAGAGAGAGAGAGAGAGAGAGAGAGAGGAAGAAGGAGAAGGAGAAGGAGAAGAGAATATGACTATGGAGATGTTTGGAGATCTGCAGACCTACCCTGAATTTCAGGGCGGGCCTTCTAGTTCCTCCAGGTGGCCTTCATCTCACTGGCGCTCCTTGCTTAGCCAAGCATCCATTTTGTTGGTCTGATCAGCCCAGTGAGGTCCGGGCAGCTCCAGGCACAGTCTGACCCATGAATGCTGCAGCTGTAGGTGTGAAATGTGTCTGTCATCTGGCGATTTTGGTTATCTCACCGTTAAGATTCTGGTGTGTGAGGCAATAATATTTAGAAAGCGTTTATCTTTGACAACTAATATTTTAAAACATGAAGTCTTCTTCCAGCTTAAACTGATTTAAATACTTACATTTAACCAGAGAGTTACGAATGGTTATGTTATAATCTATTTTACTGGGCATTTACACAGTGATAACACATAGTGATCACGGGTGCTCTTCTGTGGCGGCCATGGAAGGAGGACGCTGGGAAGGAGGACGCTGGGCAGGTGCTCTTCCGTGGCGGCCATGGAAGGAGGACACTGGGAAGGAGGATGCTGGGCAGGTGCTCTTCCGTGGCGGCCATGGAAGGAGGACGCTGGGCAGGTGGGGCGGGAGGTCGCCTCAGCCCTAGTCATCAACCGCGACCTGGACTCTGTCCGGGGCTCCCGCTGCCTCTGGCGACTCATGCAGGATAGAAACAGCCAGGTCTCCGCCTCGCTGGGCCCGCAGGTCGATGTCCTCAGTGAGGTGGCCCTGGGGGAGCAGCACCCCTCCAGGGGATGGCTGCCCCTAGGCTCCCATCTGGGCGTGGTCTGCACAGCCAGGCCTCAGAAAGCGGGGCCTGCAGCTGGAGCTGTTTTGGAGGAAGTTGTCATCCCCTGCCCCCCCAAAACAGTTCCGCCTGGGAGAGTGTCAGGGTGAGGGACAGGCTGCGGGAGGCGGCTCCGCGGGAAGTCGCGGGGGACGAATTCACTCCTACTGCAGCTCCTGGGGGAGGCGCCTGGGCGTCCCGCTCCGTCCCCCTTCCCTCTCACTTTTTTATTTTATTGCCGTTTTTTGACATCAGAAGAAATTGAAACCCTGTTTAGGTTTCATGGCTTCACATTTCAGAAGTCGGTGCTGCAGCCAGGAGCCGGGATGCGTTTAATTTATGCCGCGCGACCCCCCCTTCCTAATCCCGCAGCCTTCCACCGAAGGGGTCTGCTGGGACGCAGGGGAAAGTGCTAAGATGTACATTTTCGTTCTCTTTTTATGGGAACCACTTATCAGGCACAAAAGGCCATAAAACCAGGTGTGATGAGATTGGATCGAGAGGATGGGCCTGGTTAGGGAATGAACCATTTGACGTGACTCAGCGGGGCTCTCAGAGGGGCCCCGGGAAGAGCGAAGGGGCAGAGGCCCAGGTCCCGGACCAGATCCTGACAGACGGGCTGAGCCCTCAGCCCGTGGGCGTGACCCTGGGCTTAGAGGGCACGATGTTTCCCACCTGGGCTGGGACTCTCTTCTCCTCCCACTGATACAGTGAGCAAGGAGTGGGTGAGACTGGCCCCCAACTTCTTGCTGGTAGAAAGGACCAAGTGACAGCCTCACATTTGAATATTTCAGGGTTTCCATCTGTGACTGTTTTTTTGTCTGTTTAGTTGTTAATCCTCACCTGAGGATATTTTTCCCATTGATTTTTAGAGAGTGGGAAGCAGGGGAGAGACAGAGAGAAACACTGACAGAGACCCATCCACTGGTTGGTTCCTGCGTGAGTCCCACCCAGGGCCGGGGATCCAACCTGCGACCCTTTAGTCCACAGGCCGACGATCTAACCACTGAGCAAACAGGCTAGGGCTGCTGTTTGGTCTTCATGAGCGTCTATGACTATGTGTGCCAGGTCCAGGAACAGACTCAGACCCACGGGCACCTCTGGCGACGAGGAAGGCACTTCGTATAGGGTGGAAGGAGTTAGTGGGGTGACGGAGTGGAGGAAACAGGGACGCAGCCTGGTGGAGCAACGTAAAGGTGTGTCCGTACCACACACCCTCACCTAGACAGAGTGCAGATGGACATGCGAAAAGTGCACCCTGGAACTTCTAGAGCGAATCGTGGCCGAACTGTGAGGTACTTGGCAGTGAGGCGGCTTTCATCTGACACAACACAAACCCAGAAGCCCCCAAACACCAGAACAATCAACTTGCCTCCTTACAAATAAAAACCTGGGCACAAAACCATGATCACCACGCAAGTCAGAAGGACAGCTGCGCTGTGCTGGTCTGTCCCAGCCCAGAGAGCCTACACACCTGCCCGGTGGAGACAGCCCCGCCTGGGAGGGACGCGGGCGGAGGCAGGAACGAAAGTCCCCGGAAGAGGAGAGACAGCCAAGGGGGAGGAGGTCGGAGGCCGTCATACCGATTGCCTGTCTCCATCAGAAGTTCCACGGGGCCGGGATGTCACCTTTTGGTTTCCTCATCCTCCCCACACCACCACCACCCCTGGCCAAGAACAGTACCTGGCACATAGTAGGTTCTCAATAAACATTTGCTGACTGGAGGCACCCAAAGCTGTGCAGCCTCCAACCCAGCCACTCCCCTGTGGGATTCGCCGTCACGTGGACTCCCCGGGCTGCCAGGAGAGGGGGGCGCAGGGCTGCTCATGCAACAAGCACTAGAACAACCTTGGTGTCCCCCGGGGGGTTGATGCAAATGCTGGCCTCCCCTGGATATTGTTAAAAAGCATGATGCACGCTTTACTAACCTGGCTGTCAAAGAGATATCACTAGATTTCTGAAGAAGGTGCCACCCTAGCTGGTTTGGCTCAGTGCGTAGGACTGTTGGCTTGCAGACGGAAAGGTCCTGGGTTCGATTCTGCTCAAGGGCATGTACCTCAGTTGCAGACTCCTCCCTGGCCCAGGCCCTCATGTGGGAGGCAACCAATCGATGTGTTTCTTTCACATCGATATTTCTTTCTGTCTTTCCCTCTCTCTCCCATTCTCCCTAGAAATCAATGGAAAAATATCCCCGAGTGAGGATTAAAAAAAAAAAAAAAGAAAAAAGGTACAAAGCAAGTATTTATAAGGGTACGTTTGTGTACAGGAAAAAAATAGAAAGCATGTGTACTCATATTTGTCTGAGAATGCATGATTATCTGAGGCAGCTCACCCGGGAGCGTGGGAGCATTCATTCATTCTAAGGACAGACGCGTGTCTGGATTTCGAAGCGCAGGCAGACAGTTCACGCTTCTACATTTTTTGAAATCTGAATAATTGACAATGGAGGCATCACCTGCTAAAATTTACATTGATTGGGAAGGACATGCACAGAGCCACGTCCCGTGTATGTAACTCACACATGCAAAACACCCAGAGTCAAAACCGTTGAAACGTGTGTGAAGCATCTTTGGCATTTTCTGTGATAATTGTCCTGAATCGATGTAAATTACGTGCGCATTATTGAACGCACAAGCCGCTGGAAAGAGAGGTTCGGCTTTGTTTTCGCGGTGCTAATGAGACGCTGGCTGCTTGCGAGTGAAATGGTTTGTGCATGTGTTTGCTGTTCGGTGCGGAAGCTTGTTGGTCTCTGACCGCGGCCTGTGTGTTTCCGTGTGGATGAAGTGGCTGTGCAGCAGGTGGAGACGTGTTTCCTTGTGAGAACTTTGGAACCCCTTTTCCTAGTAGCTCTGTGCGAAGCGGGCCACGCACCCTCGTTTCCACAATGTCCCTCCTATCAGAGGGACTTGGAGTCCCACTATTTCCACTCATAAACTTTCCTATCAGTAGAACGACTTGCATTGGAAACAGCCGGGGAGGGGAACATCACAAGCATTCAAAACACGCACCTAAGGCCACCCGTGAACCTTCTGGACGGCCAGGCCTGCCTCTTCTCGTCAGCAGTCCAGTGCTCCCGGCACTGACCCCGCCGGAGGCTGGCGACGGTGGTGTCTGCCCGGCTCCCGCTGAGTGAGTGCTGGGGACAGAGCGGAGGAGAGGCCAGCTTTCGGGACAGCAAGAGCATCCGAGGGGCAGAGCCTGCATGTAACTGCCTTCCACAGGGAGCCCTTGCCATCAGGCGGGCGGCAAACCTGGGCAGGTGTGGTGACTGTGGGGACCTGGAGGGAGGCCGCGTGGAGCATCTGGTGGCATCCTTCCTCTTCTCAGCTGTCCACCCCAAGTTCTCTGGACACAGTGTTCTGCAGTGGCAGTGGTAGGGCCTGCAAGACAGCTCCGCAGGAGGACCCCGTGGCCCAAACCTCGCCGTGGAGGGACAAGTGGAGGGAGCTGGCTGGAAGCTGGGAAGCTCAAGACTTAAATGGGCAATTGAAATTGGGACTCAAACATTTTGTTTTGTTTTGTTATTATATGTTTATTTCTAGTCTGCAGAGGCAAAACTTTTTAAAGGAAAGAAATGGTGGGAAAAAGATACAGAGGCAAGGAAGCATTGAACAGACTGTCAAACTACATCAGGAAGACAGGGGAGGTTGGGCGAGGGGGGCTGTAAGAGACCAACCGAAGGACTTGTACGCATGCATATAAGCACAACCAACGGATACAAGGCACTGGGGGAGGGGGAGGGGGAGGGCGGCAGGTGAAGGCATGTACTGGGGGGTAGGGGAGGTCGGGGGGAGGTCAATGGGGGAAAAAAAGAGACATATGTACTACTATTTGTAATACTTCAAACAATAAAAATAAATAAATAAATAAATAAAATTAAAAAAAAAAAAAAAGACCTAAGCGCGCACAGTAGACAGCACTGCCCACAAAGGCAGATGTTCTCAGCCTTCGGTTTCCCATCAGCGAAGGACAGAGCTGCTCCGTCCTGACCGAGGCCGTTGGGTTGAATGCCCGCAGGGCAAGGGCCAGGGGGAGTGCTCTCGGAGGCCTGTGGGATGTCCTTCATTGTGTCCTGGACAAGGGAGAGTCCAGCTCAGGTCAGGATTAGTTTGGATGTAGCCTGAGGTCATGTAGCCCTAGCAAATATCTGCTCCTCATTCATCACTCTTTTCTTCATCAGACCCTCCTGGGGTGGGGGTGGAGTGATAGTGAACTTGACCTGTGCCCCTTGTCATCACTGAGGTCACTGTCTTTGGTATCTTGAGCCTCTGCTTTCTCTTCAGCTTTTGGCCTGTGCCTCTCTGTTATCCTTGGATCAGGGGTGTGTACCGCAGTGGGCTTGTTGAGTCTTAAGGGTCAGAGCTGTGCATAGGACACGAGGGAGGGCATGGGCAGGAAGGGGAGGGCCCTCGGGGGTAAAGGGCAGCTGACCACGGGGTGGCAGTGTGTGGTAGGGGTCAGATGGCAAGTGGCTGCACCCTCGGATGAGGTCTCATCCCCAGCGTCCGACTCGGCAAACCTCCCCCACCCTGTGCTAGTCTAACAGCACCTGATTAGTCTAACAAACCGTCTGTGGGGTAAGCAGACACCTCGCTTTATTCCTGGGAGGGCTGCTGAGAAAAGCAAAAACCAACCAAGGAGCAAAACAGAAGGTGAGAGCAACTCAGAGGTGAGTGCAGTGCCCAGGGCAGAGTCGCAGGTGGGGTCTAGAACATTCCGTGCCGCAGCCCTTCCACCTGTCCAACCGGATGCCCAAAGACGAGCGTCTTCAAAGACAAGTGATCACCACGTTCAGTGCTCAGCTGTCCTCAGACCTCGGTAGGAAGATCGGGTTTTCTTTTTCTTCCTGGAACTTTCTAGAGTGACGTCCCTGCAGAGCCTCTGGAGACAGATGGTACTGAGGTTGGTGGGCTCCCAGCTACAGAGGGCCTTGCTCTGGAGTGGGAACCCCGCCGAGGCCGCCGCTCTTGCCGAGCGTGTGTCCAGTGTCTTGTTTACTTGCCATTTGTTTCTCTGTGGTTTGATGGCTCTGCGCGTGGGAGGGGCAGATTGACAGGCCTACGGCTGTCTTCCAGTGGGTGGCTGATCACTCATTGATGTGCACATTTGGCCAGTCATCCAACATTTATTAAGCATCTATTTTGTGTCAATCACACAGTTGGTTTAGAGCAGATTTAAAGATGAGAAGTGTGGCGTCTGCTCTTAGGGAGCTCGCAGATACATAATGAGGCATTAGATGTGTCATGCTGGAGTGGAAATATGCATGCCTCGTTGTAGAGCGCAGGAGGACCGTGAGGTCGGCACTCCATAGTGCTTGGGGGCGGGCTTGCAGCGGGCAGGGTGCTGGGCCTGCTTCCAGGAGTGGGGACTGTGGGCAGACGGGGGCAGATACCGGGAACTAGAAATGTCCGGTGTGGAGGTGGGGGGTTGGGAAAGCCCGCAGCCCGGCCCAGCCAGGTGCAGAGAGGACTGTCATCCGGGGGGGCGGGGGGGGGGGAGTGACTATGGCCAGAGGAGTCTGTGGGTCCCCACGGAGCACCATGGCCCAGTAGGTGCACGACAGACAAAATGCTGAAGTTTCTCTTCCAGGGAGGAGAGATGCATCAGCCAGGAGTGAGGAGCAGACAGAGTGGAGGGCAGAGCAAGGACAGCGTTAAGAGCCGTGCACAGCGCCCCAGAGGGGAGGGGCCCGAGCTCAGTTTCGGGGAGCAGTGGGGAAGTTACTCCAGAAAGAGCAGGTGCATAACGCTGCACCCCAGGCTTGATCTGAGGGGTAGGGGGTCCGGGCAGTGGAGAATCCTAGAGGACAAGGTACCGACGGGGAAGGGAGGGGTGAGACTCTAACCTGCAGGGGGTGAGGTGCCACGGAAGGGCATGGAGGGTCCAAGGTCAGTGCCCAATGGAAGTGCTGGCTTATGGACCAGAGATGCTGACTCTAGTTGGCCCACGTGGTCACTGGCCCGATGGAACTGGGGGAAGGACGGTCTCAGACTAGAACCTGCATTTGAGTTATTTCAGAAACAAAGGGTCTCTTTTTACCAGGTGCTTTGTGGTCAGCGTGGGCTTGGCTTTTACATTTTTAAGACCTTTTAGGCATGAAAAATGCAGGTGCCTTGCAAGATTCCTAGTGTACGCTCAGCCTGTGCACGCCCCCACCCTGGGTCGCAGTGAGCAGAGCAAACAGAACTCGGACGTGCCGGGTCTCCTCCTCCCTGCCCTTCAACAAAAGGCACCTGCCCTTGTCATGAAAAACCGCCTTCGTGTGCACACAGGCCAGCGTCCCCATGGCCTCGCAGAGGGGTCGCTCTGCCAGGTGAGGCGTGGCTTCCGACGCCACGCGGAATGGGGTAGCGGCCGAGGCCGCACATCCACGCCCCGCGCGCGCGCACAGCTCTGCTCTTCCTCTCGGCACGCAGAGCTCCATCCCAAGCCTGTGTTTGTTCAAGGTTATGTTTGCCTAGAACTAATTAAAGCCATTTGTATCAAATGACTGGAATAACCTCCCTTTTGGAAAGAAAATAACGGAAAGAAGCTGCTTAAAAAAAAAAAAAAAAAGAAGTCCGAGTTAATTTCATCAACCGCGAGACGAGCCCTGCACCATTAGTTCTGTGGCGTCGAAATGTGAACGTAAGCCAGCCAGGTGAGGTCTGCATTTCCATACGCTAGTAGGTTAGCCGGCGGCCGCCGGTGCTGGGGAGGCCTCAAAGGCGGCTGTGGTCCCGTGTGCCCAGGGCTGGGCAAGGTTCCGTGAAATCGCCTGCTTCAGTCACGTTCTGGCAGAAGAACCCAGTGCACTTCTGTGCGTCGGGCAGACACGTCCGTCATGCAGATGGGTCAGGTTAGGATGCATGGACCGCAAATCGTGATTCATATCGAGTTTAAAATAGATGCTTATTCCTCTTCAATGAGATCCCTCCTGAGGCTGTCCTGGTGCCAGGCCCAAAGACACTGAGCAAGGCTCCCAGCGGCCCTCGGACTTGACGCCCACATACCCTCCTGAGTGCTTTCCTCCCTTCCAGGCAGCACAATGCAGGCACGTTTCGTAGGAGGTGTGTGCACTCACACGGGAGACTCGGGGACCCGTGAAGGGCCTAGAATATTCAGGAGGGCGGTTTGATGTAAGACAGGAAGTAGACACACACGCGCGCAGACAGATGCGCTTAGATTCACTGCTGCGTCCGATGGGTTGATGGATGGATGAGCGACGATGCCGTGGGAGCAGTGGATGGTCTTTCCCAAAGTAGGCGGAGGAAACTGTCCAGTGTTCCCCATAAAATCGTCATGAAAGAATGAATGCAACCCCAACTCTTCAGAAGACCCAGCTGGACGAGCAAGCCGTGCTGTACAGAAGGAGAGCAGGACCCAGGAGGCTGCGTTGGCACAGGCGGGGAGGAGGGTCTCCTTCTGGGCAGGGGCCCTCTCTGCTTGCTCAACCACAGGCACACCCTGCGTAGTGGGTGAGGCTGGTTGAGGATGTGTGTGCCCCAGGGACTGCTGGAATCCTGTCCCATGAGCACCCCCATCGCAGACACTGTGTGCGGCACTGTATGCCTCGTGTCTGCCCGTAGCTGGAATCTCCCCTGTGGCCGTGGACTGAATGTTCGTGCCCTTCTCCTCTAGTTCCCAATGGGGCGATCCTTGGAGGTGGGCCCTTTGGGAGGTGATTAGGGTTAGAGGAGGTCAGGAGGGGAGGGCCCCTGGGATGGGATTCGTGTCCTAAGAGGAGACACCCCGAGAGCTCTCCCCCTCTGCCATGTGAAGGCACAGCGAGAGGCGGGTGTCTGCACCCCAGAAATGGAGCTCTCACCAGAATCCCACAGCGCCAACACCTTGACCTCGGGTGAGGAATAGACACCCATGGTTGAAGCTGCCCGCTCCGTGGTGTTTTGGTATGGCAGCCCAGGGGGCCATTTTTCCTCATTCTGTGGGGAAACTGAAACTCAGAGAGGGTAAGAGCGTGCTCCCATGCTTCAAGGCGGTGGGTGGCAGAGCTGGGTTGATTCCCAGGCCTGGTTCCCAACCTCGCCTCTGCGCTGAGCTCGACACTCATCTGGTCCCGGGGGTGGGAGGAGGGGGAGAGGTGGCGACTCTCTCACCCTCCCTGATGCCTGACCCTCCCAGGCCAGGTCTCTGACCGAACCCCACAGCAGCTCCCTCCTCCCAGGCCGTGGCTCCATGGCGGGGGAGGTCCCAGCCCGTCCAGAGAACTGGAGAGTCGATCTCAAGCACGGGGACCAGGGACAGCGTGGATCCTCCAGACTGGGGGCTGCCGGCCCAGTTCCACGGCGGGCAGCGTGTGTGTGAGCAAGCGGGTGCCTGAGCCCTGACCTTCCCTGCCCTGGGAATGCACCGGACCCAGGGGCCCAGCGGCGAGGCTCGCCTTCAAAGCACCGCTCGTAACACGCACACTCACTGGTGGCAACCCGTGTTCCAGAACTCAGCCTTACAAACCTCACTTTACACGTCAGTTGCTTTAATATTGAATCCTTTTTTTTTATTTTTTTTTTACAAAAACGTTTCTCTTCTGATAAAATGGAATAATGTGATTTAGAGTAGAATATATGCAATCATGCGTTTCTCGTCCATGTATCGGTGAAGACTATATGAAAAGGTACTTGGAGTAAGGTGGAAATCCGAAGCTGTGACTACTCAGGCTGAGGCAGCTGAGGTATTAAGTGCGCTGAGGCCGCAGCACTTAATTCCAGTCTCACAATGTGCCTAAGAATAGCACAGCCCCTCCTGAGTCCCTTTCTTCCCTGAACGAATAGTAGCAGCTGAAAGCGGCCTTGAGAACCGTCTGCAGTGTGAACGTGAGAGGCAGTCATTTTGACTGTATGTAAAAGCACTACATACTATGCTACATATATTATGGATGACGTTATTTACAGCCAAATTTCATATGCCATTGTCTTTATATTTTTTCAGCTTCTACTGCTTCCTTGCAATGTACAAATGGGGGGCGGGGGACGAAAGAGGGGTGACAGTTCTAACTGAGCCCGGCCTGACCTTGGCTCCCTGACTGGTCCCATCTTGGCCCTCACAGTGCCCGGGCACCTGGGGTTCAGAGTTGGGTCACAGATGACTCAGCTCCTGGACTTGGCACTTGCTATGCCTCATCCCCATATGACATCCCTACCGCCTGGTCCCAATCCCTTCCCATCTTTGGGGTCTCACTTTAATGCCACTGTCCCAGAGTCTCTGTCAGCGTGGGTACGAGCCACCTGCCCAGCTCCAGAGGGCCTCACCGGGGTGCCCCTGGCCACAGGGTTGGTGAGTCACTCACTACCGGCCAGACACAGCTCTCAGGCTGAGCCGAGAGCAGGGCACATATTTTTGGCCAAAAGAGGAAGCAACAGTTATAACCCTATGTCTTCGGGAAGGACTGATGTTGCCAGGCACAGCGGCGGACACCTCTCTGCGGTGGGACCAGAGTGGCTGCCGGGGAACTCAGGGTGCCTGCACACCGACCACACAGGGGGCCCTCCCGCGATTAGTGCCGTGAAAGTGCTGTAGGCTGCCCGTGGCTGTTCCTAGCATGGTGAAATGTGGTTCAAGGCTCTACTCACTTGTTATAGATTATAGATGATTATAGAGTGTGGAGTATAGATTAGCAAAATCTTCATTAACCTCAAGATCAAAATTAAACATCTGTGACCCTTGCTCAACAACTTGGGTTTGAAGGTGGTCGTGTTGGAGGGTGGGACTCCGCCTGAACCTCCAGGGTCACGGGCTGGGCTCGCTAGGCCACACCGGCTGGAGGAGCCGAGGTGACCGCAGGGGCCCTGGGGGAGGGTGCTCCGAGGGGCACCTTCTTTGGACCTCTGTTGAGCGCATTTTCAAACTGAAAGAAAAGTTTGAACACCTACTTAAATGTTACAGATTTTGACGTTTTGGTATTTATAACGCAGGCCAGCCCCACCTCTGAGCATGGCTTGGTTTCTCACCGTGACCCCGGAAAAGGGACCACACAGGTTCTCCATCATGGCCACAGCAGGCGCAGCTCCTGCCCAGGTGGCCAGCTCCTGCCCAGGTGGCCAGCGCCCCAGACAGCGGCTCTGACAGTGGACTGCTCGCCCCTGCCCTTCAGCACAGACTTGCTTCTTCCCCCCGAGGAGAGGGTGGGGGTGTTCACAGGAGCCCCCCAGGACCCCCACGGTGTGACATTGACTCTGGTCAGTAGAGGCTGCAGGGCTGGGCTGACGTCTGCACAAGAGGGAACCAGGAGCCCCTCAGTGATGGCATCGCAGAGCGTGTCCCCACGGGGCGAGCGCCTGAGTCGCTGAGCACTTGAGTCAGGGAGAGGTGAGAGGGCTCTGGGTAGGCGCCCTGCTCCCCATGAAACAGTTCATGGAGGCTGGTTCTGTTCAGCCCGCTGGGCAGCCAGCAGGTGTGGATGCGGTAGTCAACCCGGAGCAGAGACACCGAGGAGGCCGGGCTCAGGGTGGGTCCGAGGGCCTGGCCTGGGGAACCGAGGTGGGCGGGAGGCCTGTCCTGTGCCGTGGGCTTCAGGTGGCAGGGGCTGTGGAGACTGCAGGTCCTGAGGATGAAGGTCTCCAGGCCAGTTTCCAAGTGAAAGCTCGTCTTCCCCAGAGCAGGTGTCCTGTGCCAAGAGGTTGCGGAGCCCGCTTCTCGAGGAAGGCCGGGCACATGCGCAGCCATGACGTGGCTCTCTCTAGCCCGTGGAACCCGCTGTGGTGCCCCTCATCACACTGTCCACGCCCAGCTGGTGGGGACGAGGACACTCAGCTACAGGCCCGCACCAGCCTTCCCCAAAAGCACTCCGAGGCCTCTCTCCAGCCTGTGGGACCCGCTGTGGTGCCCCTCATCACACTGTCCACGCCCAGCTGGTGGGGATGAGGACACTCAGCTACAGGCCCGCACCAGCCTTCCCCAAAAGCACTTCGAGGCCTCTCTTCATCAGCTTGCTCGTTCCTCGGAGCTGCTGAGATGTTGTTCATGCCTAGGTCTTGCTTTGCATTCATAATCCTGCTCAGGTAAGACAGGTGGCCGCGTCTCCCGGTGACACCTGGGCTCTGAGGCAGAGTTCTCAGGGGCCAAAGGCAGATTTGTGCGCGTGCACCTGCTGGGTTTGCACACACTGGGATGTGCACCCTCTGGGATGTGCACCCGCTGGGGTCTGCACCCTCTGGGATGTGCACCCGCTGGGGTCTGCACCCGCTGGGGTCTGCACCCACTGGGATGTGTACCCGCCGGGGTCTGCACCCTCTGGGATGTGCACCCACTGGGGTCTGCACCCGCTGGGGTCTGCACCTGCACCTGCTGGGATGTGCACCTGCTGGGGTCTGCACCCGCACCTGCTGGGATGTACACCCGCTGGGATGTGCACCCGCTGGGGTCTGCACCCGCTGGGATGTGCACTCTCTGGGATGTGCACCCGCTGGGATGTGTACCCGCTGGGATGTGCACCCACTGGGGTCTGCACCCTCTGGGATGTGCACCCACTGGGGTCTGCACCCGCTGGGATGTGCACCCGCTGGGACGTGCACCCACTGGGGTCTGCACCCGCTGGGATGTGCACCCGCTGGGGTTTGCACCCACTGGGATGTGCACCCGCTGGGATGTGCACCCGACGGGGTCTGCACCCATTGGGATGTGCACCTGCTGGTGTCTGCACACACTGGGATGTGCACCCGCTGGGATGTGCACCCGCTGGGGTCTGTACCTACTGGGGTCTGCACCCTCTGGGATGTGCACCCGCTGGGGTCTGCATCTGCTGGGGTCTGCACCCCACTGGGATGTGCACCCGCTGGGGTCTGCACCCACTGGGGTCTGCACCCACCGGGATGTGTACCCACCGGGGCATGGGCCTCAGGGCCTCGAGCTTTGCTGTTTCCACTCCAACAACTCCAGGCCCCTGTGAAGGCAACGGTTTGTTAAAGCTCCGAGGAGAACTCCGGGAAGATGAAAGGCCTGAAGGTGAGAGGGGAGCCTTCCTAACTGTCTGCACTGAAGAGGCTGTGAGATAAAAGGCAGCACACCAGGGTCTATTGGTAGAAGGAAAAATAGTGGAAATAGACCTCGTTCAAGACCCAGAGAAGCGGGAGTGGGTGAGCGCGGTCAGACACCGGTGGGGGCAGGAGGCATGCAGGCTGGCGTCCCCAGGAACTCTGTCCCTGCTGTGGGGCCGCCCACATCTGTGGCCTTGGCAGACGAGGCACAGCACTCACCCGCCCCCTGGAGGGGTTCACGCCCGCGGAGCAGGAGACAAGAATGTGCTGTTGGTGGCAGAGGAGGGAGGCAGGCCCCGATCAGGGAACGATACACTTTGGGGCAGTTTCTGTCCCCGTCTCGAAGCAGCCTGGTAGGCAGAGGTTTTTATTATAAACAGACGACTTACGTTTTATGTCACCTTTAGAAAAGTCACAATGCTGACATTTTGCTTGTTCGTTTTCTGCCTACATACATCAGCTTTTCTTCCGTTCTAGCTAAGCAGTGGATTTAGAGAAATCCATTTATCTATTGCCTGTAATCGCTACAAACCCATCATCATCATAATAGTCTTGTCTTTGTACGTGTGTGTGGGAAGCGGGCACAGATGGAGGGTCCCTGAGCCCCTGGTGCCCGCTCCCATCACAGCCGGCAGCACTGCCTGGTGTGCGCTCCCCAGCGCCCCGAGGATCCCTCCTCTCAGCCCCCTAGCCCTGTGCTCCCAGCAGGACTGGACAGTGACCGTGTCCAAGGATGGGGGCCTGGGCGCTGTGCTGGGCTCCCCTCACTCAGCTGCAGCCAGGGCTCCCTAGCACCCTGTCAATCCCAGGCCCCAGCGCCCCCCAGGCCTCTCTGGGGCTGGCTGTGTCTTTCTAGCCTCTCCCCTCCTTTGGCACCTGGGCCAACAGCTTGTGCCCTTGACCCCTCGGGCAGCGTGAAGGCTGGGCTCCAGCCACTTTCCCCAGGACCCCGTCCCCTCCGTGTTTCAGCTCGTTCAGAGGCTCTGAAAATCAATGCATTCTTCAAGCCTCATTTAGAGCCGCAGACAGTGGGCCTGAGTGTGTCATCTCTATTATCTCAAACATAAATTGTATTTTCCCTTATTATCACAATTCTCCGAGAAGCCCGTGCTGCTTAAACGGACAGATAATCGTAGCCCTCCCCAGAGGCCGGCCTCTCACCTGGAGCAAAGCGCACCACGTCTGCTTTCCTTCTGTGTGAGCGAGGAGGTTGTCCTGCTCGCCACGGCCTTGCGGAAATTATTTTAAGGTGGTGCTTACGGTGAGACCGCTGGACTAAAATGCCGCCCATTCTTCTCCTTAAGGCGTCTCTGTAGGTGGACGGTTTGTTATGTGTTCTTGGAGGTGAGAACATCTACACATAGAAATGGGGCCCCTGGATTGTGGCCAACAGGAAATGGGTCCCAGTGGCTCTGCGCTTGTCCCCTGCCTCCCCCACATCCTACCCGGGCCTCTCCAAGAATGGAGGTCACTGGAGAGTCATCTGTCCCCTGCACGGGTCCCCAGCAATGACCCGTCTGCTGAGCTCGTCCTGGGGGGTCAAGGCCAGGTGCACAGGTGTCGCCGTGGATATTCTTCGTAAACCCTTCCTGTAAGAGCCAGTAGTCTGCCACCACCAGGAATTCCTCGTCCCACTGCCCCCTCCATGGTACGGCACCTCCAGGGCACGTGGTGCAGATCATCTGTGGGCCGGGAGCCCTCTTGGTCTAAGGGGACGCTTCCCACAAATTCTTCGGAGAAGGTTGGTTCCAAAGAGACAGTCCGTCAAAGGGTGCTTAGCTTTTCAGAAGAGGAAAGGTGAATTCTCTCTCCTGCCTATTCCTTGGGGCTAATCCATATCCTTGAGTTGGGAATGAGCCCCCCTTCCCCAGTAGGATCTAGATGAAGAATGTTCTCGCCGGCCCTCTGAGGTCACTGTGTTTGTCTTGTGTTGCTTTGGGGTAGACACCAACAGTTCCAGGTGTCCTGTGGACTTACGGAATCCCAGAATTGGAAGGAAATTATGAGATCATTTTATAGACCAGAGGCCCAGTGCATGAAATTTGTGCAGGGTGTGTGTGTCCCTCAGCCCAACCTGCACCTCTCCAATCTGGGACCCCTCAAGGGATGTCGGACATCTCTTTCACAATCCAGGACTGCTGGCTCCCAACTGCTCACCTGCTTGCCTGCCTGATTGCCTCTAACTGCTTCTGCTTGCCAGCCTGATCACCCCCTAACCACTTCCCTGCTAGCTTAATTGATGCCTAACTGCTCCCCTCCCAGCTTGTTTGCCCCTAACTGCCCTCCCCTGCAGGCCTGGTTCCCCCCATCTGCCTTCCCCTGCTGGCCTGGTAACCCTCAACTGCTCTTCCCTGCAGGCCTGACTGCCCACCCCCATCTGCCTTCCCCTGCAGGCCTGGTCTCCCCCAACTGCCCTCCCCTGCCGGCCATATTGTGGTGGCCATCTTTGACCATATGGGGGCGGCCATCTTATGTGTTGGAGTGATGGTCAATTTGCATATTACCTCTTCATTATATAGGATGAGGAAACCGAGACTGGGAGATGTCAATATTATTGAATTAAAATTAGATTGAATTTCAGAATCACTCTTCGAATTAGAAGATGATGATATATTTCTCATATCTTGTTTTCTTTTTAAAAAATATGTACTTTTATTGATTTCAGAGTGGGAGAGATAGAAACGTCAATGATGAGAGAGAAACATCCCGCACTGGGGATGGAGCCGGTAACCTGGGCACATGCTCTGCCGGGGAATCGAACTGTGACAATCTCCGAGCCACACCGGCCGGGCATCTTTTTGACAAGTTAGACCCATTTTGACTTGTCTGCAATAGTTCTCTTTTGTTTCAATAATTTTTAAAAGCCATTTTTTGAACGTTTAAACGCATCCTGGTGCTTTATTTGACATAGGTCTCCTTCGCCGTGGCCAGGGCACACAACTGCTCCCGGCCCGTCCCCTCCTGTCACGTCCACGCTGCCCTTGATCTGGGGCCTGACCCCAGGGGATGGCAGCTGCCTTTGAGTCTTCATTTTGGAGACTCTCAGAGAGCAGGTGCCTTCAATCTGGACTACTGACCAAGAGGCGAGGGCTGGACAGCTGGCCGTGGAGTCTGGACGCGGGCAAGCCCACCGCATTCTTCTCTTACGGGAACGAGGTCGATGAATTGCTGAGCCGTGAGAGTGTGCAGAGCTATGTCTTGCCCCAGAGAAGGAGCCCGGGTTTTCTGTCCTCACTTTTTTCAAGAGGATAAGGTCCTGCCACTGTCACTCCCCTCCCTCCCCCGAGCCTCCACAAGGGCTCCTCTCCTGCGCTGCCCTTGGTCAGCCTTGCCAGGTCCTGATGCGTTTTGAGGGAAGAAGCTGATCACTCCCCACAAACAACCCAGGCTGTTCTGGCTCCCCGTGAGCAGTCAGTACATACTCGTCAGGTGGTCCACGTGGAGATTTCCCATCTGGACCCCATTCTCCCCCCCGCCCCCCCAGACTTCCAGGCGACCTTCCCTGTCCTCCTTCCCCAAGGCCAGTTGTGAACTGGACCTGTATTTGGCATGGCTGGGCCCTGAGGTGGGCCTCTTGGTCATGGCCACAGCTGCTCAGGAGTTCTGGGGCCAGTGCCGCCTCTGCGTGACGAAATGGTCTGTTTGCCACCAGCCTGAGCTCCGGGCCCTCTTAACAGCCTGATCTGCCAACTGGCTGCTGGGGAGAGCCCGTGGGGTCTTCAGAGTGACAGTTAGTGGGCAGCAAGCCTCACTGTGGTCATAACTTTGCTGTCTACCCATCTATCACTGGACAGACAAGGGGGCCAGTCGGCTCTGTGTGCTTCAGCCTTGTCCAGAGACAGCAGCCCTGTGGGGACCGGACATCGGTCCAGGTCCAGAGCTGTCCCCTTGTCACTGCCTGTAGCCACGAGGGTTCCCAGTACAGACGCCTCCAGAGGCAGGATGCTCAGGCCCCACATGGGGTCCAGCCTACGTGGCCCCTTCCTGCAAACCTCCTCCCCAGAATGGGGAACAGAAGAGGCCAGAGTGGCAGTGTCTTGAGGAAAATGGGGTGCAGGTGGGATGGGCTCTTTGGCCCTTCCCCCACCTCCGCCCTCCTCTGGGGAGGAGGTTTGCAGGAAGGGGCCATGTAGGCATCTGTCAGATGGGCCGGAGGCCCCTGGTCCCTCCAAGTGCAGATACCTGAGTTGGAGGGGACCTCGAGGCAACTTCCCACCACTTCCGTGTGTGCGTGTGCATTTGCAGAGGAGCACATGTGTGTAAAGGGATGCCACTGTCTTCATGTCATCCCTTCTGCCGAGCCCTCCCTGGACCTTCCTGGGCTGGACAGAGGCTTCCTCAGGGTCCTGACCTTCAGGGCCCTGAGGCGCCTCCCGGGCTTCTCGGTGGCTGTGGCTGTGAGGTGGGCGTGAGGTGGGCTGTTTTGGGCTCCTCTCCTAATTCTTGGTTAATCCCGTGTCTCTCATGGCACCTCTCTCCCACTCACAAACGATTAAGGTCTCTGTAGACGTTTTAGAACAAGATGAAACCTAAATCGCTTTATGTTCAGAATCCACGTTTTTGACATTTGCCCTTCTGTCTCCCAAACAACTACTCTTCGAAGCGCTGGGTTGTCTGGTCCATGACGAAGCCAGCGCCCCCGTTACCGATGCGCACACAGGAGTGGTGGCCACGGGCCGTGGGGGCCTAAGAAACCTGGTCCCCCGTCGGCCTCTTGTCCTTGTCAGGGGGCCCATGTCCCCTCCACCTGCAGCCCACGTGGCCTGGCCATGAGTGTGGCTGACGGCGTGGGGGTTGGGGCTGCGAGCAGGCACAGATGGAGTCACCAGGGGAGCTGGGCGTCATTGGAGGGACTTGTCACGAGACCACGTCCAGACCACATGTTGCCCTTGTTCCGTTTTCTCCAAGCTGACATGACCAAGGGATGCTAATGACGATTGTTTTGGTCCAGCAGAGCAAAGCAGGGCCCGCGTCCGCACACCCCGCCCTCCGGCCCTGATGCTGCGCGCGGAGAGGAAGAGCCCGGCCAGGGACGAAGGACACAAGGTCGGTCTCGGGACGTGAAATCCTGGTGGGGGGCCTGGGCTGCACACCTTCCCACCGGCGTTCCCACGCGGCGGCGCGCACGGATGCTCGGCCAGTCCCTGTGCAAGACGGTCACACCCAGAAATTGCAGAAGACGCCCCGGGAAAGAGCCTTGGGAGAGCCGCGGGAGAGCAGAGCTCACTGGGCGTGACCCTCGCTCCCGTGTCCTTGTCCCCGCGTTTCAGGGGAAGCTTGTGCACGCAGAGCGGCCAGGCTGCGGCAGGCACCCCCCCGGGCAAGGCCGTGTCAGTGTTTGGCATTGACTTTTGAAGAAAACCCAACGCATTTTTTGTTTTTTAGACACATCAGGTCTTAGACCTTCTCTTTGCCCGATTGCCAAGTGGCATTTTAAGGGCCAACCATGAATGCCTGGGGCACGTTGCTGTCACGTGAAGAACCCCAGAGCTCTGCTGTCATGGCTGCATTTGAAAATCACAATTGGGGCTTATTTTGTCCTGATCTGTCAGATGGGCTGGAGGCCCCTGGTCCTCCCAGTGCATCCATCGTTCACACTCCCTCTCACTCGCCTTTGGTCGGCGGTCGCTGCCTTGGGCCTGTGACGGCCCCGTTTGCTGGTTTTCCTGCCAGCGTGGCATTCCAGGCACCACCATGATGTCCCTGGCCTCCTCCCCATCTCAGTGCCCAGGAGCCGGTTTGAACGGATCCCGGATGTCAGTGCAAATGAACATTTTGTTCCTCGATGGGGGGTTTCGCTCTGAGAGAGCCGAGTGTACGGGTGACATTTATTAATCAGTCTTTCTAGGACCTTAACTACTTTCTTTATCACTTTGCTCTGCGTGTCTAATTCACTTTTATTACCTCAGTGTGGAAGGGGAGCTTTACGCCGTGATTAGCCATTTTTTATCACCAACAGGAAGCTATCACCTGCGCGGGCCTTGGGACGAGCGAGGGCCTTGGCAATTAGCGGTTCACAGTCCCGGCGCCACCAAATTTAAGTGTCCGCCCCTCACAAATCATGGCCCACCGTATTTCCCCGAGTAATTAGCAGGATCGTCTACTACCCTGCAGCCCCTCATTGGGTTGCGACTGTTCAATTAGCCCCGTAATGAAATTTTTCCCTCATTTTTCTAATTGGATTAGTAATATAAACTCCCGTCTTAATGTATTTTTCAATGCAACCCCTTCAGAATACTCCCTGTTCTGTGAATGATGCTTCTCGGCCTCGTTTGATCCCAGGAAGCGAAGGCATTTTCTTCCACCCCAAAGTTCCAAGAAAGATGGCTCTGACGTTTATACATGGAGGGGCAACCATATACGTTACAAGTCATTTCTGTAGGGTAGTTACTTGTCGCAAAGAATGGAGGGGCCTGGGGAGACCCCGGACAGCACCGAGGCGTGTGCCTGCATGGATGACCCCTCCTTTCCGGGTTGACTCGTCTGGCGGTTAACAGACGCCCTGCCCGGTGTGCCCATCCGGAGACCACGCAGGAACGCTCCCGGGTGAATGCTTTCACCCCAGGGCTTCTCGTCCCTCCTCTCGGCCATTTGGTCCGGATGACATGAGCCCCCTCGGTCCTCAGCTCACGGGTAGACAGTGTGCACAGGCCGCAGCCTCCCACTATCGCCCACGGTTGGACAGAGCACAGTTGGTATACACGTTGGAGATTTATCTCACCTTCGGGTATTACAGACACGTGGGTTTTCCTTTTCTTTTCTTTTTTTTTTAATATTTTTTTATTGGTTTCAGAGAGGAAGGGAGAGGGAGAGAAACATCAATGATGAGAGAGCATCGTTGGTTGATTCTCCTGCACGCCCCCCACTGGGGATGGAGCCCGAGACCCGGGCATGTGCCCTGACTGGAACTCTAACCATGACCTCCTGGTTCCTAGGTCGACGCTCAACCACTAAGCCACGCCGGCTGGATTTCTTTGTTTTTTAAACTTAGGGAAAATAAATCTCCATTTTCTTCTAGGTGTTCCTGGCCTCTTTTGTATTTTGTAAATAGAGATACAGTCACACGGTGTTTTTCAAACCCAGCTGTGTACACATCACCTGCACATTGCCCCGCCCCTTGAACTCTGGCCCCAGTGGGAGCTCCAGGAGGGGACAGTCAAGGGCGCAACCAGCCTCTGCAAGGACGTGGCTTGTCGCTTCCTCCTGCCGTCAAGGGCCGGGCATGGGCCAGCCCCGCGGCACCAGGGCCTCTGGCAGCTTTCGGTTTCTCTGCCACCGACTGTAGTGTTTTGGTGGCACAGTGACTCCAGCCGCCGGGTCACCCTGTTTCCGGAGATGAATCCGGTGGGCTTGTCTGCCGCCAAGAACTGACGGCACCTGGGAGCCACCTCTGGCTGCTCTGCCCGTCTCATGCCTGTGAAAGCAGACGCTGTGGCTCCTTCGGGATAATTAAGGATGCCTGTGTCTGCGTCGCTCCCCAGGCTCTGCTGTGCCGTGAATTCCATCTTCTCAGCCTAATTGCCTGGTCCCTCTGGCTGTGCTGTTCAGAGCAGGTCATTATCTCATGGGCACTGTGGGCAGGTCTGTCTGCAGGAGACTTGTTATTCTTTACTTGGTTGCCTGTCGTTGAAGACGAGTGTTTAAATAAAAGCCTAAAACGGCGCTCTCCTTCTCTTCCTGCTGAAAGGAGCCTCCATCGATCCTCGTGACAGGAGAGGACAGCGCGGCAAAAGGCAGCAGACCCGTGGCCTCCACTCCGGTGCCTGGCTCCCCCTGGTAAGAGGCCCCGAACCCCGAGAGCAAGGAGCCAGAGCCTTGCCTTGTCACCAGAGAGAGATGCACGCTCCTCAGGTGAGACTGGGCTTGAACATTAATTGGCAGCTCATGGCAGGTACAGTTGTGCACGCGCTCACATCCTGCAGCGGGAGAGCGGCGTTTCCGTGATGCGGTTCCGCGGCAGTGCGTCTGCGAAGATGTATTAAAATAACAATGCCAGTGCATGTGCGTCCGTGACCCCTGCAGCTCCAGAGGGCTCCCTGTACCCAGGAAGAGTAGTGGGCTGGCTGTTAATAACGACACCAGTGAACGTATAGTTGCTAAAAACAAAAAAAAGGTGAGGACTCCTCCACGGAGTCACACTGCACATGCCTTTGGGAGCGAGCATCCCTGGGTTCTTAGAATGCCCTTTCAGCGCGGAGTGGTTTGGAGACAGACTGGAAAGGTTATTCCAGGAAAAACCAGTTTTAGAACCGGAGCTTAGAGAGCAGGATGCGGCGGGGCGGGGGTGGGGGTGGGGGTGGGGCTGGCGGGGACGGGCATTGAGAGGGCGCACATCACAGCCACGGTGGGCTCTAGGTGCCGCCTGCCGTCAGCCGGGAGTGTCCCCGGGGACCCCGTGGGCCGTGCCCTTCCAGTCCTGCTCTTGGCTGATTTTGGTTAGTCTCCAGGCAGCCTCGCTTGGATCCGGAGACAGCCATGGGCCGCACCTCTGTGGGCAGGTGGGTGATGCCGCCCATCTCAGACCGGGGGAGGGGGCGGGGGGAGAAGCCTGCAGTGGGGATCCCCCTGAGACTGGCCGCCCCTGGGGTGTGATGAGCCAGGGCTCTGACGGATGCATGGCGAAGGAGGTGCACTTTGAATCTCTACGAGGGCGGATTCTTCTGGAAGCCCTCAGCCACCATCAGATGGAGCTCCCGGGAAAGCTGGTGTGCTGTGGAGACAGGCTGGGGTCCTGGGCATCATTCTGGTGTTGAGCCCACGCCGCCTGAGGGTTTCGTGGCTCCTTTCCACAGAGTGGGAGCCGCCAGCAGCTGCGGGTCCCTGCCTGGCATTTCCCTGCTGCTCGTTATTTAAATACGGGGATGTGTGTTTCTGTGCAACAACAGATGAGGTTGCAAGAGGCAGCGGAGTTGAGGTGCTGGTGGTTGGGTGCACAGGCATGTGGCCCAGGTCTGGCTGAGTCTCTGTGGCCATCAGCTGCGCTGCCTGGCGGGTGGGGAAGTGAGGACTGTCTGGGCGGCATCGGGGTAGGCTGCCACCCGTGTCTCCATCTGCCCCTCAGCGTGGCACACCTCCCCGCAGCAGGAGGGGCTGGAGGCGGTCCCCCTGCAAGTTAAAAGGTGCCAGGCATTGCTCCCAGCTGTCCTGGACCCTCACGTGGCACCAGCCTGGCCAGCCTTTGGAAGAGATGCGAGCCGCCCGCCCTGGAGCTGAGCGGTGAGCACAGGGAGGCTGCGCTTCCCGGCTCAGAGCTGCCCTGGCACCCCTTACTCTGTGCCCGCCTCGCCCTGCTCCCGAGCAGCCAGCAGGACCTCTGGGCCTCGGCTCTTCTCCACTAAGGAAACACTGTTGGCAGGTGGGCCCTGGAGCCGGGGATGGTGGGGCTGGAGGATGGGCTGGGGAGGGGAGGAAAGACACACCCCTGCGTGTCTCCTCCACTCTCGAGACTCCCCTGCGACATGTCACTCCCGACACGGGATGAGCAGGTGTGCACGCAGAGCGGTTCTTCCACACCAGCTGGGTGGCCACAGTTGAACCCGGTCGGACACTCTCTCCCTGGAGACAAGTCCAGGTTGTCACCTGGGCTTCTGACCCCTTGGCTGTGGATCCAGCAGCCCCTCCTTGGGTTTGATTAATTTGCTAGAGTTAACTTGCTCGTTATTTAAATATGAACATATGGGGACATATGTTTCACGAGCTCAGAGACGGTTGACTCATAGTTCATTATAGAAGGATGTAACTCAGGACCAGCGGATGACAGATGTGCAGGGCGAGGTCTGGGAAGGGGCATGGAGCTTGCGGGCTCTCCGAGAGCGCCACTCCCCCAAACCCGTGTGCTCCCCAACCCAGAAGCTCTCCAAACCCTGTCCTCAGGCTTTTATGGCAGGTTTGTTACATTGGTGTGGTTGATGACATCATTGGCCAGGGGTGATGGGACCCCATCTCTATCCCCTCCCCTCCCCCAGAGGTCTGTGGTTCCAACCCTCTCGTCATAGGATGGTTCCCTGGTCACCATCCAGCTGATCTTCAGGCACGTCCCAAGCCGCCTGTGGTGAGAATAACCACACACCATTTTACCTTTGCCACGCCCGCTCTCTTAACTGAGGAAATTCCGAGGGTCTGGGGAGCTCTGTGCCAGAAACAGGACAAAGGTCAAGTACATCCATCCTATAATATAATAAAAGCCTAGTATGTAAATTGTCCCCTAGAACTGGGAGTTCGACCGGGAGTTCAACCAGGGGACAGTGGTGGCAGCCTAGCAGGCAGCCGGTGGAAGGGAGGCCCCCCGGCTGGCAGCTGGCAGCTGGCAGCTGGCAGCTGGCAGCTCCTAGGGACCCTACCCATGCACAAATTTCATGCACTGGGCCTCTAGTTTCATTATAAACCAGGACATCACAGGAAGGAAGGTGGGCAGAGGTTCTCCTCTCTCCTCCCTGAATCTTTGTGTCTGCAGATCCCATGGCCCCTCACCCACCTGCCCTGAGGACCAGCCAGGGCTACTCAACCAGGCTGCCAGGTCAGCCCCTCCCCGAGACAAAGGGAGGGCGGTAGAATGAGGAGAGGAGAAAAGACAGCAGAGGACATACGGACACTGCCTCTCAGTTCTGAGACCTCCGCCCTGGGACATGGCCCCATGAACACCAGGCTCTGTCCTTCACAGGACACGTGTCCTGGGACAGGGCGCACAGGGGTAAAACACGGAGAGTGAGAGGGACCCAGCGTGTCTTCGTGTGGGTGGGGAGGGACGGGGCATGTCCCCCTCTCCCTCCGGGGCTGAGGTCGGAGCCGGGAGAGAAGCTGACATGTCCCCCACCCCGTGGAGCCTGTGCCTGCTGGGCTTCGCTACCTGAAGGTGACCGTGTGAATCCTGCTCCCCACGAAGCAGCAACTCAGTGCTGCATGAAATCCGGATTTTACGTGTCAGGGCTGCTACGTGTGGGTGCTCTGTGCCGGACTTAAACGTGGTGCAGGGCCCAGAGCGTCTGGGGCATGGGGACAGAGAAGAGGGAGCATGACCGCCGTCCAGCAGCTGCGCTGTGGTTAAGGGAGGGGGCCTTGCATGTATTACTTAAAACGTGCATAAAACGATACATGAGATTAACTTCGCGTGGTACAGCGGGCTCGGTCTAGTGGGAACCAGCTGTGACGAGTCGATGGCCCGTGTCTCCAGGGGAAGCCGCTGCTGTCATTGCCCGCCACCAGCAATCTGGCTCAGTAGCACCGCATCCTGCTGGCGCAGAGCCGGGCTCTCTGTGCCCGGATATAAACGTACCGAGTTAATTGTCACTCGGCTCCCTTGGGGAACAATCCCCTCGCAAGGCCCCGACTCACTGCGCTGTTCCCTTGCTTGGAAGCTCGGTGGTGGAAGTAGAGACCCCCCTCCCCCCTTTGGGATCCCCTGGCCAGGATGTCCAGGCAGCGTCTCCGGACCCAGCGTCTCTGGGCTCAGAGGTGGTGCTTCCCCCGTGCGGCAAACATACAGGAGACAATCAAGGATCGGGAGAGAATGGGGCCAAATAAATCCCCAACTGTAAAGCTTCTTCCTTTAAGAAAACTTTTTGTTATCTTTTTGTTAATCCCCGGCAGAGGACATGTTTCCATTGCTTTTCAGAGAGAGTGGAGGGAGGGAGAAAGGGGAAGAGAAACATCCAGGGGAGAGACACATCGGCTGGTTGCCTCCCATATGCACCCCGACTAGGGGGCAGGAAGCAAACCCACAACCCAGGTCCGTGTCCTTGACCGGAAAGTGAACCTGGGGTCCCTCGGTGCATGGTCCGATGCTCTGACCACTGACCACACGAGGCCAGGCTCAAGCCTCTTTCTTAGTAAAATGGACTTTTCCTAAGTTGACTGGCACCAACGGGGAAAATCCCCCAGGAGCCCAGGGGAAAATGTGCATGTCCACGTGGTACGGAATGTCGGGGCCTCACGGTTGGGGAGGCGGGGGGTCGCTTTCTGGAAGCCATGCTTCCTGGTGTCTTAGCACCTCCAGTTCTTCAGGGAGAGGGCAGGCGGCAGGGAGGACCCTGGAGGTCAGGCTAGTGGCCTCAGCAGAGGCCCGGGGGACAGCCAGGTTCCCTGGTCGTGCTCCAGCCGGAGGTGAGGTGGTCCCTTTTCTTTGGAAACCGGGTGAGACCCACAGACCCACCACGTCCTACGTGAATGTCTGTCACTCAGGCGGGCTTTTCCATTGGAACAGGTGCGTGGTCTGGACGGGCGATGACCGGGTTTTCTTCTTCAACCCCACGATGCAGCTGTCCGTGTGGGAGAAGCCGGTGGACCTGGAGCACCGCGGGGACCTCAACAGGATCCTCGAGGACCCGCCGCACAAGCGCAAGCTGGAGGCCTCGGCCGGTGCGTGTCCGGACCGAGCGTTCCCAGGGAGCGGGCGGGGCGGTGTGCTGTTCCCGGTTGTGGGGGACAGTGACTTTTAAGGAAGCGTGCTGAGTGCTCGGGAGCTAGTAATTGCGCTCTTAGGGCACTTTCTGCAGAAACAGCGATCCTCCCGGAGGGTCAGCTCTGGCTTTCTTTCCGTGTTAGTGTTTACCCCAGAGAAGGCCTCTCGTCCCTCGGCCGCTCCACACGTCCTCCCCGCCTCGGCGTTAGCCAGCATTTAATTTTCTCAGTGGCTTGTGGACCCCACTGGGGAGACCAAGTGGACACAGATAACGAGCTTCCTCCCCCGGCGGCAGGAAACCACCCATTGTTCCTTTGGAGGGCCCCTGGGACCCAGTGGAGCCACATGCTTGGCACGGGGACGGGTGTGGGGCAGAGGGCCAGCTGTCCCCGAGCCAGCGGAGAACATTTCGCATCTTCAGTCTGGATCTTTCGGGTTCGACCGCCCACAGTTTTAGCTCTGTGTTGGGCGAGCCTCTCCCTCAGTTCGTGGGCCACATTGTGGGGCCGCTTGAGGTCTGCTCTGGGCTGACCTGACAGACAGATGCTTGACCCCTTGAAAGAGGGGTTGTGTTTTATTTTGTGGGTGTTTTATTGGGTTGACAATGACAGTTTTGTCTCTGCTGATCTAGGGCTAACAGATGACAGTGGCTCACTCTTTCAGTCAAACCCAGAGGCATTTGACTGGACTTTAGAAGAGGGGGTTGACATTTTCACAGCACTGAGTAGAAGTCACTGCTCCTGGGAAGCCAGCGGTCATCTTTCAGGATGGAGAGCTGACAAGTTTAATATGTTTGTTTCTCTTAATATAATAAGAACATTCTCCAGAGAGCTGGAGCCCACGGATGCAGAAAGAGAGGCATATTCTGGGTGCCGGTTAAACCCAATCTGTAAAGTCTTAGTTGTGTCGGGGAGGAGAAAATAATTTTCCTCCCACCTTTCTGAGTTCTGGCCGGGCTAACAATCAAACTAGCATGAGACAGAGGAACAGGAGAGAATGTCCCAAATTTCTCGTGGATGTACGTATGGGGTCCCATAAGAAGGTGGGGCCCAAGGACAAGTCAGGCCGAGGAGGTTTATACGCCATTCGTAGCTGGAGAGGAAGGGGGTGGGGTGGGGTTGTGGTTTGGGACTTCCAAGGACAGGAGGGCACTCACATGGGCATGGAAAAGCCAGTGTTTGGTAACCGAGTGTTTGCCGGGCCCTCAGTAACCACAGGGCCTGGCCGGCTTCCTCCTCTGTCTATGACACTTAGTTCTTAGTACCCGTGGTTAAGATGATGTAGCTGCCTTCCTGGACAGAGCCTCGATCTAAATATTAGGGGGAAGGTCAAAAGTTCTTTCTGCATCTTCTGTTTCTTAAAAATAACCAGATTAAAATGTTCCATATCCTATAGAGGCACACGTTAGGGTGATGAGCTCTGCTCCCCATCAGCTGATTGCAGGTGCAATAGAAATTGGGTCTGGATTGTTTTCTCCTTTGATAAGCAGGCATCCATTTTTAACATGTACATTTTTATTGATTTCAGAAAGAAAGGGAGAGGGGTAGAAAGATCAATGATGAAAGGGAGAGAGATAGAAAGATCAATGATGAGCGAGAATCATTGACTGGCTGCCTCCCGCACGCCCCCCCACTGGGGATTGAGCCCGCAACCCGGGCATGTGCCCTTGACTGGAATCAAATCCGGGACCTTTTGATCCTCAGGCCACCGCTCTATCCACCGCGCCAAACCAGCCAGGGCATGGCATCCATTTTTCAGAGGGATATTTAACATGCTGAATGAGGGCTGGAGCAAGAAAGCCACGTCTTGAGGTCCACCCCCCCGGGAAGGAGAACTCCACACGCTGGGGAATATCGGGAGACCACGCAGCCCATGAGAAGCCTTAGGTGCACCGTGGCAATGGTTTTATTTGCTTGGTGGAAGGCAGATCCCTCAGGCAGGCTCCTGGCTCCTTGGTTAGCCGGCATTCTTGTAGATAATTGGGTGCCGCTCTTACTTATTTATTTATTTCCCCCAGCGTTGGTCGCCACGAGAAGGCAGCTAGCTCATTAGCAGTCCACGCATATAGTTGCTCTCCTGTTCCTCTCATTTGGAACAAATCAGGCCAGGGCCAAGTGAAACGGAAGCACGTTTCACAGACTCCCACAGACTCCCCACCGAGGCACCTGCCAGTTCAACGCTCAGGAGGACCGTAGGAGGGGGAGCGACAGGGGTAAAAGATAAACTGAGGCACGTTACACATTCCCACCGTTTACCTGAGCAAAAATGATTCTAATCGGGGAGCACCGAACCAGAAGTGGTTAGGAGCGCCTGCCCACAGGGAAGGACTCCGGTGGTCCAGGGGCAGGCGCAAAGAGGAAGTTGTTGGCCAGCGGTGGTTTGAAGCCCAGCTGGCTCCTTGTGGGTGGTGGTTCGTAGTGTTTTGGTTGATTCCGTAACCGCCAGGCAGGCCCTGGCTGAGATTTCCGGTTCTTTGTGGAGGTGTCCCCACACGGAGCCTCCTTGTTTCACGAACTTCATGACAGGGACCTGAATTACCGCGTCAGGGGTCAGTGCTCCATTTCCCTCTAGACCAGTGGTTGGCAAACTCATTAGTCAACAGAGTGGCAAACCGCGGCTCGCGAGCTGCAGTTTGCCGACCACTGCTCTAGACCACTTGTCTCATTGTATACTAAAATGGGGGGAGAATGGAGCCTCAGATCCCATAAACCACCAGGAACAACCAGTGAATGCATTAAGGTGTTTTGTCTTCCGTCCTCTTATTCTGGGGGCCCTAACTACTCTACCTAGATAGATGTGTGGTGATACAATTACAGGGCGTTACGAAAGTGTTAACCTTGCTTTCTCTTTGAAAAGAGATGTTCTTAAACCAGTACTTTTTAAAGCCTGAATCTTAAAAGCTCTGCCAGTGACCTCAATTCTCAACTTCCTGTTGCCGGGTCGAATTGACATTTGAATGCACAGCTTCTAATTTCCGGAGATCCACCCACATTGTTTTGCTCCCAGCGGAATTAGGACAGGAGGCGCTCTGGAGGATAAGCAGGGATTACCCAGCAGAGTGGGTGACCTTCAGCCGTCAGCCGTGGCATTTTTTCCTGGCTGGTCATCCATCAGGACTCATTAAACCATTTGACCCTAATGACGATAAGAACCAGCTCCAGGAGCGATTGTGATTGGTGGAGACTTCGTTAACTATTATAGATTTGAATGTAGTAATGCCTGTTTCTAGTTTGAGATGGAACAATCAAGCATTCCAGTTGATAGCCACTATTTTTCAAGAGGAAGCAAAATAAATGAATTCTCTAAAACAACTGCCACATTTAGCTGCTATTAGGGTTAGAGGTGTGTATGTGCATGCACATGTGTGCATATGCACGTGCACACATGTGCATGTATGTGCACATACGGGTGCGCGCACGCCTTGGTGTTTACTGGGAACAGCAGGCATTGCAGTGGGAGCTGAGAGTGTGTGGCAGCTCGGGATGCAGCAGACAGAGCTGCCCGCAGAACTGAGGCGCCCATCCTTCAGCAGGTCAGGAAAGGGCCCTTTTTTCTCTCCGCTGGCAGGGCTGAAAGATTAAGGCGAAGGCCTGAATTATTTTCTAATTATCTTGCAGAGCATCCAGATTTTTTATGGCTCTAGCAGCCGTGCTGTTAGCTGAGAATAAATGCTGGGGAACGAAAGTGGAATGGAAAGTGCCAGCCCTCACATGCATCCCTTCCATGTTGCGGGGTGCTCAGGCTATTACGGGCTCTTCAGTGCAGAGGGTGCAGATGCTCCTCGATCTGTGACGAGGTTCCATCCCCATAAACCCACCGTAAATCCAAACGATCATAAGCCACAGATGCATTTAATGCCTTTAACCCGCCAAAGGCCATACCTCAGCCTCGCCCACCTTCACGGTGCTCAGAACATCCCATTAGCCCAGAGGTGGGCGGTTTTCTTGCGTTCCATCTCGAGCCATTGCCTTCCTCTCTTTCTCCCCAGAAGCAGGGGACACAGGTGGGTGTTTTGTAGACATGATGGGATGTGATAACTCAAAACACAACACCGAGAAAACACCGGCCACGCTGAGCATCAGAGGGTCACCCTCGTCCCCGTGCAGCTGACGGGGAGCCCGGCCTTCCCCGCCACCCAGCATCCGAGAGAGTATCCTGCCCCACCGCATGTCACTAGCCCAGGAGAGATCAAAATTTCAGAATTTGAAGTGTGGTTTCCACTGAATGCGTGTCACTTTCGCCCACCGTAAAGTCGAAAAATCCTAAGCGGAACCATCGAAAGTTGGGGACCAATGTACTCACTTTTGTTTTTCCCAGGGTCAGCTTTCTTCAAACCTGTGGAGAGCTGCCCCTGTGCTTACCTGCAGCCACAGCCACTCCTGCAGGTGACGGCAGAACCCTCCTGCACCCGGCCCCCACTCGCATGCCTCGTGGCCTCGCTGCTTGGCCTGCCCTGTGCAAATGGGGAGTCCAGGCCCTTCCTCTGGAGGGGTTGGTGCAGCCTGGGGGACGTACTGGGGACAGTGCCAGTGCCAGGGCTCATCCTCTGGGTGGGCAGGAGGAGGGGCGGGTGAGACGGGCGATGAGCATCACACTCTCCCGCCTCTCTGTCCCTGCTGGTGCCTCCCAGTGGCTGAGGAGGACAGGAGACCCTGGGTGAGACCTGCCGAGGTGGAGGGAACTCGGGAGGGACAGTGGGGTACAAGGATGGCTCAAGGCAGCTCCTCGCGGCGGGTGCCTCTGTGTGAGCCTCTGTGGCTGCTGGAACAAAGGATCCCATACTGAGCAGCTTAAAACAACGCAGAAGTATTCTCTTACAGCCCCGGAGGTCGGAGCCCAGCAGAAGCCTCGGTGGCCGGGGCGGAGCTGTGTTCTTCCTGGCGGCTCCCAGAGGCTCTCGCTCCCGCCTCTCCCAGCTCGGGTGGCTGCAGGGTGGCACCTTCGCTAGCAGCGCTCTGGCCCACTCCTTGGAGTGCCCCTCCCCACTCTAGGGTCCTCGCGATGCCCGGGGGGGCCCGCCTGGAGGATCCAGGGTTGCCTCCCATCTCAAGGGCCGCTGTTTGGCAACCTTCGTCTCCCTTGGCCTCATCACTAATCCATCCCCAGGCTCCGAGGGTTAGGGCGTGCACGTCTTTGGGGGCCTTCCTCTGCAACCCAGCGTCGTTATCCCCATTTTACAGTAGAGAGAATGAAAGAGAGGAGGGTAACCACGTGACCAAGGCTACTCTGCTATGAAGTGGGGGGCCAGGACTGGCACCCTGCGGGTCTGACTCCACAACAAGGTGGTGCTTTGAGGCCATGATTAACAGGAGCCCTGGGAGCGCTGGGCGCTGTGCCTGCGGCAGGGGCAGAAGGGACAGCAGCCTTGGGCCGCACACGGGTGGATCCCACCGTCACTGGCTTTCCTCTCTCTATAAACGTTTTAGTCTTTTACATTCGGAGGCAGACGTACATACACTGTCCCCACGGGTGAACACGGCTGTGGCACGAAAGGGTGCTTTCCCAAGATGCGTGTGCCCAGGACAGTGTACACAGTCTCAAGCCACAGGGCACCAGGGGCCACGCTCAGCGCGATCCGAGACCAGGGCCAGTGGAAATGTGGACCCTCCCCACCCAGAACTCCCCACCCCGCTCATTGGGAGGAACCCTGACCTTCCCACGGACCCTGTCCCACCCCCGACCCCTCCGGTGGCCTAAGCCTCCTCTTTGCACAAAGAGTGAATCAGGCCACTTGCTCCCGTAGTTCCGTGTCAGCGCCCACCCTGGCCAGTCTCTGTAAGGCGGCCCCTGCACCCGTGCCCACACGGGGACACGATGGCGAGAGGGCGGCTTCCTGGGGGAACACGCGCCGAGAATGAGAAGCAGGACGCCAGGCCATGGCGATGCCGGGAAACCGCTCCGCCGGCCAGGACGGAAGTCACGATGTTCATTTTTCCCTCTCTTCCTTCTGGAGACAAATACGAAACATCCAGACACCGTTTCACTTTCTCATTCCCAGAGCTCATCAAACATTTACGGAGCCGACCTCCTTGGGATGGGAGGAGGGGAGCTGTCTCCAAAGTCAGTTTGGCTTTTTGAGGAGCCAGCACTGAAGGGCGGGCGGCCTGCGGGAGAAATCCGAGTATCCATCGTGGTAGACAAGAGGAGGGGCCAGGTTTGGGGGTTCCCGCACAGGGACGCCAGGCAGACGTGGAATGGAAGGGCAGGGCCGAGGGGGTGGACACCCACCCCATCCCCGTCCTCTGGCCCCTTGGAGGGCCTGCTGCCACAGGGGGGGCGGGGGGCCGGGACGACTTGTCGCAGGAAGGGAGTCGGGTTTCTCCTCGGCGGCCGTGAAAGGACGCGCTCCCAGGGAAAGCTGGCGGCAGGGTTGGAGGTCCTCAGGAAGGGAAATCTGCCCAGTTCCCCGATGATGAGGCTGCAGGGAAGCCGCCTGGTGGTTTGCCTAGCAGAGTGCCGACGCTCCTCTGTCCTAACCCGCCTTTCTTCCAGCCGACCACAGCGACGGGTCGGGTTCCGAAGACGGCCGCGAAGACCGGAGCGTGAAGACCAAGAGGAACCGGTAGGTGTCCCGTCCTCCCCGCGACGACGCCTGGGGGCAGGAGTCTCGGTGGCTCTGGCCTCTGGAGCCTGGAGGAGTGGACGGGGGCGTCCGGGAGCTGGACGGCGCCCTGCACTGGGCGAGGGGTGGGTTTGGGGTCTGACAGCGCTGGGTGGGCATTCAAGCTCTGTCTCGCTTGCTTTGGGATTTGAGGCAAAGCGATCCCCCCTCCATCTCGGGGTTTTCATTTGTCAAAGGAGGTGGCAGAAGCTCGAGGTGGCGCCTGAGTGAGCTGACCCCATGTGGCTCCCTGTTACCCTCGGGGAATGGTGGCTCAGTGAAGCCCTTTCCCCAGGAGAGACCGTTCCCACCCGACTCGGCCAGGATGGAGCGGGGACCCAGGCAGTGTGGCCTGGGGGACGCCGCTGCTCTCCCTGGGGACCAGTATGGCCGGAGCTGGCTTTATGAAAAGTACCTGAATTTGTGTTTAGTGGACAGCACCAAAGTCATTCAGCCGCGAGAATACGAAAATCTATTTAGCAAGTTCGCATTTGCCTTTGACCAATTCTAACTGAACCGAGAGCTCGGGCTGCAAGGCCCCCGAGCTTCTGAACCACGTATTTCGTTGAATGAGCTTGAGCGTGAGATCGGCGGCGATTTCCCGGCGCTCCTATTCATCTTATTTCAGGTTACAACAATACGAGTCTTGTTTCCACGCTTCTATTTTTAACCAATGAGAATTGATTATGAAGAAATCCTAATTATACTCTTTGGAATATACAATTACAAATCCACTGGTAATTTTCTTTTTTCAAAATTCCACACAGTCGCCTATGAAGCAAAGCTTGTGCGTTCTCCCGAAATAGTTGGCGTATAAATAAGATTTCCTAATGGGCTGAGCAATCATTTCTTTTCTTTGCACATTTTGCATTAGTAGGATTCTGCCCTATCGCAACCCTCGTGCGTGAAAACCCTTGTGAGATGTAGAATATGCAGGTCTAATGGATGCTCACAATACCCTGGACAGACAGGGGTAGGAAGGCCACGAACTTAGAGGGTGTCGGGAGGTGGGGACTCGCCTGGTCCTGGCCACTAAGTGACCATATGACCTTGAACGGTCCCATCTCGTCCTCCCCAAACGCAGCATGCAGACTTCCCGGCGTCCTGTGAGTCCCCAGGTAGGCGCACCGTCCCCAAGGAGGGCTGTCCTGTGCATCGCAGGGTTAGCAGCACCCCTGACCTCCACTCCGGGGAGCTGGTAGCACCTCCCCAGTGTGACCACCACAGATGTCTCCGGACACTGCCCAGTGTCCCAGGAGCAAGTCACCCGGGGCAAGCACTGTGCTAGACGTATGTCAGAAAGTCTGGACACGCCCTGGCTGGTCTGGCTCAGTGGATAAGCGTCGGCCCGGGGACTGAAGGGTCCCAGGGTCGATTCCAGTCAAGAGCATGTACCTAGGTTGCAGGCTCGATCCCTGACCCTGGTAGGGCAAATGTGGGAGGCAACCAATCGATGTGTCTCTCTCTGTCTTCCCTCCTCTGTTCTACTCTCTCTAAAAAACAAACAAGCAAACAAAAAAACCAATGGGAAAATATCCTCGAGTGAGGAGTAACAACAACAAAAAGAAGCCCAAATGTGACCGTGTGAGGGACTTTACCCACCAAACCCTAGGGTCCCGGTCTCCCTGTAGTCACTGAAGTCTCCGTTTTGGGTTAGAACTCAGGACAACACTGAGGGGTGACAGGACAGTTTCCCCATAACTGTCCTCCATGTGTATGTACAGACCTAAGGCCTCTCCCTGAAAAACGGAGCCAGCTGTGAACTGCGATGATGTATGAGGTGGTGACACTCGGCTTCCTTCCCCGTGGGCCCGCGGCGGCTCGGCCTCCGGTGCCCCCTCCACCAGCTCCTCCATGGCTGCCCGTCCGCTAGGGTTTCGGTCTCAGCGTTCCGCCCAGAATGCAGCAAAGCAGTTTGCATGGCGAGAGCAGACGCCTCCACCTCGGCGGGGGGGAGGGGGGGAGCCTGCACCAGGATTTAAAATGAGTTTCCCGAGGATAAGAGTCTTTGCTGATAAAGAGTTCCTCAGAGGGCTTTGCAGGCCGCGATGGGGTGCGTTTAACTCCCTGTGTCTTGTGCCCCAAAGGACCGAAGGCCGCGTGAGCCCTGGCCCAGAGGAGGCGGAGAGAGAGGACAAGGGCTCCAGGACGCTGCCGCCCCAGATCCTCCTGCCGCTGGAGGAGCGGGTGACCCACTTCCGAGACATGCTCCTGGAGAGAGGGGTAAGCACCTGCGCAGGGGCGGCTCTGGGAGCGAGGGACCGAGTCGCGTCCCCCAGTCACGGAGATCACATCCAGGAGGCTCCTGTCTGTGTTAAGAGTCCTGCTGGCGCCCGGCCAGCTTTCAGGGTCCGCCCCTCCCAGAGGGACACCCTTGGGCTTCCTGACTCAGGCAGGGTCTCCACGGCTATGGGTTCGCCGGACTGGTTTTCGTGTCCAAGATCTCCTCATTGCGGTTGGCCGCTCACCCCATTTGAACTTGATGGGGGAAACCATGTTGTCATTGAATCCCCTCCCAGGGCCTTGTGTGTTCTGCCTTGGCCTTTGGGTAGAGAAGGTGCTGAAACACGAGCTGAGCCCAGGTGGACTTCTTCATAGGAGACTGAATGCGGAGGCAGCCGCGGGACCCTGTGGGCGAGGGTCATTGCGGTGAGCGCTGCCCGTGACCTTGGGGATTCCAAAGCAAGTTCCCCACAGTCAGCACCCCGGGGCAGGGGCAGTGGGAACTGGGGTGCGGGGCCATTGGGAAGAGAGCTCCCCCAGAACAGCCGTCTGAGCAGGGCCCTGCAGAGCCGGGCTGGAGCGCGGGCACCAGGGAACAGAAGGTCCCCGTTCTCAAGAAGCAGAAGGGGGTTCTCACAGCCACTCTCCCCGGAGACCCACCCTCCTTTGCACCAGGACTTTTAATGTTCCCCTCGCTTCCTCTACCCTCCATTCACTCCCACATGAAATGCAGCCCGGGCCACAGGGCACTGGAAAGGAACGCGGACGTGGGAACTGAAAGCCACAGTGTGAGGGGTTTCCTTAAATGGGCACGTCACCGAGTTACACAGGAGTGCAAGGCCGGGAATGCCAGGAACACGCGGGAGGAGGTGCTGGTGGGTGGAGGTCGCTCTTCGTTTTTTAAGGATGTGGTTTTACAACTAGATGTATCTATTGAGCTGCACATTCATTTTAGAAAGGGTTGTCCCTCCGACCAGGATGAAAAGAACCGGGGCAAGGGCGGGGCTCGGGGTGCGCCTGGCGTCCTGCCCCTTCCCGCTCAGCCATCTTCTCTGGACGTCCCGGAGGATGTCAGCCGTGCAAGGCCCATGGAGACGGACACGCCTCCCTGCCACCCAATGGAGTTGCTCGTCTGGGGCCATCAGACTGGCTTCACGGTCCTGGAGGCTAGCCCCCAATGTCACCGCGGGTCACCAGCTGTGGTGGCCGCCCTGCTCGCCCCTCCTTCCCCTCTTGGCACGGGGTCCCTTTCCTGGCCCTGCCCGCTGCCCCTGCCCTGGCTGCCATAGGATGCTCTGCCTCCCTTCACGTAGCCCAGTTACCGAGCGAGCCACAGCTCCTGGAGCGTCAGGGCCTCCCGCCATTTCCTGAGGCTCCATCTTATTCAGATCTACATGTTCATCTCTTTGCTTTGGAAACCCACCAGCCCCGACTCACCGTCACCGCATCACCCTGACCTGCGTGAGCTCCGGGTTGCCCGAGGGACACCCCGTCCCTTCCCCGGGACGCTGGCCAGCTGCGTTTACGTGGGAATTGATCCCAGTGGCCTGGGTGGAGCGGTTTTCCTAATGGGATTTCCAGAGCATCCCTGCCTCACGGAGGTGGGAGGCTCCTTTCGGCCTTAGATCCTCCCCACCGAGCATTGGCCATGGGGAGGGAGAGCATCGGGTGTTGATTTCTGGGGGGAGAGGCCTCGGGCCCCAGACCTCAGGCCTCCTGAGAGGTTGAGAGGAAGCTCCCACGCAGCCCCCGGGCAGCAAAGACTGACGGAATGACTGCTGATGGCACAGAGCAAGGCCGCGGTTTATGACTTGGACTTTATAAAACATGCCAGCAGACTTCATAAGTGACTCGTGCCCATGAGGATGCGATAGCTGAGCCCATCAGACTTCTAGTTGCTTAACAATGAGGCACAGAAAGGTCACTTTTTCATGAGCTGCGTGATTAATACGGTGTTTCATTGCCTTTGTCCAGAAATGCATGTGCTTAAGGAGCGATGAGGCGAGGTCCTGTGGGTTTCCAGTTTACAAGGGGCACGGTTTGAGGTATTCCTGGGGCTTGGGGTGGGGGCGGGGCCTTCGGCTTTGTGGTTCGGTAGCACGTAATTGATGGCTCCATGGAAGCTTTTGTCTTTATTTTGTTTCCCTACACAAACCACACTACAGCCTTTTTGTAAACTTGAGCGTCTAAAGGGCCAGTGTAATTGAACCGCATGGTATTCATCTAATCCCGCCTATGTAGGTAAATGCGTTCAGAACGATTTATGGGGACCTTCTTCCTTCTGCAAGGCGTCCCTTAGAAGTAAGTATGGCTTTCCCAGGAGCCAGGAAAGGAATGGACTCTCAGGAACTCCCACTCTTCACTCGGGGACTCGGGGCTGCAGGTGCGTGGGGTCCCCACAGGGCCCCTCTGTGGGTGACCCTGGGCCTGCTTCCCGGCAATGGGCAGCCTCTGGGAGGCTCTGTGACCCTGAGGCCGCCAACACAGGCCAGCTCCCAGGGTTTGGCTCCGAGTGTGTTAGAATGAGGACGTCACAGACGGCACACTCAACCCAGCCCGGTCACCCAGTCTCCACAGGCACTAAGACAGCCACCGACCTGAGGTTGTTGGGGTGAAGTAGGTACAAATGAAGCAGAGGCTTGTTATGGGGGGCCTGGGGCTGACGCGGGGGGGGGGGGTGGCTGGCGCCTTCTCCCCAGCAGCAGGAGGGCCCTGCCTGCGAGGGACGGGTAAACTGCGTCACTGTCCGGGGCTGTCGTGGCACTTGGGCCAGCACGCGTGCTGTAAGGGCTCGCCCTCATGTGCAGGTGACAGGTGGCAGGGAGGTGGCCCTGGGCGTGAGAGGAGCGATGTGTGACCTGGGCGCTGTGAAGTCTGCTCCACAGGGTGCCTCTTTGCTCTTTGGGAAGCTTATCCGCCGTGGGTTCCTATGGCAACGCTTCAGAATCTCACAAGACACATCATAATACCACTAATAAAGTTATGCTATAAAGGAATGCATGCTTATTATAGAAAGTGTGCAAAATATTAAGAGTATAAATAAGAAAAATCCCCCTGAAATGCCACCCTAGGAGACAGTTAGTACATTAACTGGGTACATTTTCTCCCAGCCTTTTTTCAATAACAGAGTTTTTAAAAGTATCAAGAATGAGCATCTGATCTCACAGCATAATGAATATTGAACTATGCTATAGTTTAATGTGGCTGGACATTAATATTTTAAATATATGTATTAAACATTAATATTTTACCTAGTTTATAAACTTGTATACTGTTTCCTCCTTTTCGTCATTTAAAAGGTATTAATATACTATTTTGGAAAACATTTTTTGATGAGGCATAAATTGTCGGTTCGGAAATCCTGCATTTCCTTTATTTAGTGCAGCTCCCATGTGGCTGTTTTGAATGACGCTCTGGTGGCGCCCACCCTGCTCCCCCCCGCCCCCATGGTCTCATGAGGGCGTGTTCCCTGCAGCCTTGAGCCCTTGCCCAGCACCCCCGCTTGTTGTGAAGCAGGCTCGCTCGCACAGGCCCTCCCGGCAGCGATGCTTGAGGTGCTGAGACCCTGTGGCCAGCTCGCCCCGCCAGCGCCGGGCAGCAAGGAGCTGGGCGTTTACTGTTGATTGTTTTGGGAATCTCCTTGTTCTTTTCCTCAGATTGAGTCTTTCTCCCGGCTTCTCTGCTGTGGTTCCTCTTTCCCGGGTGGGCCGCCCTGGCCTTTGGGATACAGCTCTTCAGACAGTCACCTCTCCGTTAGCATTAGACGGGCTCTGCCTCGAAGACGGCCCCGGGTTCCTAGGTTGGGTTACAGCGACCCCGAGTGTGAGAGTAGCCTCAAAGTCAATGAAATCAGCCAAGTGTATGGTGGAATAAGAGTGTACAATTTTATTTATCCATCAAAATAGAAAACAACAAGAACCCTGAATTAGTAAAATACTATGAGCACTGGGAGATGAGGGGTGGAAGTTGGGGTGTCCCAGGCCCCTTGCTTCCCTCTGCTTCACCTGCAGGAACCTGGCTCACCTGGTGTACCTGGGCTCATAGTACTTTACACAGGCCGACCACTCCCACCTCTAAATTCAGGATTAAGCATCTCCGGGGGCCATGCTCAACCCAGCAAGGGTGGGGACCGGGATGTAAACCCCCACTTCCCTGTCCCTGGGAGACCAATCTCAGGCAGGTTCCGGCATGTTCTCCAGGACCCTGCCAAGACTCCTGGACCACCCGTGGCTTTCTCCTTCCCGCGCCAGTCTCCGTGAGCCTGCAGTCGCCTCCCAGGTGCGCTGGCTGCACCCAAGACCCTGTCTCGGGGCTGCTTCCCAGAAATTCAAAGGATGACACTTTCTCATTGTCAAGGACACGCCAAGGGCACAGCCTCACCCGCCAGCCTGTCCGCTTCCTTCTGGATGGTGTCCATCCCCCGCTGCCTGTAATTGTCAGGAGCGCACGCGCCAGAGGCAGGAGACGCGGGCGAGCGTTCCAGGAAATTGGGTAAAGAGGGTAATGGTGTGAGTGCTAATTACAAAGCACAGTGTTTGTGATCAGCCTGAGCCTGCACACGGGAGTGGGGGCTGGAAGGGAGGGCCGAGGATGGCCAGGCAGCTCCTCAAGAACGGAATTGGCAGCATCAGAGCTCATGGGGGGGGGGGGGGCAGCCGTGGGGTGCTCAGACCAAAGGGACGTTTAAGCACCTTCTTCAGGGGCCGCTGGGTCTCCTGTGTGGCTAAGCGGCTGTCACGCCCGCCTGCCTCCAGTGGCCTTGGTGCCCCTCAGGACTGGGCACCCGCTTTCCCACCTCCCTCCTCCAGGAGAGAGAGGCCTTGCTCCTCCCGCCCGAGGCCTGTGGTCCATTCCCCCGAGACCAGGGGCAACCAGAGTTGGCAGGCAGGGAGAGAGCCCGTGGTCCATGGGTCACTCCTCAACACAGCGTGTTGGATCATAAAACTTGCTAAAAAAACATTCGCTCCCGAAGTAACTGGATTTTTGTTTGAGATGGAGATTGGCCCCTTCCGGAGCCCTGGGCACCCCAGAGCCATGGTGCGGCCCTGAGGCAGCAGCAGCTCTGCCTAGGCCCCGATACAGTCAGGCAGGAGGCGACGAGGATGAGGAGGGCGGTGCGGACAGTCACACGGATGCACACGGAGCCAGGACGGGGTTCCCAGCTGCTCAGAGGGGAGCCCTGCCTCAGCTGTAACTGAGTGAGCCAGACGGCGCTGACCCCCCTCCCGCCTGCCCCCCTTCCCCGGAGGCAGACAATCGATCCTGCGATTCAGAGCTTGGCGAGTCGTCCTTGGCCATCTTCCTGCCTGTCCTCCTGTCTTTAAGTCCCTGGCTTCTTCTGGGATCCAAGGATTGACAAAGACTCAAAATAGCCTTTGGCTTTGAAGGTAAAAGCAGCGTCTGCCTCCCGCAGGCGCCCCTGCCTGCCTAGGTTTGGTCTAGTGACGGAGGGGACTGTCGCCGGCATCGGGCGCTAAGGTACTTACAGGATCTCACCTTTTAGCCAGAGCTGACCTCTCAGACACTTTACTTAAAAGGAATCCATTTTCCTCCAGAACAGACTCTCCCCAGCGGCCACGGCGGCCCTTTGCTCAGTGCTCAGACGGGCTCTGGTGTTGCTGGGACTGAGGCGGAGCCGTTTCATCCGTGACTTTGCTCTTTTGTGCTCAAGACTGTGCACACCGCCCCTCCCTCCCCCTATGGCCTGCTCACCCCCGGGGGGCTTTGGTGAGGGCCACCCTCGCTGGCTGACCTCCGTCCTCTGTGCGGACAGCTCAGTGCTCGGCTGGTCAAGAGGCAGACAACGAAGCTGTTTGTTCTGACAAAACATGTTGGGGCTTCCAAACGAGGCTGTTTCCACGAAGCGGCGTTGAAACAGCTGTGGAAGGAGGGGCCGGTCCCAGGGGCTGCAGGCAGGGTACCAGCTTCAACCTTGAGCTGCAGCCTCCCTCCGCCTGCTCTCCCTCCAGCCGTGGCATCTGCAGGTGCAGATGGTGCCACACAGGGACGCCGTGCCAGCCGGCCACCATGGTGACCTCTGGCCCTGCCCGATGTGGCCACGTTCTGGCGGTGGCATCTATCGGGTGGGAAGTGGGCCCTGGCGCTCTTCCTGTGCCCGTGCTGTAGATGCCAGCGCTGGTGTCTATGCTGGAGAAACGGCAGGGAATAGACAGCTACTCCGACACAGTGACGTCAGAGGACCGTCGCCAGCAGGAGAGGATGGTGGCTGCAGGGGCGAGGGCACACTGGCCAGCACAGCCCACGACCCCGGGGTCCCTCGGGGCTGAGAATGGCCCCAAGAAGCACTCAGCCAGCCCCATCGGGGGGACTTGCCGTCCAACCTGTGGGGACACAGGCCTGGGGGACTGGGCATTTATCAGAGGCGATCACGGGACTGATTGCAACGAGTCATTGAGAGTTCCTATGTCATGCTGTCTGGCTCCCACCTCCGTCCTGGGCCCCACGCCCCGGCACCCCCTCTCGACTGCTCAGGCCCTGCAGGAGGTTAGCTTGGCTGCCCGGAGATGTGACGACGCCTATTTTATCGCCGTAAATTCCAGTCGCTGTCGATGTGGCTCATCTCAAATATTCACAGGTTGTAGATGCGGTCAAAGGCAAGGATGATATACTGTTAATTTAAAAAAAAATGTATTTTATTATGCATCTACAACTCCGAAGAGGTTCGGCAAACTGGTGGAGTGAGTTATGTGACACTGAGTCCCTGGCAGGCCCCACAGGAGACAGACTAAGTGTCACGTGGTTCCTATGTAGGAGCCTGGGGCAGGAAGGGAGAATGAGGTGGACACTAAAGACCTCTGAGTGCAGTGTGGACTTTTGTGAGCAGTCGTGTAGAAGAATCGAGAGAATGTGAAGTTGACAATATGGAAAACTAGGTGTGGGGTACATGCTGACTTTGCAATACGCTTGTGACTTCTCTGTAAACCTTAAACCATTGCAAAATGAAATGTTAGTTGAAAAAAATAAAACCCACCTCAAAAAGGGTTAAGTGTGGGTGAAAAATCAACTAAGCCCGGCCGGTGTGGCTCAGCGGTTGAGCATCAACCCCGGAACCAAGAGGTCACTGGTTCGATTCCCAGTCAAGGCACATGCCCAGGTTGCAGGCTCGATCACCAGTAGGGGGCGCGCAGGAGACAGCCGATCAATGATGTTTCTCTCTCGTCGATGTTCCTATCTCTCTATCCCTCTGTCTTCCTCTCTCTCTAAAAAGCAATAAAGGAAAATTAAAAATCAACTAAAATTATGCTCAACTCAGACTATTTGCAGGGCGTGGCCTCTCCCTGGGCTGCGTGCGCTGAAGTTTTACGGTGCCCTTCCTTCCTTCAAGCTGTGACAATCCAGCGTGTCACAGCTCCAAGGATGTACGGGGCTTCGGGTCAGAGACGCGTGGCCCTGAAAGATGTCCCAGGAATAGGGCCATGAGAGTAGACGTGAAACATCCTAACGCTCTCAGCATTGAGTTCTTAGAAGTTTGACGTGTCTAACACTTTTAGGCAGCACTGCATCCCGCCTCGGTGGCCTGAACGCTGTCCTTGGCCCGTGACCTTGTCAGCGGGCTGCAGGCTCAGCACAGGTGCTAACAGCGACTCTGTTGCCCCCCTCCTCTGCAGGTGTCAGCGTTTTCTACGTGGGAGAAAGAATTACATAAGGTCGTGTTTGATCCCCGCTACCTCCTGCTGAACTCTGACGAACGGAAACAGGTACCGGGTGGCAAGGCTGGGGGACGCGGCATCGGAATGACCCGCCTGGGAACACGGCTGGCGGACAGATGCTGTCGCTGGACAGATTCTGTCGCTCGGGGGAGGTGTGGACGGGTGCTCCAGCCCAGGAGTTTGTGGCCGGCGTGTGGCGGGGTGTGGAGGAAGGATATCCTGTCACCTGCTTACTGAGCTCGCCCTGGATGACTGCGTTAGGGAGATGTAATAAGGTCTGTTGTACGAACGGGGAGACGGGAGAGGCCCCAGGGGACAGTGTCCCTACGTAAAGGATGGACGTCTCCACAAAGGACAGGGCTGGATCTCGGGTAGCTTGCCTGGAGCACGTTTCCAAGGGAGGCCTGACGGACTGGCGCTTGGTCCCCAGGCCTGAGGAGGAAGGGAAGGAGCCGGTGGCCAATGCACTGGGCACGGGAGTCCTTAGATGGCAGACACCAGCATTCAGGAGAGACCGCCCCACCCCAGGGGAGAGGCGGCAGAGTCTAGGAGGCGTGGAACTGAGGCTGACCTGATGCAGGGACAACAACTGGTCCCCACTCAAAACACACAGTCCTGTTTACGAATGGAAGCATCCAACTCAGAGTCTGTGAGCGACCTGCTGTCAGCAGCGTGGTCATGGTGAACCCTAAGGATCCTGGGGTGGTGGAGGGGAGGCGGGTGAGCCTGGACAGGGAGCAGGGGTCAAGGGCCTGCCAACAGGCCCGTTTCTATGGTAATGCGTGGTGTTTCATCTTGCTACACTAGAACATGCCATCCTGGTCTGACGAGAGCCAGCAGGGTCTCTGTGGAAAAGCCATACCCCACTCTGGACAAAGCGGGCCCAGTTTGCTAAAGAGGGACAAAACCTGCGACATTAAGTGGCAGCCGCATGAATAAAGCGCAGAGCAAAGGGCGAGGGAAGAGGAGCACCTGATCAGGTGGATCAACGGCTCTGGGCAGAGAGAGAGCCAGCCTCTCTCTCCAGATTTAAAATCAATAGAGTAGGACTCCCACGAACGCCGGGGCCGCAAGCTCCGTGTTTGGATAACGACCCCATGTTCACCTTCTGGATGAGTTCAAATACCAGGCAACCTGAGAGATTACATCACCACCTGCCGTGAAGGGGGAATAAGCCAGTCACATCGCGACTTGGTCCATATGCGCGCGTTCTCCCTTGAAGTCCCCTGCGTGGATGTCTCTGCTGCTGAGGAGTCTTCAGGGGGCACTCAGCATTCCGTGTTTCTAATCCCAGAGGCTGGTAACGGATGGAATCCGGAACCAGAGAAGAGCCGCAGCATCCGTCAGCCCATCCTGTCCCCTCAGCCCCGTCCCAGTCCCCTCGGCAGGAACCCACGTCGAAGACCGCCCTCCGCCAGGGCCACTGGTTGGAATGACACAGAATTGCTCGTTACTGGCCTGATAGGGTCCCGTGTGGGATTTTCATTCATCTTTTTATTTGTCTTCCCACATGCCTTCAGCTGATGTTCTTTTTCACGTTCTTGAGGTTTGGAGGGCATGGGCAACCAACAGCCCGGCTCTGCCTGCTGTGGCTTTAGCATCTGGAACGACCCTTTTCCTGATGTTAGAACCATGAGCCACCTGAACCTACCAAAGGGAAGACCACCCCAGTGCCCCAGAGAAACCGTCCCCGGGCCTGAAGGGATTTGCCTTCCAGGGCATCCATGCCCTTCCCAGGGCGGGGCAGGGCTTCCAAACACACCGCTTGTCAAACTCGGGCAGCCAGTGTCTAGGTCAGGTCTCCTCTTAGTCCTTTCCGCCTTGATGACCCACACCGGTGACCTGGAGGCTCCGTGACACCCCCGGGAGAGGGTGTCCCTGAGCCCACACTCACAGGTGGGTCTCTCTGGAGGCCAGAGTGGGCGGAACCAGGTGCCGCACTGACTCAAAGACAATTGCGTTGCCATAAGAATGGACTGGAACAGAGTACGTCCTCTGCGTGTCCCTGGCTGTGATGTGAGAGTTGGCGGGACGGGACTGCAGGCTGCTCTCCGAGACCCAAGAGGAGACTCACAGTGGCCTCAGGGCTGGGCGTCCACACTGCCAGCTCTTTACAGCCAGTCACTCCCAGGCGATTTGTTGTCGGAGGGATGGTGCCTGCAGGGGCCGCGTGCTACCTCCCGGGGGGGCGGGGAAGGGGGGGGGACCCAGGCAGCGTCCTGGGCAGTGACCCCTCCAAGGGCCATGGCTTGTAGCTGCAGCCGTGAGGAGAAAGGCTCGCCTCCGGTCCTGCTGTCCCGTGTCGCGTCTGAAACACACGCTTGCATGTCTGAGACGCAGCCCCCTAATGCTTTTCTCTTGTGTGTGCTTGCAGATATTTGAACAGTTTGTCAAGACGAGGATAAAAGAGGAATACAAGGAAAAGAGAAGCAAATTGCTGCTAGCCAAAGAAGAATTCAGAAAACTTCTAGAGGAGTCGAAGGTGTCGCCCAGGTATGGAGAGAAATATGCCAGGCATGAGGGCGCGCGGGGGGGGGGGGGGGCGCTAGAGGTGCCCCCTGGACCAAGGCGGAGCTCTCCCCTGCACCCCAGGAGCCCTACCTGCTCAGGCCAGCGCCCCACCAGGCTCTGAGGGAGGCAGGTCTGGACGCCTGCACGTGGCCCCTGGGCCTCGGCCGCTCTGTAGCTGTCACTGCTCCTGAGCTTCAGGTCCAGGCCTGGGAGGAGCGAAAGCCCTGAGGACCTCGTGCTGGCCTAGGTGTGCTGGCCTAGGTTCCACGACCCCTCTCCAGTGACCTCACAGGGACGCCCTGGCCTGGCAGTTACGGATTCAGTCCACCAGTGTCTGGGTGCTCACTACACCCGGCCACAGGGCCAGCCCTTCAGGATGTCCCATGGAGAACAAAGCAAACATGCCGTTTCCTCCCCTGAGGGAGGGTCGGGTAAAACTGCATGATGGAGGCTTATGGAGGTCGTAACCTTGACGAAGGTCATGCCAGAGCCACGCACAGGTCTCTGGCCCCCCAGATAGGGCGCGTTTTCTCGAGGAAAAACACGGTCGGCCTGACGCCTGATGATGAGTGGGCTTTAAATGATGAGTGAAGAAATAAGGGAAGGGTGTGCCAGGCAAGGGAACAGCAGATGCCAAGACCCGTGGCAGGTTGGTGATTGGTAAGAGCAAGGATGGAAGAAGACCTGTGTGGCCGAAACAATGATGGGGGCAGGTGGGCAGTGGCGGGCTCAGAGCGAGGAGGTCAGGGAGGCAGGGAGGCCAGGCTCATTTCTAGAGGCTATTGGATGTGCCGATGGAGGGGTCGGTCTGCAAGTGAAAGTAGGTCAGGACCCTGCCAGCCCCTGTGGGAGTAGCCCAGTGTGGGGAGCAGGGTGGTCAGCTGTTGGGAGGCCCAGAGCTACTCCCTCTAGCCTGTTGATCCCCCCAAACTCCCCACTCCCCTGGCCCTGCAGCTGGCTCTGGGGGAAGGGTCGCCCTCCCTGTCTGCGGGCACGGTTCCGGAACACCAGGACTTGGCTCAGGGAAGGGCTTGCCACGACCCTCTTGCTTTTCAGGACCACATTTAAGGAGTTTGCCGAGAAGTATGGCCGGGACCAGAGATTTCGACTTGTTCAGAAACGGAAGGACCAAGAGCACTTTTTCAACCAATTCATCCTTATGCTTAAGAAACGGGACAAGGAAAACAGACTCAGGCTACGGAAAATGAGATGAGTGTGTGGAAGATGCAATAAGACTGAGCTTTGCGGGAAGGGGTGGGGCGGTGGGGGAGGCCCAGACTGCGTAGCAGGGGGGGGGGGGGGTGCCTCCCGGGCCGGCTCAGTTCTCAGAGGATTACTGTTTCATATTGAAGCTTTTTGTACAACGTGCAGAGTTTGATGCATTTCTAACTGCCATGCCATGTGGATCCCTTGGTTGTTTTAATTATGCAAATGACTTGTAATATATACAGATGCTAAACCCACTGCAGGTTGGTAACTCGGCAGAAGTGGGCACCATCTGAAACCATCCCAAGATGAGCCGACTCTCTGCAACTTCCCTGCAAACCTCCGTGAGTTTCTGCGGGCCCCCAGGAGTTCCCGGAGCTGGGGCTCGCCTCCCTCAAGTGTCCTCACGTCTCCGTCTAGTTTTCTGCGCAGTAGCAATAGGGTACTTTATCATTCATCGTAGTGACATCTGTGAACACCAGGACACAGGGACAGGGTCTGGGGGGGCACCCCCAGGTGTCGTAGGGTAATCACCTCATACTCCCGGGACATCCAGCCCGGAGAGGGGGCTGCACTGCCTGTCGGAGGTCCCACCAAAAAAAAGAATTATTTTGTACAAAACCATCCAATGACATTTGAGTTATTTTTATTGTATGCCCAGAGTGTGCATGGGACTTCTCTCATCATCTTTGTATAGAAAAAAAATTTAAAATTTTTAAATTAATAAATATTTTAAACCAATGTGTTTTTGTGGCTTAGTCTTCCGACACAACCTTAAGCAGCAAAATTGTGTGATAACTAAAGGTACTCTATTTTGAAACATGCACACAAACATTTATGATGGCACATGTGGGCTCTCTGTATGCGACTCAAACAAAACTCCTCCTTTTCAACGTACAATGATGCGGGATAAGACCCCGGATAATGAATTGTGTTCTTTAAGTGATGGAGCACCCATCTATTCACTCCCAGGTCACACGGCCTCTGTCCCTGGCCCACAGTGGCACCACCTCCTCGCCTGCCTCTCAGTCAGTCCCCACAACCACACATATTAGGACACACCTGGGCACCGTGGGTTCCCTCTATTGGGCTGTGCCCTGGTCTTCATGCCAGCACTGTTCCCAGGTCACTCTCTGTGCGGTTCTGGGCCGTGGCTAAGGGGAAGGCCAGGGCCCAGTGGGGTGCCTTCTAGGGCATCACTGGGGATTGAACCTTGACCTCCTGGTTAATAGGAGGCTGCCCCCGGGGAAGCCAATCCCACCCCCACAGCCAGGGTGTAATCAGGAACTAGAAACCACCTTGTGATCTGAGCAGGGCCGTTTCGTGGAAAGAAGACTAACGATTCGTGTAAAGGCCAGGAAGGACAGAGACGGTGGCAGACGGGGGTCGCCGACCTAAGAAGCAGCCATTACCCCCCGGGCTCGGAGGAGCCTCTACAGAAAGTGCCTCCCTGACTGGCAGGTGTGGCTCAGTGGTTGAACATTGACCTATGAACCAGGAGGTCAGGGTTCGATGCCTGGTCAGGGCACATGCCCAGTTGAGGCTCCATCCCCAGTAGGGGCGTGCAGGAGGCATCCGATCAATGATTCTCTCTCTTCATTGGTGTTTCTCTCTCTCCCTCCTCTCTGAAATCAATATATTAGAGAAAAGACAGAGGTTCAGACCTCGCTGGAGAAGGCACCTCTGCTCTCAGCAAGTGGCAGGGATGGAACCCCCTCTAGGGGCTGGAAAAGCCCCCTATGTCCTCAGCTGCTGGCCACCCAGGCCTCAGAGGAGGGGTGCAGGGGAGCTGCCGTGACCCCTGTGACATAGTAATCTACAGGACGGGGCTCGCGGGGAACAGGCCCTGGCCAACCATGTTCTGTCCTCTGTCCCATAACAGGAGTCTGACCCCATCTCCTGCCACGGCAGCAGGACGGGGTGTCCAGGGGAGCAAAGTGAGGTGAGCTGGCTGGTGGCAGTGAGCGGACATTCTAAATGTTTTTGTTTTGGGGCGGGGTGGGGGGGGGTGGGGAGGGGAAATGTTGGATTATCAAGAAAAACATCCCCTCGATGTGTCCAGTGCCCGAGCGTGGAGTTCCCAGAACTGAAGGGGGCAGAGCAAAATGGTGAGCCGACAGCCATGTGTGTGTGTTGTGCACACATGTGTGTGGTGTGTGCACACATGCATGCAAACAGCCCGTGGTGGTACCTGGTGCTCAAGTGTGGCTCCAAATAGTCCCCTCTCCACACCTTCTGTCGCCACCCCCTGCTCACAGTCCCTCCTGGGAGCGCCAAATGCCTGCATTTCCACATGCCCCTCGCTGCTGCTGGCCGTGTCTGTTCTCTGAGCTCCTTGTCATCAAATCGTCTTCCTGGGCCCCTCTCAGCCCCGTGGGAACCGACCTCCGGGGGACAACCTGCAGCTCTAGGAGATGGGAGTCAGGGCCACGAAGCGGAACAGGCTGCAGCTCACAGGAGAGGACGGAACCCCTTCTGCACTTGCAGCACGGGCGTGGTGCCGGCTTCCGTGGGCGGCACTGCCGGTCCACCGTGATGGGTGTGACCACTGTAGGCCCCTAATTCTGCCTGTGAGGTCTCGGATGGGGGCATCCCACGTGCTCCTTACCATGAGACACCTTCTGGCAAAGCGTGTGGAGGAATGAATGCTTTTTACCATCCATCCACCTTCCTCACCTCGGCAACACACTCGGTTAACACAAAGCCCGAATGTGTGGTCCAGACTGGCCCAGGTGAGATGCTCTCTGGAGCCACATGTTTGCACACTCACCTTATCTTCTCCACAGAGCCCTGCCCGCAGGGATGTGAAAAGAGGAATCCTGATCCAGTCGGGCCTCCCAGTGCAGAATCAGCGTGCTGCATGAAGCGGTCATTTCCCGGCTTCCAGGAGCTGTTCCTTGCACGTCCGACGGTTTCGGTCAGAGCGGTGGTGGCGCGTGCTGATGGCGGCCCGGCGTCGGGGAGCGTGTCACTGTAGCTCATGTTCACCGCCACTAAATTTTGGCTAAACCACTGGACCGGGGCCGTAATGGGAAGACATAAAAGGGGCCTGCAAAGCATTCAGGATTTTTCGGTTTTATTTAGGATATAAAAGCAATATTTATTATGGTCCTACACACGATAAATATTTTTTGCCACAGGCATCATCACTTTGCAACTGACGCCGTATTTTAGAAATGGAATGGCCAGTAAAGGCCCAATGATCCGACCGCGTCCACACCATCCGTGTCCACTCCGCCTGTTGGTGGCCTCGGTGGGGTGGCCGGCAGGGAACTGTTCCCGGAGCTGATTTCTGCGGTCGGCCTGACCTTGGTGGCCACAAGGCCTGGACAGCAAAGCCTGGGTTCCTGATGTGGGGCATCCTTTGTCCAAAGGGGTCGCTGCTGCTGAGTCCCCTGCCAATGCCCCTTGTCTCTAGCTGGGCAGGGGGTGGAGGGGGACAGAACAACAGGTCACGTGTGGCAATTGGCCATGGCAGACGCTGAGCCCCAGCAAGGCCGCAGCCAGGTTTGTTCCAGGGGCAGAAATGGAGAGACAGCCCTGCCCGCCGGGAGCAATGAGTGCGGAGAAGGCAGAGGGGCGAAGGGGACCGTGCTGGCCTGGGTGCAATGGCCCTAGGGCGACAATGGCCCTCAGATGTCCTCAATTCGGACCTCTGCCAGACATTTCCCTGCTTCCTGCTTCCACAGGCTGCTCACTCCTGTGCTCCTCGCAGGAACCCACAGGGCAGTCAAGACTGCCCCATTTTACAGACGGACAGACTGAGTCAAAGAGAGGCAATGAGCGATCGGGCTGAAGTGCAAGCAAGTGGCCTCGGGCCCCTGGTGTCTCACCACTGCTCAGCAAGACCCCACACGGTCACACTGGGAGGTTAAGCCAGGACCGGCTCTGAGCTCAGTGCTCCCTGCACCCCCTTATCTCCTCCAGGGTACGTGGGCCCTCAGGAGTCCCGGTCCTATGCCTTCTGGGTCTCAGGCGGCAGAAGTCACCTGCCCAGCCCCACAGAGCTAGCACACTTGTCCCCGTTCCTCCCCAAGGCGGGACAACACTCAGCGCTGTTTAAAACAGACGTGGGGTCAGAGCGGCTGAGCCTGGGCTGGTCTTTAAACTAAAGATCAGATTCCGCTCTTTCCAAATAGCCCTCCCTGCAGGGGGCTGAGGGTGAGCAGGGCCAGGTGAGCCACAGAGCAGGCTTGATGGATACCACGTGTGCCATATCCTTATCCCAGAGAGAGCGTCTTGGTCCGGCTGGGCTGCTCCAGGAGTGACCGGTACCTGGGCCTGTGGGGCCGAAGAGTGTGTGTGTGTGTGTGTGTGTGTGTGTGTGTGTGTGTGTGTGTGTCAGGAGATGGCAGGGAGGGGAGGGAGAGGCCCCCCCAGGCATCTGGAGCTGGGAGGAGGCCGGCCTTGCCCCGACTGCTGTACTTAATCACCCAACAGAGGTATTATTATCCCATCTTCTTATGACTCAGGCTGAGATAGGAAAGAGAATATACAGCCTGATTATGCACCGTAGAATGTATTAAGCCAGGAAGGTCTTAAAATTAAAACATTTAAGAAGAACTATCTGGGGAGGTAGTTAAAATCCATTTAAATCCTTATCAAATAATGAAAATATCTCGGGGGGTGGAGGGGGGTGTCAGCCTCTTAGCTGTGTTCACTTCCACGATTTTAGCGTAAGACAAATGTCCATGAAAATACTTAGAAGTCCCTTTTGGCCACGGGCTGAGAACACAGGACAGGGACAGGGTGAGCTCCATGAGGAGTCCCTACCCATGAGGGGGAGGGTGTCATTGTCACAGACCTGCTGGCTTCCTCGGGGGGTGCTGGCAGCTGCTCAGGCTCCTTCCCTCAGCTTCTCTGTCCCTGAGCCAGGCACCGGCGGGTGCACAGCACACTTGTGTGGTCCAGGTCGGGGGCCATCCCCCGGTCCTGCTGGTCCCGTCCCCCTGCAGGCCCAGCCCCTGTGCCCTGTCAGCCTCAGCGGGACCGCGGCTGGGCTGAACCCTGACTCCTACACCTGTCCCAGGTGTTAGCCATCACCTGTGGCGGAGGGGACAGCAGTGGGACAGAACTGGTTTCTTCTGCTCAGAAAGCTCAGAGCCCAGCCCACCCATGACCGGTCATTTACGGGGTCACCCTGTGTCGCTCCCCAGCCGGGCCATCCCTTACTGCGCTCCTCCCGGATGGGGAGGCGCAGAGGCCGGACACACCTGTCTGCCACCAGGTCCCTAAAGCCAGGTCCCTACAGCTCGGAAGGAGCCCTGGATCTCTCTCAGCCTCTGAGGCCTCACCCAGGCCACCGGCTCCCCCTCCTGTTAGGAGGTACCCTCGCTCACGGATTTTGCTTGAGTCCTCACCCTGGCTCCGGAGGAAGCCCAGAGAGGGGGTGATGGTCAGGACAGAGTTGGGGTGCAGCAGGGCCCCCTCCCCCCCCCCTGCTGCGGCTCCTCCCTGCCTGGAGCTCCTGGTTGGAGGGCTTTGGAAAGGGCCCAGGGGCATCGCTCCGTGGGTGGCCTGGCCACTGCTGGCCGTGTGGGGGCTGTGCGGTGGCGGCTGCTCCTGGGAGGGAGCGAGGTCCCAAGACGGCCTTGCAGAAAGCTGCATGCTTATGTCTACATTCATCTCCTTCTCAGCAGTCCTGGCACCAGGCAGACAGCGGGTGTTGGAAAGCACAGGCAGAGAGGCGAGGGGCCCAGGTCAGCCTGGTGACTTGGGAGGTCGCATTGCCAACAGACACAGAGGAGCTCTTAGCGGGGAGCCCATGAGCTCGGAGAAGGAGGCAGCCCGTGACTGGTCGGTGAGCAATGGCCCCTGCCTGTCTGTGAGCCGACCTGGTGGAGATCTATGACTGAGACCCAATGTGGGGAGACTGGGACCATAGGGTGCGAGTGTCCAGGAGGGGGTGCGGCTGACGCGGCCCCAGGGTAACAGGTGTCACCCTGGGGGGCAGGCAAGGTGACTGAGACGCTGCAGGTTCTGAGCCTTTGCCCCTCCTTATTTGAGAACCGGGCTTCCCCGTGCTCAAATGAGATGAAGATCTGGGAGGAACTAGGCCTTTAAGAGGTTTGCATGATGGAATTTTCCAAAAGCATAGACGTGGGGAGAGAATAACGGCCCCAGGCACTCTCGTGGCACACCAGGAACCAGGCCTAGATCTGGGTCCCTTGGGTGTCCTCCCCGCTCCAGTCCCTGAGGTCAGACCCCGCAGGAGTGGGCACCTGGCTGATGCTGGCAGAGGAGGCCCAGCCCTCCAGGTTGGCTCACACCTGGGCATCTCCTGCATCTCTGGTTTCTGCCAGGGGTCTCAGAGTGGGGAAGCCCCTGTCCCAGTGGCTGTGACATAAAGAGAGAAAGCTCTGGCCCGGGCTCTGTTGGTTGGGTTTCGTCCCGGACCCCGAAAGGTTGCGGGTTGGATTCCCAGTTGTCACACGCCCAGGTTGCAAGCTTGATCGCTGGTGGGGGCCGTGCAGGAGGCAGATGATTGATGTGCTCTCCCATCGATTTCTCTCTCTTCCTCCTCCTCCCCCTTGATCTCTCTCGAAAAATCAATAGACTATTCTTTTTAAAAAAATCAACACTAGAAGTAATTAAGAGAGAGCGGGCGGGGTGGGGGGTCTGGCTGGGGACACCCTTCCCCCCACAGCTACCATGGGGCCGAGGAGCCCCTCTGGGAGCTGGCTGTGTGCCCAGGGTGAGAACCCAGACTGCGTCTTTAGGGCACGGAGCTGATGAGCTTTCTGGGAAGAGATGCCACATGATACCCAGCCCGGGCTGCCTCCTGCAGGCAGCTCCGACCCCACACCCCCTGCAGCGACCGGTTCCACATTTCTCAATGTTTCTGATTTAATCCCCATTGGTTGGTTAGGTTGCCACGGTGTGGGGTAGACCTGTTTCCATGGAGATAAAACCTGGGTGTGAAACCCACACCTGGGCGCACTCCAGGAAGACAAGGTTCAGCACCTGTGATCAGGGCACTGCCTTCGGGGGCGCAGCTGCGTCGTGGGTTGTCCAGGCCTGGCCCCACTGCTCCGGTCAGCGGCATCCCATCCTGTTCGGGACCTTGAGATATAAATCTGTGATGAAGGCCCAGTAATGAGAGGAGGACAAAGGAATTTGCATCTTTAGGAACACTGCTGATAGCCTCAGCAGAGATGTATAAAATTTTGATTCATGGAAAGACTTTTTTTTCTGCAGGAGCAACACAGTGAGAACTCCCGGTCAGCCTGAAATTAGGGTGTGGGAGAAGGCTGCAGCCCCCAGCCCTGGACCCCAGCCTTGCTGAGCTCCCCGCTTCATGACCAGGCCCTTCAGGGGGACATAGGCCTCCCACCTGCTCCTGGGGAACGGGGTCCCAGGCTGGCTCTTAGGGTCACAGCCTGAGGTCAGGGTTGGGTTTGCCTGTTGCTGGGGGTGGAGAGAGAGTGCTGGTGATGGGTGTCCAGCTCTGGCCTCCTGGAGCCACCTGGCTGGTGGTGGATTGAGGACCTGCTCTGCCTGTGACAGGTCTTTAGGAAGACGTGCTGGGGTGGGGGGGGGGGGGGACTTCACCTGCAGGACAGGGCGGGCTGTGGAATAATGGAGAAAAGCGCTGGGAATTGGCAGGAAGCTGGAGGGCGTGGTCTGAAGGTCAGGGTCACATGGCCGTGCAGGCCCTGCCCCTTGAAGATGCCTGACCCCATGCACAGCATGCCAAGGGGCTGGCCGGCCACAGTGGAAACATGTGTCCTTGGGCTCTTCCTTCTCTTTCTAGACGGCTCAGGTGCCAGCCCTCCGGGGCTTCAGAGGTCCCTTTGGCTTTGCAGGACGCATGCCATCCTTCCCTCCAACAGCATCACTGGGGGCTGAGACTGCGGCCAGGCACCTGCTCAGCAGGGATCTAAGTCAGCCTTCCCAGGGAGCGTCCACACGGGTCTCTCCGACAGGGTCAGAGTCCTTCTCTGCTCAGTCACCTGTCGCTCTGGTGCCTCGCTGCCCTAAGTTAGTGGTCGGCAAACTCATTAGTCAACAGAGCCAAATGGCAACAGTACAACGATTGAAATTTCTTTTGAGAGCCACATTTTTTAAACTTAAACTTCTTCTAACGCCACTTCTTCAAAATAGACACGCCCAGGTTGTGGTATTTTGTGGAAGAGCCACACTCAAGGGGCCAAAGAGCCGCATGTGGCTCGCGAGCCACAGTTTGCCGACCACTGCCCTGAGTCACCAACCCAGCGATTTGAGTCTGCTGTCCTCAGTCACCTGGACAGCACTTAGTGCATGTAGCCTGGGCAGGTCGGCAGCAGAGGCCGGGCTGGGATGGGTGGAGAGGAGGGCTGGGTTGGAGGTGGAGGCAGCAGGGGCCCAGTGTGGGCCATCGGGACCCAGGGCCACAGCCCCACTGGGACCACGGACGTGGGACATGCTTTGAGCTCTCTGAATCAGAGAGCAGAGATGCTGGGTGGTCTGAGCCGTGTGGGTTAAAGGTGCCCCTTACACCGAGAAACACTTGGGAGTAAGGGTGCATGTGTGTGTGCATGCGTGTGCATGTGTGCATGAAAAGGAAGAAGAAGCATGGCTTACAGTGGGTGATCTGTCCACAGGGGACTCAGGAGTAGGTTGCAGGCCGTGGCATTGCAGGACCCCTGGGAGCTTTATCCAACAGAAGGCCCACGTGTCCCGTTTCTACAGTTGCTGGAAAATGCCAGTGCTGGACAATGTGGGCACAGAAATTACTAAATGCATCATCTCCTTTTGAAATATTCATTTTATTTTGCTATAAACATTTTTGTAATGAGCGCATAAATATCGTGTGTCATGGAGCTGGTGTGCCATGCGAGCTGAGTGAGTGGATTCGTGCCCAACAATATTACAAGCATATTTTAGGGGGTGTGGCTTGGGGAAGGGGCATGTCCCTGAGGAACCCCGATTGGGCACTGAAGAAGGAGCACACAGCCAGGGGTGGAAGAGCTTGCCCAGACTGGGGTCCTGGGGGCGGGGGAAGGGGGCGCGTGCTCAGGTTCACGGGCGCTCTCCCACTCCAGCCTCGGAGTCACCCATTTCTCCAAGGAAACCTGATTTCTTTCAATGGACAGATAGAGGCGGTTATATATACAAGCATATACATACCTGCTTTTGTTACACTAGAGAAAGAAGGATTGGTACATTTTAATTAAACGCTTCATCTTGGCGATCTTGGGTCTGCAGTGATGGCCGGGATTCAAAGCCAGCATCACCGGTGTTCCCACACCACTTGCCTTTCCGCACTTCCCCTCCCCCTCCCGCAGTGAGCGCCACCTCCCAGTGTCGTCCACTATGACCTGCTCACCTGCTCGCTCCTGCGACGCATGCGATTTCACTCTCACTGCGTCATCAGCCCTTCCAACACACCCCATGCAAGCCCCCGTTCCCTGGCTGTTCTCAGAGTATACGCCACGAAGGGTGGACACGGGACGTGCGCTCTTTACAAGACATTTGAATGGTTTGTGTGGTTTTCATTATACGTTTGCTTGTATACGTGGGTCCATGGAGTTCTGTTTGGATTCAACTCTATGGCTTGTCGTTTTATTCCCTTGATTTTGTTTTATGCACATGTAAAATATGTACGTGGTTGAATAGAAAATTACCCGTCACCCTTTGTCTGCTTCTATTTGTGCCATAAGCGATCAAGGCTCTTTTGCACTTTGTTGTTGTTTGTTTGTTTTTTTCACTTAAAAAATCAAACAGGCCATCCCTCATCATCTCTCCAGCCTCCTGACCACGTGGCCCTCCGCCCTGCGGGGCTTCCCATATTCCCAATGTAAGCAATGAGGGAATCATTGCATTTTTGCCAATGTTGGATCATATTTCAGGGCATTGGTCTCTGAGGGAAACTCCTAGACGTGTGACACTAGGCCTTGGTGTGTGCCCATGCCATTTGCTGAGGTGTGTAGTTCCCCTCCACGGAACAGTGACTCTCTCTACACCCACCAGCATTGTCGGGGTGCCCATCCCCCCATCTTGTCACGCTTATAAACTGTGTTCACCTGAAAGGGGAGAAAGGGGATCAACACACAATTTTCACACGTTCTCCATGATGAATAAAGTTGTAAATATCTTCTCACACTGTGCTGTTTATCTTGAATTCATGGATAGTGATTTGTGCCATCTAATTTTAAAAGTATGCCATTCTGCTTATCAGTCTTTCATGTTACTGCTTCCAAATTTGAGTTCCAAACAGGAAAGCGTTTCACATTTCCAGGTTACAGTCACTCCTGCTTTCTCTGATATTTGCAGATTTCTATTTTTGCCTCCAGATCCAATGTGTTATGGTGAAATGTGTTAGGGTGAATGCTGTGAGGGTGGAGCGTGGGGGGGGTCCACTTTTCCAAGTGGCTGCCAAGTTTCTAACACCACCAGAAAATAGGTTTGTATTCTACCCGTGGATTTGAGAGATGCTCTCTGTAATACGTGTTCAGTTCCCACATGTAATTGGGTTTATTTATGGATTTTTATTTTCTTCTGTTGATCTGTGGCTTCTTCTATTGGTCTGTTTATCATATTTTTAATATCTAGTAAGCCTCCCTTAATTGTGCAAAAATATCTGCTAAGATATTTTGCGGTAGTTTCCATATGAGGTGTAGAATCTACTTCTTTGGTTTCAGAAAAAGATAAAATTCATTAGCCTTTTTATTGGTATCACAGGAAATTTATACATTAACCTGAGGAAACTGGCCTCTATCATTTTGAATATTACTACCCAAGAAGAGGAGATGCCTCTCCATTCAGGCAAGTCTAATTTTAGTTTTAAAAGGGCTGTTTGGCGTTTTTCTCATATAAGTTTGTAGCTTTTCAAAGTTTATTTTATGCATTTTTTATTGCTAGTTAAATGCTCTATTCTTATCCACTGTCTCTTCTGTTTGGTTATTACTGTGCAAAGGCTATTTATTACTATGTTCATTTTATACCATGATACTTTACTGAATTATTTAATTTGTTTCACTTTGTACATGTAGGTTTTGGTTTTAGCTTAATAACTTTAATTCCAACTTTCTTGGGGATACTCACATATCACAGCAAACAGAAAGGGTTTTCTTCCTGCCCCGCTATTATTTTTTTCCGGTCCGATTGCATTGGCTAATGTCTCTAATGCCTCCACTACGATGTCCCACAGGTATGGAGATGTTTTCTGATGAGGTACGAGCTTGGCTTTGGTACTAAGGAATATTTTATCATGTCAAGGATATGTCCCTCAATTCCTACTTATTTGAGCATGTTTGTTGTTTTAATCAGGGTCTTTAGGATTTTGTCTTTTGTTTTCTGGCAAAGCTGCTGAAGGAATAGTAGGTTATTTGCAAGGAAAGTATTGATGAACACAAACATTATCCAAATCTGTGGTGATTAGGGAGAAGCAATTCACCACAATAGTGAGATATTCATTACGTACTGAACTAGAAAATTTGAAAAACAAGGATGGTAGTCATGGCCCATTAAGGAAGAGAGCAGTGAGCCTGCTTCTGCTTACTTAAGGATTAGCTATTGCCAATTTTCTCGACTTACATAATTTGATTCAGTGATTCCTTTTCTTAGTAACTAGTCCCAGGAAACAGTCATAATGACCATCAAAGACCTCACTGAAAAGGTGCTCATCACAATATTAGCCATAATAGTGGAAAAATGCAAAAATCTCATGTCCAGTGATCGGGGAATAATTAAATGGTGCTGGATCGTACAACAGATAAATTACAGAACCATTCAACGACTTTTTGAAAATTGTCAACAACTGGTAAAAAAATTGACTATACAATATTCAGTAAAAAAAAAAAAATCAGGATATAAAATTTCATGTGCAGCATAAGCTCAATTATGTAAATATGTGTGCATAACACTCGGAGAGAATGCAAATGCCTCTCCCAGTGCTCACCCCTGGGTTACAGCAGGCAGGTCCTTAAAATGTGTTTCTTCTTGGCAGTTTCTTATGAGCATGTATTACTTTCCAAAAATAATAACAATGACAGAAAAGCAATAGGTGGCCTCTCCATAAAGAGGGGCCCTGGGGCCCGCAAGGCTGAGCCGGGGGGTGGTTTCCGAGCCTGGATCGCCTCGCCTCCTCCTCCGGAGCCGCAGCCCTCCTGAGCCTCCTGGAAAATCAGATATTTCTATTCTGCTCTCTATTGACTAACGGAGCACCTCATCACACATCATTACACATTTATAGATCTTCATTTTCCAGTCTGTTTTCCTCTTCTCTTGGTTTATTGTTATTCGGTTTGTTTTATGTGTATGACTGAAATACAGTTTTGGTTTCTTTATTTTCCTCCTTAGAAATTAAGTGTTAGCTGCCAGGGGCTAGGTGTGGCTCACGGAGTCTTGCTAAAGGCAGTTCCAGAGGGAGGGGGGCTCGCTCCTGTCCCCCCAGGACTTTGACTCTGGTCCTCTGCTGGGCATCCGCTGTCCTTTCCAGCGAGCCCAGGGGCGTGGCAGTGTTTTGTAGCCTCTGATGTGCTGCTGCCGGCCAGCCAGACTGGCTCCGTTGGTTGAGTATCATCCTGAGCACTGAAAGGTTGGGGGTTCGGTTCCCAGTCAGGGCACATGCCTGCATTGCAAGTTTGATCCTCACTCGGGGAGCATATGGAAGGCAACTGATTGTTGTTTCTATCTCACATCAATGTCTCTCTCTCGCTCCCTCTCTCTTTCTCTCCGTAGGCATGTCCTTGTGTGCCGCGCCAGCACGGCCAAGGGTGACCCTGAGTGGGGACGGTGAAGGATTGAGAAAAGACAGACAACAGAATGAAAGCTGGGTCTGGGTGGGACATTGTCCTCTCTGTTGGAGAGCCTCTCTGATGGAGAGACAGCGACAGCGCCAGGGACTACGAGCCGAGTCTTTAACGAGGCAAAGTAAGGGCGTGGTCAAGATGTTTACACCATTCTCGTGGGGTTCGATCCTACTCAATCACATGCACCTGAACTCGATCAAGCCCACATCACTCAGGCACGTGGGGCCATGTGTTCGGACCATAGGTTCACGCTTACAACCACAGCTGTTGGCTATCATTGTGCTGGGAGGGCTCTGCCCTCCAAGCTGGGACTTGCACGTGGCTGTGAGAGGACTGTGCCCTCTCCTTAGTCTGAGACTTGAACCTGTCCAAATACTGTAGCCGCTCTCCACATCCTTGGATGATAATAATAATAATAATAATAATAATAATAATAATAATAATAATAGATGCTGCTGCTGGGGTACCAGGTGACGGTCTTGTGATTCCAGTGCAGAACAGAATGAAGCTACTCTGTGGTTTTTCCTGGAAAACAATACATGTGCCCGAGGGAGGGAGGGCCAACGCTCTGCCCGCCCCACGCCAGACACCGGGTCTCCGGGCCTGGCAACCCCAGCACGGTGGCCTCTGAAAGGGCTACTGCTTGTCATCAGGCCAGCTGGGCCCTGCAGCAGACCCTTCAAGAAGGCCTGGGCATGGGGGGACCACACGGGGGACCCAGCCAGCTACCCCTCAGGAAGGTCAGAAACGAACTCCCCAGGGCCTACCCTGCTTCTGAACCCCTTCAGCTGGCCCTCCACCTGCGCACCCCTTCTCCTGTCCTGATGCTTGGAAGCCCCCTGGCCCCTGGTCCTTTTAGCAGAGGAGCTGCTGATCAGGGAAAGGCAGAGACTCCCACTGTCGCCCTGGAGCAGGGCGTCCTGGCCTGGGTGGACTAATAGGCATTCCCGACCACACACCTCCAGCGGCTGGGCACACGTCACCGCCCGCAGCCCGGCTGGCTCTGTCGCGGCTGGCACCGACGCTCTGTGTGTGGGCCTGTGGTCTGGACAGTATCCTCTAGCCACACTTTCCTCCTTCTCTCATTGTAAGAAATGTTCAAACCTGCAGGGCACTTTTATAAGTTTATTTGAGCCAAGCTGACGACAATTGCCGGGAAGCGGAATCTCAATGGATTGAGAAAATGCTCCAGAAAATGGCAGTTTTGTACCTTATTTCACACGTTACAATCAAAAGAGAAGACGTAAGTGGGTTACTTGAACGCCATTGGAGATAGCTTAGGGAGGCGGGAGGAAGCAAAGCAGGGAAACCTCTGGGACTGGATGAAAGGTAGCATGAGAGGCACATGCTTCTTTTACACAGGTGGGTGCAGGGTCCTTAACGGTCCACAGTGAACCCGAGATCAATGAGGGGCGTGGCCTCTGCGCTGGTGCTTGTGCTTTGAGGGGCCCAGAGAGAAGGACGTCACTTCGCTGTTGCCAAGGCATGTTTCCCAGGTGTGTTACCCCAGGTGCAAAAAGACAAGGCGCATCTCCATGAAGGTGGAGATGGACTTCCGTTGGGAAAACACCACCCAGGACAGGACTCCCGCCATGAACTGCTTTAAGCTGAAAGGTCTTCACTTCAGACCATCTTGGTGGTTGCTTCCCGGCTCTGAGTTTGTAAGGCTGCTGCGCAGGCCTCCTCTGAGCTTGTCAGGGTAAGTATGTGGCCCCCTTCCTCCCTCCCTCCGTCCCTCGAATACCCCAAGACCTTCCTGTGTAGCAGCCAGGCCTCACCTGGAGGCTCTCCCGTGGAGGCCCTCAGCTGCAGGCCCTCATTTAGATCCTCGCCCGGAAGCCCGGTGAACCCAGCCTCGGTGAGAGGCAGGCCTTTGCCTTCAGGGACGCTCTCTGCGGTAGCGAGGGTGTGAGCCGAGTCCCTGGAAGTGGCGAGGATGCCTCGGCAGGCGATGGGGACCAGGGAAGCTCTGTAAGTCAGACTGTGTTTGCGGCGGGTCTTGAGGTTCAGTGGGAGTTTTCCAGGTGGACGGGGATGGGCCAGAGAGTCCCGGCAGAGGAAGAGCGTGGGCCGAGTGCCGGAGCCCAGACCTCAGAAAGAGGCCCCTGAGTCCGAGAAGGGAGGGCTCTGTGGGCTGGGATGGCGTGGGAGGAGGGCAGTAGGGGCAGACCAAGCACCGGCCCTTTGCTCCATCGGGAATGCGTGCACTCCCTGCCCCCCAGCTCCTGCCCTGCCCGCTGGAGGTGTCCCCAAGCCCCTGAAGCTCTCTCTTTGGGCGGGGCCAGAGCGGGGCTGTCCAGGGTGGGCACTGCCTGGGGGTGTGTGGCTGGGGCTCCCAGGAAAGCCTCCTTGTGATGAGCAGCGGGCATCTAGCCTGGTTCCTGCAAGAACATGACGGGTGCATGCCCTCTAGCGGGCGGGGCACGTGGGGGTGCTGACGTGGGAGCTGGAGTTGTGTTTCTAGGCCAAGCCCTTCTTGTTTTAAGGCCCAGACGCCAAGGAGATGGTGCGGAGGCATTTCCTGAACGGAGCTCAGCTCACTCCTAAGCCCCTCCCCGCATCCAAACACTCAGGGAGCCAAGCTGTGCTATTGCTTAATGAGCGAGAGGAGGCTTCTCGCTACTCGGGAACGTCCGACTCAGCTCATTAGCCCCGGGGAGACCTTAGTGGTCATTCCTTCCGCCCCTCATTTCACAGCTGAGGAGGCCAAGGCCCGTCCAGGAGGCATCATCACCCAGAATAAAAGCTTTCCTGTTTTGATAGTTGGGTTCTTTTTAAACAGTGACCAATGCCAATGTCCTGGAGACCTGAGCACACGGGTGAGGCACCGTGAGGGGATGCGGGCGGTGGGGCGGGTGACACTGCGGCCTCCAGCAGCCTGGGCTGTGTGTCTGAGTTTGCTCCGACCGCACACAGGCACCTCTCTTCTGTGAGGCCCGCAGTGCTTGGTCGTTGTTCTTTTCTGTAATGCGTGGCGTTCAGGCGATCTAAAAGGAGCACTGCAAATAATTCCTCTTGCGAAATTTGATCATTTCTGATAATAATATATGCTAACCAGACGGACAGCCGAACGACCTTCCAGATGTCATTCCGGACATCCTTCCTGATGAAGCTGTGGTGGCGGGGGCTGAGGCAGAGGCAGTTAGGGGCAATCAGGTCGGCAGGCAGAGTGGTTAGGGATGATCAAGCAAGCAGGCAGGTGATCAGTTAGGAGCCAGTGGTCCTGGATTGCAAGAGGGATGTCTGACTGCCAGTTTAGGCCCCATCCATCTGGACATCCCCCGAGGGGTCCCGGATTATGAGAGGGTGGTGCAGGCCGGGCTGAGGGACACCCTTCCCCACCACCTCCCCCCTGCACAAATTTCGTCCACTGGGCCTCTAGTATAGGTTATAGACGTTCAGAAGGTCAGTGGTTCTTCACTTTTTATTTTTATTTTTTTTTACCATGGACTCTAAAATTATGATGAAAGCTATAATCTCCTGACTCAGGCTCATAGTAATTTGCATACAATTATGCTTTAATTGAAAATGAATATTTTTAATAAAGAAAAGTGAATATATTTTGAAGAAAATATCTTTAAGCTTTAATTTGCTGCTGTAAAAATTGATTTCTAGTTTATGTAAAATAATTCACACAAATCTTAGTTGAGCCAATAAAACAAAAAAGTGAATTTTAATACTGCGCAACAGGAAAAGTCTATGAGAAGGCTGCCTCAGCCGGCCTTAATGAAAGTGAGGGGGCTTGCCCTAGCTCAGTGGTTGGCAAACTCATTAGTCAACAGAGCGGCAAACCGCGGCTCACGAGCCGCAGTTTGCCGACCACTGCCTTAGTTGGTTTGGCTCAGTGGATGGAGCGTCAGCCTGCGGGACTGAAGGGTCCCAGGTTCGGTTCCCATCAAGGGCACATACCTGGGTTGCAGGCTCAATCCCTGGCCCTGGTTGAGGCATGTGTGTGAGGCAACTAACCTGTGAAACACCTCCTGCCCCAGGGTCGGCGGGACTCCCCAGGGTGCATAGGGAGCATCATCGACCCCTTCTGGCTGGAAGGAGCCCCAGGTTCCTCTGTAAAGAGCAATGCAAGAGCTTTTCACCAGGTTCCACCGGGCTCTTGCCTGCAGGACGGTGGGAGGGGTAGGCTGAGGTTTTCGGGAGAGGTCGTCCCCCCTCTCCCAGGGAAAGCTTTTCCGTGGCTCTCAACGTGGTGATGGCCCTGAATCCTGTCTGCCCTCGTCCCATGTGTCAGCGAGACCCACCCCAGGAGCCCCACCGGCCTTGCCTCTCCCCGCGGGCTGTTCCCAGACCAGCTCTTCTTTTCCTCCCCCAGAGCAGCGTGTTTGCATGAAGTTCAGGCCAGCCCCAAAGAACAGATATTCCTATAAATCAAAAGGATGTCTGTGGAGAAAAATCATATACCCTACTTCCATTTCTTAACAAATATCTCTCAAAAGGCAGCCATTCCAGGCTCCGTCTTATGAATTTGATACATTCCACGGCAGTGGCTGAGACCTCTTCCAGGTTATTGATGGTGGTTGAGAGCAATCTGATCCCGGGGACAAGAGAACATGACGGCTCCTTTTTACACAAAAGCGCCGCCACCGCCGGGCGCGGGCAGCATGGCCTGTGTGCTGAATACTAAGGCTCCCAGAGCCAGCGACTCTTGGAAAAGCCCTTTCCACAGTTTGCGAGTACGCCCCTCCTTCCAGCTTTAGGAAAGAGGCGGAGAAGGAAGCATGAGCAGGAGGCACAGGGTCCGGAGACCGCCCGGCGGGCAGGACGGAGGCGGGTGCGGGCCATGTGAGCAGACGCCAGTGGAGTCACCTGGGTGCACAGTGTGGGGCAACCTGCGTGGTGGGTCCCAGGAAACGGCAGGAATTCTGGAAAGGGCCACATCTCTGGGCCAGGAAGTCTCCCTCCCCAACCCCACACCAAGCCACACCCCCACAGCTTCTTCCCAGGACCTAGGCCTTGGCCAGCATTTCTCACTTTTTAAGAAATGGTTTTTATCGATTTCTAGAAAGAGAGGGAGGGGGAGGGAGAAAGAGATACAAACATCAATGAGAGAGAAACGTCATGGATTGGCTGCCTCCCGCACGCCCCCTACTGGGAGATCAAGCCTACAACCTGATCATGTGCCCTTGACCTCAAGGGCACCAAACCTAGACCTCTTGCTTCCTGGGTCGACGCCTAACCATTGAACCACACCGGCCGGGGCCTTTTCTCACTTTTATGTGGCTGCTTCTGCTTGGCCTGAGATGAACAGCTTTTGCCTCGGGGCCAATTGGAGTTTTGTTTAAATGACAGCCTTCGCAAAAAGAGCAACCCTCCAGCAGAGTTATGCAGATGCGCCAGCCTAAATTATGGCTCACGTGGCAACTGTCAGCAGCCTCAACCGAAGGCCCTGGCCTTTCGTCCCATCCCACTTGGGGACCAAAGCAAGCGGACGCACACCTGCACCCAGGGGGGCCCTCCTGTCTCTGCTACCTGGGTGATGCCAGAAGAAATGTCAAATAAAAGCATCAATAACGGCAAAGGCGTTGTCTGAATTCCTACCGCCGGCCATAAAGATGATGAGAGGCCTGGAGGCGGCGGTAATGGCAGCTGTTTTGCTGGATTCTGTGGCTCGGCAGCCCCAGCTCCAAGGGAAACCATATGCTAATGAGGCTCTTGGACAGTGCCATTTGCAGACATTCCAGCTGCCCTTAGGGACCGGCTCCCCTGATCCTCTTTTGAATGGTCCCCGGCCACCAAGAAAAGCTTCCCTTACACGAAATGCTGAAGGGTATCCTTTAAGAAGAGGAAGAAGAAGAAAAAGGTAAAGATAAAAATTATGAACAACAAAATGACATCAAATACATACCTACCAACAAGGGAATCTAAAAATCAAGTGAATGAAAAATCTGAAGAACAGAATGGACTGGTGAATATAATAGAATCAGGGACATAGAAAGGGAGTGAACTGACGATTCTCAGGGGAAGCAGGTGGGAGGGGTGCGGGAAGAGATTGGACAAAAATCTTACTCCTATGGATGAAGACAGTGGCGGGGGGTAAGGGCCTGGGGTGGGGTGGGGAATCAGGTGGAGGGGAGCTATGGGGAAAAATAAAAGAAGAACACCTGTAATAATCTGAACAATAAAGATTTATTTAAAAAAAAACAAACTGAGCGTGGGCAGCTGGAGCCTCAGGAAAAGGACTTCAAGAGGGGCCCTGTTACCGCAGCTGAAAAGCTGGTGTTGTGTTCTGGAGGGGTTTGACCAAGGCCTCCAGATGGAGACTTTCAAGGAGGGTCCGTGGGGCACCTGGACGTTTCACGCATGTTCATGGCAGCCGGCCAGGCTCATGGAGCTTGACACGCCCTACCTGGCCGGAAGCTGTCAGGTGATAGAGGGGTTTAAAAAAAATTTTTTTAAATTCGACTTTCCATCCTAACAGAAAAATAAGAGTCTAACCACCTGCAGTGCGTCTGGGGGAAAATGCAGACCTGGGGTACACGCTCTTTCCTCCTACATTTCCTGTGACGTGGTCACAGTGAACCCCGACAGCAGCAGGGACACAGGCCTCCTCCCCTCGCCCATCGGTCTGTGGAGGTGCAAGCTCGTGTTCTGTGCCTGCAACCTCCTCACTAGGTGCTGATAGAGGCAACCTGGGCCCATGGTCCTCTTTAGGCTCCAAATATGTAGCCACTACTGGGATGTTCTAGGTCCGATGCTCTGTATTTTTGTGTTTTAAACACATGTGTACGTGAATTCCAATTTTCTTTCTTCTGCGTAAAGGGGCAGAATTCTCTGTATCACCTATGGGAGCTGGGATCTCCCAGGGACCTGTATAAAATGGTGTGCCTGTGTGTAAGTTTCATTTCACAATTCTAGAGAGAACGTAGAACTTCATAATTTTTGATTTACTAGAAATAGCGTGGAAGAACCCAATGTCCCAGGCGTTTGGAATATCTAGCCATTGCTTAATAAATCAGGGGCCGAATCTTCATCCTGGGTGCTGAGAGCAGCTTCTTAACCCTTTGGATTTCCTAAGTGATGGGAGCGAGCCTCTTTGTTATTATTCATGGTGGGCCCTGGACTCATGAGCTCATGGTGGGACCCTTAGTAACCTTGGGGTGGGGGCCGGCCATGCTGGAGCCACCAGCTATGTAATTTAAGGTCTGGGGCTGTGAGCCATGCTAGAATCTAACTTGTGAGGAAGGAAAGGGGCTGAAGACCGAGTTCGGTCACGTGGCCAACGGTCCAATCCCTCGTGCCGACATAATGAAACCCCCTCAAAATGCCAGCGACCGGGCTCAGGTGAGTTTCCCGGTTGGCAGTCGCATCAGTAGGCTGGGAAGTTGACATGTCCTGATTCCCTGGGGTGAGGACACAGGGGCTCCGTGTCTGGGACCATCTCAAACCTCATCCTATGAGTCTCTTCACGTGGCTGGCACAGAATTGTATCCTCTGTCCTGGAGCAAATCTCTGAGCACCTCACTGAGTTCTCCGAGTCGTTCCAGTGAATTATCAAAACGGAGAGGGTCACGAAACCCTCACGTTTGGAGCCAGTTGGCTAGAAGTGTGGGTGCCTTTGGGAACCCGGAATTTGCAGTTGGCATCTAAATGAGGGCAGTCCTGTTGGGGACTGTGCCCTTAACCCCTGGGGGTCTGTTCTAACTGCCCATATTTGCACCAGAGCCACACGGTAGTATTGCACTGACTACAGTGCTTGTCTCCAATGATGCAGCCGCTTGGAGTCATGTGCTCAAAGATGACTAACTGCCGGGCCCAGAAGATGTCTCCTAAGCGCTTAATATGCATAGGCACCATTATGCCAGGCCCTGGGCACATCACTCATTCGACGACTCGGTGATGGATCACACGAAATCACTGAGTCCTTGGAACGCAGGGAAGGGAGCAATCCTTTACAAGCCTTTCACTCGTGTTGGAAATAGATGCCCGTGTTTCAAACACAGAGAATGAGGCAGAGACAAACGCTAGGTGTACCGGTTAATAATGGCGAATTTTGTAATCAAAGAAAACATGATAATTTCAAGAGAAAAACCGAAAGTGCTTTATGCAAAGTAATGTCCATCGCTAGCTACACATTTCCCCCATCTTTCCAGTAATTTGTGGATACCATCCCAATAGAACTTTTCCTGTTTTGAGGCAAACCATTCAGAGAGCCAATTTTCCACTTCTTCGTACGTTTTGAAGTGCTGCTCAGAAAGTGCGTGTGCCATTGATCAGAACAAGTGGTCATCTGAAGGAGCAAGGTCTGGTGAATACAGCGGGTGGGTTAATACTTCCCAGGCAAGATCTTTTAACGTGTCTTTAAGTGGTTTTGAAGTGTGTGATGGTGGGTCATCATGAAGCAAAATTATGTTGCTGTATCTTCTGGCACATTCTGGTCGTTTCACGATCAAAGCATGGTTCAGATTGATTCTTTGTTGTTGGTAGCCATCAGTATTAATGGTTTCACCTGGTTTTAGAAGCTCCTAATACACCATACCTTCCTGATCCCACCAAACGCAGAGCATTGTCTTCTTTCCAAGGTGATTTGGCCTTATAGTCAATGTTGATGGTTGACCTGGATCAACTCATGATTTTGTGCACTTGGGATTCTCAAAATAAAATCACTTTTCATTGCCAGTCATAATTCGATGCAAAAAAGACTTTCTTTTGTGCCGTTGAAGCAACATTTTACTGATGACTTTTTGGTTTTCCGTTTGTCTTTCGTTCAGTTGATGTGGCACCCATTTTCCTTCCTTTAAAATCTTCCCCATTGCTTGTAAATGATCAGAAATTGTTTGCTGAACAACGTTTAATCTTTCTGCAAGTTGTTTTTGAGTTTGACATGCATCTTCATCCAATAATGCTTGTAATTGTTGGTTTTCAAACTTTTTTGGCTGACCTGGACGTTCTTTGTCTTTCACATCGGAATCATCACTTTCAAAGCGTTTAAACCAGCGTTCACAAGTATCTTGAGATGGAGCATGTTCACCATAAGCTTCCTGAAGTATACGATAACTTTTCCTTCAAAATAAAGTAATGAATTAAAACTTCCCGCAAATGCTCTTTTTTTGGTACAAAACTCGACATTTTTAAGTGTAAAAATATCTATGATGTTAACACCTTCAGCAAATTTGACATGAAGTTTTGAAGCTTGCTGTCAATACAACAAAATAGCATATATATCAAATTGCATATATACCAACATGTGTGTAACTCCATCTATTGAAAAAAAAAATCCGCATTATTAACTGGTACACCTAGTATAAGAGGGGATTTTTATCAAGTTTTAGAGCAATTCAGGAAAGAGAAGGATCTGTTTGACTTGGTGTCACATGAATTCCTTAATGAGATAATAGTAAGAGAAACCGTAGGAATCCAACCTGGTGAGGGTAAGGTTGGGGGTGGGAGGAGGGCAGCGTGGGTGGAGGATGAGACCAGCAGATAGTAGTGTGTGTGTGTGTGGGGGGGGGGAGGTGATGTTAGGGGACAGGAGACAGATGGGGCTCTGTCCTAGAGTCGGACCACAGAGATGTCCACGGTCTTATAGTACTTGTAGGAGTGAGGAAAGCAAGCCTTGGAGGTCAGCCTTCCCAGGTCACCCGCTGAAGAGGAGGTGGGGCAGAACCTACCCAGGTGGCCTGCCTGCCCAGCCCTCGCTCTGAGCCCTGAGGAAGCAGCAGTGAGGGAGGCTTGGAGCTGGATTGTGATGAGTCACTGTGATGAGTGGTGCCGTGACCTGTGAGGTTGCTGAGCGTTTGAGATGGGGCGGGGCGCACCTGAGACCCGAGAAAGGACTGGAGCGCCTGGAGCACAGATGCCTAGCGGGAAGAGCACACAGGGCGTTTCATTAACAATTCATATTCGATGGCATGTTGCCACGAGGGTACCTTAAATACCTTGGGGCCAGTCGTCTATTCCTAACCTTTGTCTTTTTAAGAAGCATGGCTGTCAGAAACGCCTTTAAATGACCCGTGTGGCCTGCCGCACTCCAGGGCGGTTACAGCTGTGTTGTGTTTCTGTTGTTCAGTAAAGTGCTGCTTTGAAGACCCAGGGGAAGGGCCTGGGAGGGGAGACCAGCCCCCAGTCAACAAGGGCAGCACCCATAGGGGTCCCTGTAAAGCCAGGAGGAGGAACGGAAAAATCCTGTCCTGGGCCCCAATCATCATCTCCCCATGCCCTCCTGGGCCCACTGGAGTGTGCCCTACCCCCGACAGCTCTGCAGATGAACCCTGGGGGGCGCTGGGGGGCTGCTGGTTCATTATCGTTTTTGATGCTACAGAGATCCCCACACTGACTGTGTGGGGCGGGGTTAGGGTTCGGGCGCAGACAGGCTGTCTTCCCCTGCAGCAGGCACACGCCCTCGGAGAAGAGGCCTCTCTTCACCTACGAGGTTCTTGCATTTCTTTTTCTTTTAAATCTATTTGTATTGATTTCAGAGAGGAAGGGAGAGGGAGAGGGAAATAGAAACATGGATGATGAGAGAGAAATATCAATCGGCTGCTTCCCACAAGCCCCGTACTGGGGACTGAGCCTGAAATCCGGGCATGTGCTCTGACCTACAACCAAACCATGACCTCCTGGGTCATAGGTCGACACTCAACCACCGAGCCACTCCGGCCGGGTAGAGGGTCCTGCTTTTCTGTGAGGGGGAAGGGTACAGGCCGAAGGTAGGCTGGGAGCCTTCCTCCCACTGCTGTCCCCCTTCTCTGCGCTTTCTCTTCCCACGCTGTCAGTCAACTGTGGACCAAAAATATAAAATGGAAAACTCCAGAAATAAACAACCTTTGGGAGAGACAGTAACATTGCAAACACCAGTTAGGTACTAAAGTGCCTGTGTATAATGAAGGCAGAAGTCACAACAAATGACCAATTTACAAGTTTTGACGAATACCTGACATCACAGGCCCCCGAATCCATCACCCATCTGTCGGCCGCCTGGCGTCCAGGCATCCTTCTTTCTGCTGCCTTTCTGGCTGCACGCTTACCCGACGCTTTGTTTCAGGTCTCCTAAGTAGGAGAGAAACGTGAGCCAGATCAACGCTAGTTTTGTTTTTAATGGACAGTTTAGGAAGGCGTCCTCGGCTTCCCCAGTTTGGGGGTGTCGTGTCCACGTGCAGGACTGTGGTCTAATTTGGGGAAACCTCTTTCGGTTTCTTGCACGCACGAACCGTAAGATTTCAGGGCCTTTCTGACGTCGTAAGCGGCCACTGCTCTCCACGCGGGTGACTTGTCCCCTCGTGTTCACCAGGTTACCCCTGGTGGGCTCCTGTGGTGGGCGTCATGTTATCCTCATCGGTGGGAGCAGTGCCTGTCCTGTCAGTGGACTATGTCACCCCGTGGCTTCCCACCTTCTCCTCGTGACCCCAACTCTCGGTTCCGACTGGCTGCTGCTCCGCTGCTCTGGAACCTCATTTCTAACGACCTGCCGGGTAATTTCACCCACAATCTCTCAAACTCAGGGGTTCAAAGGTCCCCCATCTTTTTCCTGTGAGACGCCACTTCCTGGATCCCCTGCAGGACAAATTGTGGCTTCTGGGCTCCCCGATTCCCGAGTCACAGACCTGGCTGCCCCTGCCTCCCTTCCCGGCCCCTCTCTCCCCCTCTCCCCTCCCCCCCCCCCCCAGTCTAACACCTGCCACCCTTCCTGCCCCTGGGCTTCACATCTGAGTCAGGGAAGGCTTGGTGCTGGCCACGCCCCCTCTGGGACCTGGACCACGCCTCCTCTGGGACCTGGACCACGCCCCCTCTGGGACCTGGAAGCTGACCACAGGGCGAAAGCATCACCCATTTCCTCCCAATTCTCCTCGGTGGTTTTGTTTTCAATGTATTGAGGTCATATCGCGTACCTAGTTCAAAATGCACCAATGCATTTGGGGTTCTCACACATCAGTGCTCCACAGAGCTCTCCTGCCGCCCACGGTGGAGCCCTCGGTCCCCCTCCCCCCCTCGGGGACGATGGCCATGGACACCCGGCCTGTGCTCACACATGGATGCGCTGCGGGCCCTGCGATTAGGCCCGTGGAGTCTGATTATGAGCCTCTGACACCATTAGCATTCATATTCAGACTTTCTTTCCATCCATTGTGCAAAGTGATCTGAACTGCCCTGGGAAAGCAGAGCCACGTCTTTGGAAGCCGGCCATGCTGAGCTGAGGTCCCCAGGGCACAAACCCCGGGCAGCCTTGCTATTTTGCAAAATACTGGCTCACGTCCACCTCCTTCCTGGGAGCCATAATGAACCGTGCCGGGACCCCGCCAGTGTCTCTGGCACTGCAGCCTGGTTTGCGAAGATAACACTCAGGTCGGAGCCCTTTCAAGTCCATTGTACATATATTCCTGAAGGGTGTGGGCAGGGTTCCCACCGAGGCCTTTTCTGGAAAGTGCGTGCATGGTTTCATGGGGTTTGTAGCTGGTGGGACACCAGAGTGACCCACAATCCTGGTCCCAAGAATGGCTGGTGAGGGATCCAGGCCTGAAACTCCTGACCAGAGAGCCCAGCTGGGCACAGATGGATTCAGCTGCCCGGTGGCTATCCCATCTCTCTAGCTTGTCATTTAGAGGGGACTCCGTGGTGCATACTCGGCATCTTGCTCCATTCCTTAGTGCATTTCTCTTTCTATTTAGGAATGTTGGGTGGAGCCAAGTTCATGGTGGTTTGATTCCGTCTGACGCCACTGAAATGAATGGCAGCAGACACAGAAACCCTTTAGGGAGGGGAGGGTGGAGACTTGGGGTGAGCAGAGCCCTCAGGGAAAGAAGGACAGCAGTCCAGGCAGGAGGGTGGAAGCTGCGAGGCTATGGAGGTGGGAGGGAGCATGAGTGGTGGGAAGGTGGGAAGGAAAAGCAGAGGGCCATTCGTTTGGTGTGATTTCAAAAGGACCGAAAAGATGTTTAACGTCATTAACCGGGAGGAACATGCAAAACAGATCCAGGATGAAATAAATGTATGTACCTATTAGGATGGATGAAATAAAAACCACGGGCAGGAGCAAGTGCTGATGAGCGCACGCAACAGCCGGAATTCTCCTGCACTGTGGGGCCAGAGTGCAGAACGGCACATCCGTTCTGAGAATTGTTAGGCAGTTTCCAAACCATTGGCAAGATGCCGAGAATTGGTAGGCAGACGTGGCTTTATGATCAGCAGTAACATGGGTATTTATCCTGGAGAGATGAAAACTACGTTCGTACAAAAACCCATTCACACATGTTCCTAGCAATTGTTTTTTTTTTTTTTTTTTTTAATTCTCACATGGGGACACGCTTTGAGAGAGGAAAGGAGAGAGAGAGAAACATCGAGTGGTTGCCTTCCATATGTGCGCCGACCAGGGAGGGAACCTGCCACCTTTCGGTGCACAGGACAACGCTCCCACCAACTGAGCCATCCCAGTGGGGCAGCGGTTGTATTTCTATCGCTTCACATCGGAAGCAACCACACGTTCCTCAAGAAGTGAGTGGCCAGCCTGCGGTAGATCTGCCAGGTGGAGTGCTACTCAGCCATGAAAAGGAATGAGCTGTTGATCCACGCAACATGACACCCAAGCAGAGACCTCACGCTGTCGTGCTGACTGACGACAGCCAGTGCCAAACGACAACGTGTGTGTAATTTCACGGCTGTAATTTTCAGGCTGTGGCGGAGCTATCGCGATGGAGAGCAGATGACGGCCAGGAGTTGGCGTGAAGGCGTGTCCGTGTGGTGCTGGGACAGGCCACCGCCCTGGCTGTGTGACGGGAACTTGGCTCCGTATATACGGTAAGTTTTCATAGCATGATACACCCAACGTTTAAAAACCGAGCGAGCCCTTATAAGAACCGGTGAAACCCCCAAAAGACTGCTTGAGTCCATTACATGGCACCAATGGCCATTTCCTGCTTTTGACAGCGCACCATGATGACATAAGGCACCACGCTGGGGGCAACGGGGAAGGGTGTTTGGGAACTCACTGTTGGGTTGCATTTTGAGAGGGAGCAGGTTAGAGAAATGTGGCATGCTGGGTCCAGTTCTTGCCTCGGAGGACACTGCACCTGCACGCCAGCAGCACCTATCACAGTGCCCGAGGGCCACCCTGGGGACAAGCACAGAGCTAGAGGGCAGGTCATCGCCTGTGTGACACCCCTGGGCTGCCAGCATTGCCGCGTCGCCGGTGCAGGAGTTCGGGTCTGTGGTAAGTGGCACACGCCTTTGAGTGCGGGATTGAGCATGACTGCGGACCAGAAAGGGTGCGTGGAGACAGACTGAGGACGGGCCCCCGCTGGGGACCCTCCACCCCGCCTGGTAATCCTGGGAGCTTTATTTTAAAGAGGGGCTGCTGAGAGCTGATGGGGAAATTGGCGCCGTGAGTCTGCGTCCTGACAGAAGCCCAATTCCCCAGCAAGAGCAAGGTCAAGGCTGTTGCCTCAAGCAAGCCAGACAGATAAACGCTCGATACCCACCAAGCACGCAGAAGGAATGAACCGCTTGGGCAGATGCCAAAATGCTTCTGTTGATCTTGGGGATGAAACAGAGGTCGGGCAAGAGAACTTCACTGCAGATTTAAGCGATCAGGTCAAGGGCAGTCCTCCCCCTCTCCCCGTCCTCCCGCACCAGCTACAAAGCAGCTGGGGTCCCCGAGGATGGAGCTCACTTCTGAGCAGGAGGGGCTGCGGGCTCGGGTCCCAGCCGCACCACCGGCTTCCCGTGCAGGAAAGGGAAGCCAGGGAAACACAGCTCGGCTCAAAGTCATTTTATCACATTTCTGAGTGTCAGAAATAGAGCAGAAACCGAGGTGTCAAAGACAGGCTTTGGAAGGTTAGAGGAACTGTTAGGAGAGTATCTTTGACTCTGGGGTCAGGAAAGATTTCTTGAATAAGACATCCAGAGCAAAGATCATGGGAGAAAGGGTGGATAACGTTACATTTCCGACAATAGACAAGTCCGCAAACAGAATGGAAACACGGGCCCGGGCAGGGAAGGTGTTTAAAATGCATGCCATCAACATCAAAGATCCATAAGGGTCACAAAGCAATTCACACAAGAAGCAAAACCTGATGGACAAGCAGATAAGTTACGGAGGAGGAGCCCCTAGCCACTACCAACACCCTGCGTTTGGGTGATGGGAAGATGCATATTGAGACAGGAAACCATCCAGCTGGTCGGTTGGGGTGAAGGTCTGATGGGGAAACGTGCCAGGAGCCATTGGGCTGAAGGAGGACAGGAAACTGGGGGACCACGCGGTAGAGCAGTTTAGCCCAAACTGGAGAAGTGGAAGATGCCCTCAAAAAGTGCATTTCTGAGCAAATACCCTTTAGAAAGAAACTCCCACACACGCACATGGCACACGGATTGGGATGTGTGTTGTGGTGTAAACTGGGAATGACGGGGCTTCTGTGAATAAGAAAATGCAGGGGTGAACCACGGTAGGCCTGGCCGGTGCGTCCCCCCTGAGGGTGGGTCTCCGTGGGAGGACCAGTGAGGAACACATTGGTCCCTGCACCCAGTTCTGAAGGGGGACAAGCTGGGCAGGCTCTCCCTTCGAGGCGAGGGCTGCCCAGCGCTGACCGGTCAGGACCACGGGCAGAGCTGTCTGTCATCACGGGGCGTCTCCTGCTTCACATTAGACCAGGACACTTTGGAGAGAAAAGAGAGCTGGGACCCAGACAGGAGGCATCATCACAGGGGCACCGTGGCCATGAAGGCACTGTCCCTGCAGGACAGGGCGTGGGACGGCGGTTGTAAAGCCAAAGGTTGGGGGTTGGGGGCATAGTGACAGATGTGCAGTGCCTGCAATCAGGATCTTGCAGGCTCACTGGACACAAGGCAGGTCGTAGTGAGAGGTCGCAGTGCCTGGATATAAAGCATAAAGGTGGGTCCCCGGACCGTCCTCAGAGCCAGCCTGCGTCCAACAACCACAGGGCCTGGGCCAGGGCCATGGACTATGGCGATGGGACCCAGGTCCACACGGCCGCCTCCAGCGGAGGCCTGTCCACTTCCCATAGGTCAGCCTGCGTGGAAAGCCGCACGGGGCTGTGGACGGTCCCGGGACTCGCCTTTACGCTGTGGTCCGTGAAGCCCGTGTGTCCCACCGGGTGCGGGTGAGGCTGCGGGGCGGGCAGTGACAGCCTGGGAGCCCTGCCAGCACACGCTGCTCTGAAACGCTACCATCAAAATCACTTCTTCACAGTTTATTGCCCTCACAATTTGAAAGGAGAAATCTATTGATAGCTCCAATTTACTCGCTTACCTACTCGCAGACTCCCATTCTGAGCACTGACTCTCAGATATGTCTCCAGGAGGAAAATGTTCAAATGGTGACGGATTTTCTGTGCAAACCATCGAGGCCGGCGGCAGGCCAAGCATGGCCTCGTCCAGGGCCCCCTCGAAGCAGCGAGGGGCAGCCCGCCAGCCTCCCCCAGCCCCCAGTGCAGAGTGCCCCGTCCCAGGGAGGGTTCTGTGCTGTGCTGGAGAAATCCCCTGCGTCTCGTGGGGCGGGGTGGGGGGAGGTGGCAGGAGCACGAGTCTGAGGGGCCCACGGGCTCCCGAAGCCAGGTCTCCTCTGTGCCGGCTTCTCTGGCCTTGGGTCCCTCCTGAATCGCCTTGATTTTTGTCCCAGCACCTTGAGCCAGGAATGAGCCTCAGAACTGAGCCAGGCCGGTCCTCCTGTCCGGGTCCCAGCTCTGTCTGCAGCAGCCTTTATTGCCGTGGGCAGGGGAAGCCCCTTGTGTGCCATGAAGGCCGCGTGTGAACATCACACCGATGCCAGGTGACGGCGACCCTGGCTGCCGCCCTTAAAAGAGAGGCAGTGGGGGTGGTAGAGGCAGGGGGTGAGTTTGACAGGGTGTTGTGCCAAGTTTAAAGAAATGATCTTTTGGGGATTAGTGTCACCCCATGAGGCTTCATAGCGAACTGTCAGATATGACAGGCTCTGTGCACATAATCCCGAGCTCAGGGCAGCCAGGCGTGAAGCTCAAAGAGCCAGCGGGCACCCCGCGGGGCCGTCCTGTGGGAGCGCCATGTCCTTGGGGCCCAGGACCCAGGAGGGACATGGACGTGGGGAGGGGCGTGTGCAACCTGTTTCTCCACTCCATCCCCCTCTGGGGCTCCACCCCCAGCTTGTCCTCTAGGGGCTGCAGGGTCCCCGCCGTGGAGCTGCCTCTGGGGAACAGGTTCTCAGACTCTGCCCACCCAGAGCGGCACGTCGCCTGCCAGCTTGGGGGCTGAGAGCAGCTGGAGCCCCGAGCCATGCTGCCAGGCTGCAGGTGCCCTTTGAGAGCCCTGCCCAGGAGGCCACCCACAGGGAGCTCGCTGCTCCCCACCCCCCCCAAGTCTGGGCACGCCCTTTAATCTCCCTGGGACACTTGCCTTCTCCGACCTCGTCATGGGGATCAGAGCCCCACCCTCCCACCCTGCTGTTGTGTTCTGGAAGGCGCTGCCTCAGTCACTTGGCTCCTTGGGGACCAGGCTGTACCCCCTGGGTGGGTCCTTCCTGCTGGGGCCACAATGTGAGAGGCACAGGCTGATCCGGGCGTCACAGCTTCCCTTCTGCCTCGTCAGAGCTGCGGGTGGAGACCATGGAGCTGGTGGCCACGCTAGGATTCTGAGTGTCCCCTCCTCCCCTCGAGCTGGTCCCGTGCCGGAGGGAGACTGTGCTTCCTGCCTGTGGCAGTGGGTACGAGGCACCCATGGGATCCGTGGGCTCCACAGCATGGCTGGGTATCCACAGGGTGGGGGAAATTCGGGGAAGGTGGCTGCTCCATCATGGCCCTGCTGTGTCTCCAGCACCAGGTGACCGAGGGGCAGCTGTGGCTGATGGGGTGGCCCAGGAATAAGGGGTCCCCTCAGACTGCCCTGTGCAGGCTCCCCAGATTCAGGGTGTGGAGCCCACACTGGCCCTAAAAGGAGGGTGGGAAGTGGGTTCTGTCCAATCTGACTAGCCCCAGACCACTGCCCCCCCCACCGACAGCTCACCCCTGCCCCCTAACAGCACCCTGACACCCACCTCCACCCACCAGGCGGTGACAGACCTGAGAACTGGGTCCCAGGGGGAGGACAGGCATCCCCCTCTTCTCATACAGATGGCTCAGCTGCACGTGTGGCACGTAAGCAGACACACACGTGCCTGTGGCAGTGACAGCGCCTGGTGGCAATGCCAGGGACACCTGTGAAGAGGCTCCTGAGGGTGAGGAGGAGCAAAGGGCTCCGGGACCCAGAGGAGAGAGAGGCCTTGAGACCCTCGGGCACACAGGGTTCCGTGACTGGCATTAGGGCTGTGTGAGGGGAAAGCAAGGTCACTCCGGATCCCCCAGGATGGCCCTGGACAGTGGCAGGCACAGCCAGGGGCATGACAGGGAGACCCATTCCACCCAGGGACCCGCTCAGGACATGTGTCCCACCCTCTGGACGGCCAGAAGGGGAGGCAGACGCCTGGGCTCCTGGGCCTCTCCGGGTGCGCGGGCGGGCACTCTGATTCTCTGCTTTAACCCACGGAGGGGCAGCTGGCCGTAGTTCGCCTTCCATCAAGGGTCCCCGCCCCAGGCTGCAGGAGCCGCTGGGGATTTGGGTGTGTTTGTGGGGACCCTGGGGACGCAGTGACTGGCTGGGGGGCGGAGGGGGGGGGCGCTGCAGGGAGATGATTGAACCCGGGCCTGGGCTTCCCAGGCAGCTCCTGGGAGCACGTATAGGCCTCCTCCCGGAGGGACGCCCACGGCAAGTGCGGGCGAGGTTGCCGGCTCCAAGTGTCACTTTAAATGAAAATGAAAGCTCCCTCCTGAGGCCGATTCCCAGGCTCGGTGACACCGCGGGGAGATAATGGCGAGGATGCATTAGCGTGATAAATATGAAGCTGCTGCCGCTTGAAAAATGACAAGGCAACCATTTGGGCCCTTTTACCGAGTGCAGCAGGCGCGGGGTGGAACCGTCGGGGGAGGTAATGGAGTGCAGGAGGCTGGCCTGTCGCCATCGGCACTCAGCGCACACACGGCGCGGGGTGGGGAGGGCGGGATGGCTCTGCCCTGACAGCCGTCCACCCGCGTTGCTGAGCTCGGGGACCGTGGCGGGCACCAGGTGGGGACCGCGTGGTCACCGTTGAGAAAGCCGGGGGCAGTGACCCTGGGACTCCAACTCTGCCTTTGCTTAACTGACAAGAGCTTCTTACAAATGAGCCCTAATTCACAGCCCAGTGGTCAGAAACCTGTCGTTGTTAATCCTCGCCCGAGGGTATTTTTCCTACTGTTCTCAGGCCTGCGCTGGTGGGCACTGACCATGGTAAAAACGTTCAAAACAAATTAAACCAGAATTTTTAGAGAGAGTGGAAGGGATGGGGAGAGACGGAGAGAGAGAAACATCGAGGATGAGAGAGACACATCGACTGGTTGTCTCCTGCACGCACCCCGGCCAGGGCCAGGGACGGAGCCTGCAACCCGGGTACGTGCATTGACCGGAATTGAACCCATGACCCTTCTTCAGTCTGCTGGCTGACGTTCCAATCACTGAGCCCAACAGGCCAGGGCAACAGAAAACTTTAAAATTAAAAACGGAAACCAGGACCAACAGTAAACCAGGAAGCAGGGCTCTGGGCTGTGACCTTCACGCAACCTTCACGCTGCACCTGAAGCTGCTGGCCGGGGCTCTGGGCTTGGCCCAGCAGGCCTCTGCCTCACCTCATTCGGGGTGGGAGGTGGAGACAGCGGGCTCAGGGTCCCTGACCAGAGCCCATCTGCTGTGTCCCCAAAGTCCATTGGCGTCCCTCTCTCCTGGGGAACAATGTGTGTGAGCCGTGAGCTGCCTCATCAGATGGCAGGACTCGGAGGACGTGGGTGTGATGCCTGATAAATACTCCGGAGAACTGGGGGATTTTGCTGCCTTTATGGCTGTAATTGTCCTACAGATTTGCTCGTGCAAGGAGGCTGACAAATAGGGGACTGGCTAAGAAAGGGCGGGTGTCCAGCTTCGGGACCTCCAGGTGGGGGCCAGGCCTTCCGATGGAGTGTCCTGATCTCCTGCCTTTTCATTCTTCCCGGACAGCTCCCTCCAGGGCCAAGGTGCACCCGGCACCCGGCGCCCATCCTGCCGCGGGGAGTAGAAGTGGTGCATGAAGCTCACAGATAGAAGGGAACATGCAGGTGTTTGCAGGCTCCCCCTCGCTGGTGCCCAGGTAGCAGAGGTGAGTCGTCACAGCTGGGGCCATCCTGCGGCCAGGCTGTGGCCCCCGGGGACGCCGAGCCTCGGGGGATGTGGTGAGCTGGCCTCCTGCCTGGTCTCTGGGTCCTGGAGAAGGTAAGAGGACACCCCCTCCCCCCTCCTACCATGGCTCTGCACGTCACCGTCACTCTTCTCAGGCCTGCTCTGGTGGGCACTGACCGCAGTCAAACTTTCAAAACAAACTAAACCAGATACTTAGAATCAAATTTTACACTCCCACGCGCTTGCTGGACCTCAGTAGCAGCCTTCTAAGATTACTGGTGTTACCCTATTTTTTCTGAAAAGTCTGTCCTGAAATATATGCACTCTTTATAGATGGTATCTTACCGGTCAAAGATAAAACACCATTTCTGTGCAGAGGAAACATGGCAGAAATTCATCTGTGTTTTATCTGCAGTCTCCGTGTGGCTTACGACTCACCCAGAAAACCACTCTGTATGCACAGGATGCCGTTTCTATCTCCCCCCCACCCCACCACCACCAAGCTAAGACTCCTGGCATCCTCCCGTTTCCAAGTCCACTTGTATTGACATATCTCGCTAGATGAAGGAATAAGTAATATTTCTAGGGAGAAAATTAATTTTGAAAATAATTAAAGATGATTAGCTCCTGGTTGAATACAAAAGAGGGTTTACTTTCCCCCACATGTCACCCCGAGGGTTCGACATGCCACCTCAGGGGCCAGGAAACCGGAGAAGACCAATTCCAATCACGGGAATAAAAAAAACAAACAAAACAAGAATCCTTTTCCCGAGTCACTGCTGATGGCCTGTGGGGAGATTATTATTTCAAGGCTCCTTCCTTATTCACAGCTGACAATTGCAGAGGGAAGGAAAAAGGCTTTGTCCTTGAAGCTCACAGACTCTTAGAATATAAAACACACTCGGTTCCTGTAACATTAAGAAGTTGAAATAGAGGACTGAGGTTGGACACGTTTCGGTGTGAGAGCTGAGCTCTGATTTCTGAGCTCTTTGGTCTCATGGCCCCGGGACTGGTGACGTGCTGTGGAATAACTCGTAACCATTACCGACACATCAGGAAGGGAAACCCCGCCAGAGCCTTACTCTTAAGGTGAGCGAAACGTCCCCATTAGAGTTGCTAACGGCATGTCTGGTTGGAGTCTGGTGTGCTCCCAGTGCCAGAAGCTTCAATGCGCAGGGCTAGGTCCCCTCCGGGTCACACACCGCTGCCCGCCCTGGGTCCCTCCTGGAGTCCTGATCAACAGACCCTGCTGAGGGTCATCCTTGTTGCTGTCCACTCACAGGCGGAAGCCCTGCTCATCCAGCAGCTTTGCAGATGGGCACCTCGCCTTGTCTAAGGTCTTCCAGACCACCCACAGCTTTGTTCCGCAAGGGTCCCCAGGGGTGTGTCGCCACCTCACATCCCAGGGCTCGGAGCTCTTGGACATGCTGCCCTTTCATGGGGATGCTGGAATGTTAACTTGCAGACTGAACAGAGACAGAAGGTAACACAGGTTCTTGAAAACACTTGAATGCTGATCATGACCCCCCTCCCCCCGCCCCCATTAACTCTCTGTTGCTGTTCACCATTCTAGCTCCTTTTACCCCCAGAAATCAGGCACTTATGCAATTTCTACACAGTCCATTTCACTTTGGGTATCACCACATGCATCAACGTTGGCGCACAACGCTGCTTCTTGGATCTGGCTCTGAGAGCGAGGGTTCTTGGAGAGTTTCCCCAGGATTCCCTGCAGTCAGTGGGAGAGTCAGGAACTTTCCTAGTTGATTCTTCTGGGAACATTTTTTTTTTAAATTTCACTGTGGTTCTACAGTGCAGTGAATTTGCTGTGTCTGCAATCTTAAATGGTTAGTTTTGTTCCTTAACATTTTGGAGATGTTTTCCATCGTCTTCTAGACTCCATTTCTGCTCTTGGGAAACCTGCTGTCAGTCTTACTGCTGTTGCTTCATCGTGTTTCTTTCCACTGCTTTCAAGATTTTCTCTGAAGGTAAGGTGCTGTGGTTTCACTAAACTATGGCGTATTGATACCTTATATCTGCTTAGTTACCCTTCTTCTGAAACACTTCTGATTCCCATGATTTCTTAATAAGTTGAGAAAAATGTTAGCTAAATCTCTATAAATGTTGCTTTCTCATTCCCTCTGCATCTCTGACTCTATACGTTAGAAATTCTCACCCTACCCTCTTTCCTCGCTTCTTTCCCTCTGTCTGTACTATAATTCCTTAGCTTGGTTTTCTAGTTCACTAAATTTACCTTCAGTTGTTTCCACTTCATTATTTCATTCTTTTGCCAGTTTTTCAATATTTAGTATTTTTTTTAAACCGCATGAAGGTCTATTTAGGTAGCTTTTATATTTGACTAGTCTTTTTTAATTTAAAATTTTTTCTTACTCTCCTATTAAATGCACACACCGCTTGGAGGAATGGGTTTAGTTCCAAGCCACCACAATAGAGTGACTATTGCAATAAAGTGAGTCCTACAAGGTTTTGGTTCCCATAGGCGTGTGGAAGTTAGGTGTACACTATGCGTAGTCCATTAGGTGTGCTCCAGCTCTATGTGTAAGAATGGACATCGCTTCATTAGAAAGAACTTTATTGCTAAAAAAATTGCTCATCTTTTTCCTGGTGGAGGGTCTCACTTGTAAAAAACGCCATCTCTGCAGAGCACAATCAAGCAAGGTGTGCTGTCCCTCGCCCTTCCTTTTTACTATTTTAAGCACATAACGCATGTTGCATTTTACATTGTTCTGCTGACGCCAGTACTGCGAGCTTTGCACATCCAGCTCTTGCCTCCCAGTTGCTGCTCCTATTCCTGGTGTCTTGTTTCCTCACGTGGTTTGGAATTTTTACTTATTACATTTTACTTTCTATTTTAGGCTCACATTTGATGGAGCCTTAACTGTGAGAGCTCCCAGGGGCCAGGAGGGAAGGCGAATTCCCTTAGATAATGTATTTCTGCTACCCCCAGGCATTTGAGAACACCATTCACCTGCACCTACTTTTTAATTTTTATTTTTGGACCAACTGTGTAGTATAAATTCAGACCCATAACTTAAGCAGGGGTCACATGGCGACTACAGATTCTCAGAGGAGATTCCCCCACCCCATCACCCAGGTAAGTTTTCTTATGTCCCTTCTTACAAGGGGAGGGGGCTATTTTTTTTTTTCCTAGTTGATTCTTCCAGTACCTGGCTTTCTGCCGCAGACTCCTGTCAAACTTGTCCAGGGGGCGGGGCCTTGGGTTTTGTCTCTCAGGGTCTCCAGGGCAGCTGTGGCCTCCGAGGTGACTTATTTCTCTGACTTCCTGCTTCCCTGGTGTTTGCCTCTGAGGGTGTTCTTTGCCTCTTTGCCAGCTCAGAGATGTGCACGGGGAGATGTGTGTCATGTTTTAGGCGGCGCATTTAACTGAATTGAAGGGGGTTGGTGAGCTTCTCGGGTCCGCGATCTTGCAGAGGGAGGCGCACCAGGCAGCTGTGTGTAATCTGGACGGCACAGGCCCCCGCAGCCTCATCTCACAGCTGGACGGCGAGCCTCCCGGGCAGTGGCAGCCTCATCCTGGAAGCATCACGGCCGCCGCTCTCTGCTGCTGCAGGTGGCAACCCCAACCTCATCTAGAAACCCATGCGTCCACCTCCCTTTCACCCGCGTACACGGGCAAGATGGAGCCGTGGAGACGAGTCGTGTTTTAGTGGAGAAAACGGACAGAAGCCGATCACTGCAGTAGCGTTCTGTGATAGCTGACACGGGGTACGCAAGTGCTAGAAAACAGCAAAACACAGCGAAGGGGGAAATTAACACCGACAACAAAATCTCCACCCTGTCTTCGTGTCCAGGATAGCTCTTCCTTGGGGAGCGGGGCGGGGGCGGGGGGCCTCCTCTACCTGCTGCTCCGGCCCCCTCTCTGAGCTCCCCGCGCCCGCCCATGGCGCCATTGACCTCACAGGAGGGAAGCTCTCTGTCTGACCCCAGAGGCACAGTGTAGCTGCTGAGGCTCATCTTCGCTCAAGCCAGACCGTGTGGGTTCAATACCAGCTCTGCCAGGGACCAGCTGTGAGACTTTGGGGATGTGCATGAGCCTCCCTCTACGGCATTCAACCCAATGCAGGTGTCTCCCCATGTGGGTGGACTCACCCGCGTGAACCAAACAGCAAACCTCGCTGGGTTCTCCTGTCCACCTGAGGCCAGCATGAAGCGGAGCCCGGCTCACTCCCCTCTGCCTCCCTCTTGCTGGCCGGGACATGACACCCTCAGGCACAGTCTGGCTCCGCGGCCTGGGGTCCTGGGTTCAGAAAGTGCCTTGTCTCCTCTGTTGACATTTGGAGTATTTTCCTGATGAGAAAGTTGTGGTATCCATTTTGCAAAACACTGCCTTGCACATAGTAGGGCTCCATGAGAGTAAGCTTTTATTAGAACACAAGCCTTTTCCTTTCTATTTTATTTACTTACATTTTATAATAGTGCACACACCTGCAAATCCACTATACCGCCACATAAAAGATGAGCATCTTGACCAAAAATATCTACACTAGAGCCTCCGTCTCCTCCCTCACCTCCTTCCACCCAAAGAAAACACCTCCAATCCTACATCCACCATCCTTCTTATACTTTTCCAAAAACCACATGTTTTAGTGTCATTGTTTTAACGCTATATAAACGGGATTTTTCCTGCGTGTGATCTTTTGGCTTCATTGTTCACTTACGGTTAGGCTGCTCAGATTAAGCCGCACTGGGTGGTGGTTGCATTTCTTCAGACACTTGGACTGAAACACCTAACTTGCAGCCTGCACCCCCGTTTCTTCATCCATTCCCCTGCCGATGGGCGTTTGGCTAACGCGTGCCTCCAGGCGTTCCCAGGCCAGAGCTCCCCGCGGGCATTTGCCGGGGAGTCTGTGGAGTAGAGCTGATGAGTTTTAGGAGAAAATGTCCAACTGTTTCCAGAGTAATTAGACTAATTCATACCCCACCAGCAATGGGCAGGAGGTCCCGGGGCCCGCCCCCATCCACACCTGGTGTTGCATTTCCCGGTGCTGAGCACAGCCTCCCAGCTTTCTCAGCCAGAAAGCCTTTCCCAGAGGGCAGGCGAGGGTCCCTTCCTAGAGAGACCACTCTCTACCTCTCCCTGGGGGCGAAGCTGGCTCTGATGACCATGCGGATGCTTGGGAGATGTCGCCAACAGTGCAAACAGAAAAGGGCTTTAGCCCTAACCGGTTTGGCTCAGTGGGTAGAGCTTCGGCCTGCGGACTGAAGGGTCCCAGGTTCGATTCCAGTCAAGGGCATGTACCTGGGTTGCGGGCACATCCCCAGTAGGGGCTGTGCAGGAGGCAGCTGGTCGATGTTTCTCTCTCATTGGTGTTTCTAACTCTCTATCCCTCTCCCTTCCTCTCTACAAAATCAGTAAAATATACTTAAAAGAAAAGGGCTTTAACATGGTCTGGGCCACACACCACAGGGCCATTGCGTGGGGTTTTGCACGGAGCCCTGCGTGAGGGCCGAGCATTCAGAAACGAACCAAACACCCAGCCTCTCAGGGGCTGCAATCAGTTCAAATTCTGGCGAGTGTACGCACTGAGGTTGGTCCCAGGATTTAACAAAACCCCACAGGCGCTGCCCACGAATGAGGACCGGCTCCAACCCCATCACCCGGATCGGTGAGCGAACCCCTCCAGGCCCCCAGCCTCGGCTCCCCCCTCGGACCGGCCCTCCCTCCACTCTCCTGCTATCAGCAGACCCTCTCCAACACCATGACTCTCCCGACGTTGACTGGAGCAGGAGGGTTTGCGGGCAGTTAATCAGGGGGTTGTGCATGCTGGTGATGGTGCCGCCACCTTACCCGGACCCCGGGCCTGTGCACTGGGGGCAGGCAGCTGCTCCTCTGCAGGCAGGGCCCGGGCAAGGTTGCTCACTCCACCTCACCTGTCCGAGGACCTGAGTCGGCGAGCGCAGGGCGCCATGTCCTCAAGGCCTCTGTGGGGCTGGAGGGCAAACCTGACTTCTCTCCTGGAGGCTGGAACACCAGGCAGACTCCCAATGGCCATAACTATCCAGTTCAGGTCGTTCTGTGCATTTACCACAAAACGTTGATTTGGATGTGTTCTGGGGTGAGCCCCTATGTTTTCATTTCCAGCAGGTAAAATCCATCCCTCTTCCAGCACCTCAAGGTCAATGGACAGGGAATTCAACTTCATAGCTGAACAGCACGTTGATTAATGCGAAGAAGACAATCTTCCTCAGAACAGGTTCCTGTGTCCTCCGGGGGGGATGGCCAACGCTCCCAGAATGACCGGTCCGACTGGCCGCCGTGGCCTCGGACATCCCCGTCGGGACGTGACCCCTAGTTTTGTGAGATTCCGGTTGCCTCTGTCTCACCTTTGTTCCGTTCACCTTTCACCTTGGATCTGCAGGGCCTCTCCCTGCATCCCTGCACCCCAACACTGGACAGCTGGGCAGGCAGAGGGGCCCCCGGAGCCTCCGTTCTGGCCACACTGACCTGCCTTTGCCAAGAGAAAGCGCTCATCGCTGGCTTGCCTTCCATTTTCAAATAGAGAGAGGCCTCCCTGTCACATGTCTGTCGTCCTGCCTCTTCCTTGCCCCACTTCTACCCAAATGGAGCTAAGCCGCTGTCCTACATGGGATCCTCCCACCACTGGGCTGAGCCGTCCCTACCCTCCCTTCCCGGAGCCTGTCCTGGTTACCCTCCCGCTGTGGCGGCCTGCTCGCTTCCATCCCCCGCCGAGTGCCAACGGGTATCTCAGCATAGAAAGTAACAGACACACTGGCAAAACCCACATCTCCCCACCATGCGCTCCCGTCACTGCCGGTGCTGCAGGCTCCTCACTGCCGTGGGGATGCAATGCTACCTCCCAGCCAGGACCTGCTGCTTTGCATGGGGCCATGTCAGGTGTCTGCCCGGCTACCCTGTGCCGTGGGTCCACCTGGTGTTCCATGCCTGGAGGGGGCCCTCCCAGAAGGAGCCCCAGGGGCTCATAGTTGGGACCACCCTGTGATCCTCAAAGGAGCATCGGGACCCAAAGCCATTGGCTCGCTTAGCTCGCGAGGCAGTATCCCTCAGAAGAGGCAAGAGCCAACGTAAGGGGTTCTGTGGGCTCCGACACCATGTGATCGAAGCCCCAGGAACAGGACGGAACCTCAGCAACAACCGTTTGAGGGTGCAGTCACTATACTCTGGTCTGGCACCTCATCACGCAGTCACAGAGGAGGCTTTGTCTGTCTGTGTGTCTTTAAATCGACAAGCGGAGGCAAATGATTACGGCTATTGTCACCCTCAGGTTGAATTTCTAGCTTTCGCCTCGGCCTAAAATATGGCTTTTAAAACATTCTAAGAACCCAAAGTCAGTGTTATTTAACCAGATGTTTAGCAAAAATCTTTCAGAGGTCAATGACAGAGTGGCTGGGCTGTGTCACAGAACAATCACAAAATCTGGACTCAAAATGTGTTTTCTAAAGGCTCTCCGTGCAGGACCTGGAGAAAGACCTTGGGTGGGCGATCACTGCTCAGCGGGTGCAGAGTTTCCGTTTGGGGTGATAAACAATGTTTGAACTAGATAGCAGTGGTCATAAAACACGTGACTGAAATTGTATGCTTCAACGGAAAATTATATATATATATTACTATAATAAAAAGTGTACATGGGTGTATAAGGTTATATCTGTATAAATTGTAAGGAGGCATATAGGCAAACACTAACCATGAGAAAGCAGGAGTGGCTACATTATCAATAACATGCAAACCAGATCCTAGGACCAGAAGTACTACAAAGGCCAGATAACGTTTCACGGTAAGAGGGTCCATACATCAGAAAGGCCTAACAACCGAAGTGTGTGTCCCTCATAATAGAAGTTCAAATATTTGAAGCAAAAACTGAGCTAAAGGGAGAGTTAGGTGAGTCACAACGCACCGTCAGCTAGCAAACGTGCCAAAGCTCTGGGGGCTGAATCTACGGTAAATGAGCGGGTCCTACGGCCCACCTGCGGGCTCTCCACACCCATCCTAGTCTCCTGCTCCTCGTTGGGAGCGGTTTCTCACCGAGCACTCACGTCCCTCCTGAGCTTCCGAACCAGCTGCCTCTGAGTCTCATCGGCCCCTGCGAATGGGATCCCGAGGGGAAGCTGGGGAGCCTTTAGGACGAGAAGCTGAGGCAGGAAGTAGCTTTCTCAGCCTCTGGACCGGGGACTGCGCCACCTCCCAATGCCCAGGGCCACTCGCACGCACCTTTTCCTATTCCAGGTTTCTTTCCCCCTCTCGGTGCTTAATTCTGAGCCATAATACCTGAGTGGCGTTATCTGATTTCTCAACATAATAACATGTTCTACATTGTGATATGAGGCAATACAGAGGAATGCGAATTTGTGATTAGAATAGGGAGATTGTCTCATTTCTGCTGTTTTGTTCTCATTTTAAATTTGACAAATGGAACACTGAATGGAATGCTGAAACCCTGGGAGTGTACATTATTGACTTGATTCATTTGCTTCTTCATTCATTCGGGTGAACAATGCCTTTGCATTTGGAGGCTGGACAACACGCGGACCCACTTAGCATTCAGGGAAGGGAGCCCTAAGTGCGCGGCCTCCGCACACGGCACCTCAGAGGCCGGCTCTCCTCCTTCTCTCTCTTTCTTTTTGAAAATATATTGTTATTGGTTTCAGAGAGGAAAGGAGAGGGAGAGATAGAAACATCAACGATGAGGATCATTGATCGGCTGCCCCCTGCACGCCCCCTACTGGGGATCGAGCCCACAACCTGGGCTTGTGCCCTTGACCAGAATAGAACCTGGGACCCTTCAGTCCACAGGCCAATGCTCTATCCACTGAGCCAAAGCGGCTGTGACAAGGCCTCCTCCTCCTCTTTGCTTGGACCTGGGCTCTCAGAGGGGTGACCCCGCCCCTTCCTACAGCCCCACTCAAACCCACACCCACCACTCTACTGGCCTGGGGCCCATTCTAGCCTCAGCAAGATGAATAGGTCCCATCTCCAACCAGGGGTCTCTTCTCTCTCCAAGTTACTTTCGCTTGCCTCCTCTCCCCAGGGGCTCTGGCTTAACAAGTGGTCCCCAGTGAGCATGGGAAGTGGGGTGGGCTGAACAGTGCCCCCCAAAGATGTCCTGCCCACCTCTACCTGGGAAGGTGACCTTATTTGAAATAGGGTCTTTGCAGATATAAGTATCGTAAGGTCTCATGATGAGACCCCCTGCATTTAGGGCAAACCTTGACTCAAAGGCAGAGATCGGTATCCTAAGAGATGGGAGAGGGGGCTCACAAGGGGAACACGGGCAGAAGAAGGTGTGTGAAGACAGAGGCCACCATTAGAGGGATGTTTCTACAGCCCAGGGACGCCAGGCCTGCCAGAGCCGTCCTCCCTCGGCACCTGCAGAAGGAACCGGCCTGCCCACACTGTGGCTCAGCGTCCTGCCTCCAGCACTCGGGGAGGGGAGCCGATTGACGCCACCCAGTGCGCGCTCTCTGCTCCTGCAGCCCCACTGACTCACAGAGGCCGCCACGTTCTGCCCACACAGGCTCCACTCCTTGGCCGAGGTCCTCACGGGAGCAGCCCTGGCTCTCATTCCTCCACCCCTCTCCGCATCCGGGCCCTCAGCTCCTGGTGAAACGAATGCCCACTGCCTCAAGCCAAACAAAGCCATAGGGGAGAGCACCTGTCCCTTATCACTGCCCCAGGCTGGTGTTCTGCCTGCCGCCTGCGGGGGGAGCTCCTGAGGAAACCACCCCTCAGGGTGGGGAGGCGGTGCTGGCAGGGTCTTGTGACCCTCCAGGCCATCCGTTTCCCTGAGCTCAGGTGAAGGGGTGGGGATCCTCCAACTCTGCACGAGTGTCCTTCAGCCCCTCCTGGACCACCCAGGTGGCTCCCGGAAGGATGGGTCGGCGTGGGGGAAGCACACCTGGAACCAATCACATGCCTGGAAAGACGAGCTCTTCACTGGAACCACGGAATCAGCTCCTGTGCTCTCCTTAAATCATTCTGGTTTTATTTATTTATTTATTTTTTACTGCCAAGTTCTCTATTTGCCAACAGGAAGTGATTCTGGAAGCTTCTCCCAAATTGGCAAAGCTTTTAAAGCTGCCCGTGGCTGAGATGGATGGGCCTGAGTGAGCGGCTCGCCCAGGCCTCGCAGGCTGTGAGGATGATGAGCTGCCTGGCCTGGGCCGAGCCAACGCGTGCGAACAGGGAGACGCGTGCTTGGACGGCCTGTTTCTAAGCCGGTGAAATGGCATAAAGCGATCACCAGAAACAGGTGGCCGGCTGGTATTAGATTTGCAATGTGTCCAGAATTAATTGGCTTATATGTCTGCTGGCACCGGGTCCTGACAAGATGCTGCAGGAGATGCTTTGAAACAGCTCCCACTGCGCCGAGGCAGACGGCACATGCTTGGGTATTCAGTGGGCAACGCAGCCCATAACCTTCCTCCACACTGCGCCGCGCAGTCCCAGCTGGGAGGTTCAAAAGAAAACCGCTTCCCCGCCACAGGCCGAGCGGGCTGCTCTTGTTCTCGTTGTTTCTCGGATGGGAATTGTGTGGCAATCATCGGCTTGTTTACAAATGTTTTCAATTAAAGCCGAGAGAAGCTGGGAGTCAGGATAAACAGCTTGTCCTCTTAAAGGGCCTTTCCCAAATGTGTGACATGCCGGGAGTCTTTCTGGCCAGTTCTGTCCTGGGAGGAGTGGAGAGAGGGGAGCCACACCGAGATTTGGGGAGACTCTGGAGGAGTCCACTCAGGGGGGTGGGAGGGCCTGGAAGGCCTGCTCTGACCCAGCGCCGTGAGTCCACAAGCCCCCAGGCTCATGCCAACACAGTCACATGCACAGCCAAGGTGGCAGCTTGTGTGTTTATCCCAAATCGGCAACTTCCTGCCAAGGACTCTCCACCTCCCTCTGGGGGCGGGGGCGGTGTTTACCGCTAAGCAGCTGGCTCTGAGTCTGGCTGGTCCGCAGCCCAGCCCAGGAGGGGCCGCCCCGGATGGAGGAGGCTGGGGACACATCAAACAGCGCCAGGCCCCACGTACCTACCTGGTGTTGGTCACGGCGTGGGGTTCACTCCTCTGTGTGTGGCCCAAACTCAGGGCTGTGGACACAGGGATTCCACGGCTGCCCAGAAGCCGTCCTGCCCTGTGGACCTTGTGGGGCTGACCCCGCCCCCTGCCAGCCCCTTTCTCCTCCGGGCTCCGCATTGGGTGGGCTCTCCATCCGCCAGGATGCAGGATTAGGAGGTAATTGAAGCCGCCCTGGTTTGGCTCCAGGTGCCGCTGATAGAGCTGGAGGTCCTGTGGAGACAGCATGAGGGCTCCCCCTCCCCGGGGAGACGGGTTGCTCAGGTGCCCACTGATGGGCACCAGCAGGAAACGCATGGGTCTCCGGCCCCAGCAGCCTGCTTGGAAGACAAAGCACTGATTTGCCAAGCCCTGGAGAGTGGCCCGTGGCTAGGCGGTCCTGGCTCCGTGTCCTGCATGTGGTGGAGGAGGAGTTGCCCAGCCCAGCCCTGGAAGCGTCTCTGAAGAAGACCTCATCCTGGGGTCGCTGCGCCCGCCCTGGGGCCTCAGAATGGGGATGTGCGTGGCCCGGGGGCTGGGCCACCTTGGACCTGGGGGAGAGGTGGTGTTTTCTCCTCATGAGCACTTGAGGGGACCCTGCCGGTTCCAGGAACCCAGGGATCTGACTCCATGGTCCAAGTGGGGACCACCTGGAGGCTGACCCATTGGCTCTGGGGCGTGGCATCAGACTCACCACCAGGTCTCATGGCGGCATAGACCGAGGCTGGGAGGCCAGCTCCTGAAGCAGCCAGACTCATCAGACATCCACACCCTCTTCAGGGCAGGCCACAAAGCGGGGAACACGTTTGTTATAAACATAGAGAGACACGCACGCAGGGAGACCACCCCGATTTACAGGGGTGCGTCCACCCTCGCTCACCCTCCCACCAAGCGGTTCTGCCCATCGTTTGCCAGGGGAGGGAGAGGAGAGACATCGCTTTGCAGAAATTGTGCTGGGACATTGTTTTCACTGAGCAGTCGTCCGCTCCTCAGAACCCCACAGGCCCGGAGACAGGAAGAAGTGATGTTCGGGGAGCGGCTGAAATAATACATTGATTTCTTTATCCCGCTTGACTCTGTGCCACTGCGAGTCATATTTCCTCCGGTACCCAGTAAATGATGGCGTCTGGTCGGCCTTTCCCCCCGTGGACCACTCACACCGCCCATCCATCACTGGGATGAAGGCGGAGCAGCATTACAAACCCATCACCCGATCCTCCTGCCACGCTGGCCCCCCCACCCGGTGCCAAGACCCTCTCTGAAATGAGATAATTCAGCTAAGAATACTAACAGCCAATCCATCATTTCATGGGAGAGAGATGGAAGACCCAACTTCCAGGAACACGAACGTGCGTGCCGGCTCCGTGCTCAGACAGAGTGACGGCAAAACACTCACGCGGGGGAGCTCTCGGTGGGAAGCTAGCCGGAGGGCCCCGACACTGCTCCCCCACTGCGGTCCAGTTCAGAGGAAGGAGTAGAGACCCAAGGTGCCTGAAATAAATGTCTTTCTGGAGAAATGTGCCTATGCCTGACGGGCTCCATTAGTTTTATCCCTCTGGCTTCCCTACGACCCTTCAAGGCGTATTGGTCAAGCTCCTGACCCAGCCACCTGTCCTGTAATTGAAAGCTTGGGAAGTGGTGGGAGTGGAATGGCATGGGTGTTGGGTTCCAGCTTGGGAGGGGCCAGTAAACGTGGCTCCCCTCCTGAGGCCAGGGGACAGTCTTTGCTGGTGCCTTTTCCTTCCTTGAGACACTTTCTTCTCTTGGCTTCTGGAACGTTGCACATACCTGATCTCTCTTCTCACTTCCTCTCCCAGTCAACCTGGGTAAAAGAAAAATCGTCATTGGTGGACAGCAGGTAAGCCACTCAGCAGGGTCTTGCCTCAGTAACAGGGATAATGAGCCTTAGAGAGACGGCTGCTCTGGCTCCAAATGAGAAAGCTGACAAGCAAGACCTGCAAGGACCAAACCATTTCCCAGGAACCCAGCTGCATCCCAGGACAAATCCCAAAACATCAACACCCAGCACAGTCCGTTGACAATAATTCGTGTGCAATCCTACGGGTTGTGAGGCATAGGAGGAAACAGGAAAACACAGTCCATGATGACCGAACAGTAAGCTACCCAAACTAAAACTGGCACGGGGGACTGAGTAGGTGCCACTATTAAATCGTTATTGTGATTGTGCCCCGTATGTCTGGAAAGGTAGAGGAGAGACGGAACATGTTAAGTAGAAACAGTGAAAATCCAAATTGAAGTTCTAGAAATGAAATCTACAGTGCCCTAGGCTTGGAATCTATTGTATGGGGTTAATGGCAGATTAGACTTTGAGGAGGAAAGACCAGGTAACTTGAAGATATAGTGGTAGCAGCCATCGAAAAACAAACAAACAAACAAAAAAACCCAACAACAAAAATAAACAAACCACACACACAGAGAAAAATAATTTAAAAAAATGGAAAAGGGCTCAGTGTTTAGGTGATTGGTGCCCTGAGGGGGAGGGGAGAAGTAATATTTAAAGTGATAATGGTAAAAAGGAACTTTACACACCTCATGAAAACTATAAATCCATAGACTCAAGAAGCTGAACAAACCCCGAGCACAAGACTTATAAAAAGAACTACACACAAACAGCACGATCAAATTGCTCAACATCAATCAAAGAGGAAATTCTAAAACTGCTCGGAGAAAAAAGACGCATTACATACAAAAGAAGAAAGGTAACATTGGTGAAGCTTTCTTGCTGGAATCAATGGGGCAACATGTTCAAGGAACTAAAGGATGGGGTGGGGGAACCTATAACCTACATTCAGTGCCCAGGGAAATGGCCAGATGCCCAAGGGTCTCAGAAAGACACTGAAAACAGTTTGGCGCTCTCTCTCTCACTCTCTCTCCCCCCCACCCCCCACCTCTCAGCTACCTTACTTTTATTTTTTGGTGCACAGGAACCCACTAAAGGCTTTCAAACACAGGAGAGGAGTGATATATGACAGGAGTGATATATGATTTGTTTTTCATTCATGTCTGGGGTGCTGAATTCTTTCAGCTTTTGTGCATCTGCAAGTGTATTTATTTCTTCTTCATTTTTGAGATTCGTTTTTTTTCTAGGTATCCTGCATAAAAAGGCGTCACACAGCCAAACCAACCTGGGGAAATGCATCCTATACACTTTGCTCCAATCTTCGTGTGCTAATAGCTCTGCAAGGTCCTATAGTACAGGCGACCCTTGAACAATACGGGGGGCTGGAGGCCTGACTCCCTGCGCAGTTGAAAATCTATGGAAAACTTCTGATTTCCTAAGGACTTAACTACTAATAGCCCTGTTGACTGGAAACCTTACCAATAACATAGTCAATTAACACCCATTTTACATGTTATGTGTATTATATACTGTACTAGAGGCCCGTCGCATGAAGATTCATGCAACAGTCCTTCCTTCCCCTGGCTGCCAGCACTGGTTTTCCTCCAGCACCCAGGACCCAGGCCTTCGCACTAGCCGCAGCGGAGAAGCCAAGCCTCTTCAGTCTTCAGTCTTCAGTCATCTTCAGTCTTCAGTCTTCAGTCTTTGCTCCATGCCTGCATATGCAAATTAACCTTCCATCTTTGTTAGGTTAATTTGCATGCCCACTCCTGATTGGCTGGTGGGTGTCATGGATGTGTGGTCAATTTGCATATTTCTCTTTTATTAGTGTAGATTCTCACAAAAAAGTAAGATATAGGGAAAATGTTAATAAGAAAATCATAAGCAAGAGGAAACACATCCACAGTAGTTGCTGAAAAAAGATCTTCACATAAGTGGACCCACACAGTTCAGGTCTGCGTTAAGGGCCAACTGTATAGGAAAGTTATCTTAAAGTGTACTCTGTTTTCACTTGGGAAACACTTAATTACACATTTAGAGACCTAATGAGGAAGGCTTTCCTCCCTCGGACCCAATGTTACTTAGAGAACCAGCCATACTGTTGGCAGTGTTTGGATTCAGGTTGCCCATCAATCTATTTGTAAGTCCCTTGGGTACTACTTCTATCCTGCCAGCCACTGGGTTGGAAATTGGAGTATATTTCACACTTTCGGAATATTTGCAGATCCAGGAGAAACACGTCTGCTTATATTTACGGCACTGTATTACTTGGTAGGAGTTACTTTTATGAAATCTTTAGATTCATTTAAAAAATACTTAAATAGTAAATGGCCAGTTTTGCTAAGTGGTTAGAGCTTTGGCCTGTGCACCCAAGGGTTGTGGGTTTGATTCTCGGTCAAGGGCACATACCTGGGTTGCAGGTTTGATCCCCAGGCTGGGTGGGAGGCAACCAATCGATGTTTCTCCCTCACATTGATGTTTCTCTCTCTCTTCCCCTCCCTCCCTCCTTTCCAATATCTCTAAAAGTCAATGGAGCGAGGGGGGGAATCCTTAGGTGAGGGTTAACAAAAAATAAAACATATATTTATTATCTGAACATATTTTGTTTTCTATTGAGATGGCCTTATGTTTCTCATTGATATAACAATGTAAGGAGGCTATTGACTAATTCCAGGTTCTAAGGAAAAGCTCCATATTCTAAATGCCATGCAGTCATTCAGATCTTCATTAAGTGCCTACGGTGTGTCAGGATTGTTCCATTTGCTAGAAATACAGTAAAAAAGGGGCCAAGAGCCTGCTGAACTTACATTCTAGCAGGGAAGGCTTATAACAAACAGGCAAACAATAACATTTCAGAACACTAACACATAAAGCAATAGGGAAGGGGATGAGAAATGCTTGGGGATTGGTGGCTGCACTAGTTGCACCTAAAACCATTAACAAAATGAAATTTTAAGTTAAAAAACAACAACAGGGGTCTCTTCTGTCCTCCAGGGTCACTTCCCCTCCAAAGGAAACCCTGCCAGGCCCACGTGCTGTTACAGGAAAGTTCTGGCCCATCTTCTCAAACAGAATCAGCCTTGTCTCACACAAACAGTCTCATAGTCTAAGACAGTGGTCGGCAAACTCATTAGTCCACAGAGCCAAATATCAACAGTACAACGACTGAAATTTCTTTTGAGAGCCAAAAACTGACTTCTGTGCATGGGCCACGAAGTTTCAATCGCACTATACGTGTGCACCTGCAGGTGGTATTTTGTGGAAGAGCCACACTCAGGGGGGCCAAAGAGCCGCCTGTGGCTCACGAGCCGCAGTTTGCCGACCACTGGTCTAAGAGATAAAACAAGAAACACAGCCCTGGCTGGTTTGGCCCAGTGAATAGCATCAGCCTGCAGACTGAAGGATCCCGGGTTTGATTCCGGTCAAGGGCACATGCCTGGATTGTGGGCTCGGTCCCCAGTAGGGGGCGTGCAAGAGGCAGCCAATCAATGAGTCTCTCATCGTTGATGTTTCTATCTCTCCCTCTCCCTTCCTCTCTGAAATCAATAAAAATATATTAAAAAAAAAAATAAAACAAGGAACACACCTAACCCACTTTTTCAGGCTGGTTTAGCCAAGATATCCAATTGGATTCAGACAAAAGAAGAAAGAGGACATCCAGTACAGTCTCATTTGTGAAAATAGAGCCAACATTTCTGTAAAGTAGATTACACACCCAGCCCCGCGGTGTGCATGGCAAGAAAGTACATGCTGTCCAAGGAGAGTTTGTCCAAATAGTCAAAGATGAGCTAATTCGTTACAATGACAGAGTAAATAAGGGGGACATTTTTCTGTAGCCACAGAAAAAGCATTAATGAAATCTTATGGTTAGTGAAAAAGAAAGACTCGGGAAATTAGGAGAGGACCCATCTTCATTAAGGTGGGCACAGAGGCGTCCCGCGTAAGAGGTGTCCTTGCCCCACTCTGGCAGGAAACAATCGTTGCCTGGCTACATGAGTAGAGGCAGCGCCCGCCTCCTGTGGTCTGCCCTCAGTTGACCTCATCAGTACAGGGGCCTCTCCCTGAGGTGAGGCCATTGTGGGGCAAATCTCACCTGGTAACTGTGCTGGACTGTTGGCCCAACGTGGAGCAACTCGGGGGTAATTCTCACCCTTCGTTTTCCCCCGCAGGCTGCTGAGCTTTGTTTGACTTCTCCCTCTGCCTAGCCAGTCTAGCGCCCGCCCCCACCACCCAACCCTTCACAGGCTCTGATCCCTCAAAAGCATGATCCCGAACTCGATCTCAGCAGGCACTTCGGAGAGCCGGGCCGTGACAGTAGGCACACTAGAGCACCTTCCTAACCCTGCACCAAAATACTAAAGGACCATGTTTAAAGATTACAAGTATTCTTCTGGCCCTGGCCGGGGTGCTCAGTGGTTAGAGTGTTGGCCCTCGGACCCAAGGTTCCAGATTCCATTCCCAGTCAAAGGGCATGTACCTGGTTTGCAGGCTTGATCCTGGCCTGGGTCGGGGGTCGGGGCATGTGCAGGAGGCAACCAATTGATGTGTCTCTCTCACATTGATGGTTCTCTCTCTCTCTTTACCCTCCCTCCCTTCTACTCTCTCTTAGAATCAATGGGGAAAATATATTCCGGTGAGGATTAACAACAACCAAAAAGTACTCTTCCTTTAGTCAGAGGTAAGATGCGCGGCTGTCGTCACTCGGTGCCCTTCAACATTCCATTAGCATTTCTAGAAAGAAAAGTAAAATAGAAAAAAGGTACGTTGTAAGGGATGAAATGCATTTATCAATGGAGCAGATGCAAGAGATTCTGTAGACAAAGTTTTCAGACTCACAGGGGAGTGCCCAGGGGTGGCGGCTACAAGATGAGACACGGCAGCATCAACTAGAAAGCACAGCCCCAGAGAAGACCCTGCCACACTGCACGGAAAAGGAAATCTCTAACACAGGTCCAGCAAAACAGGGCTTCATGGACAAATTAAAGCTCTTTTTAAGTAACATAAAAGGCAGCTGGAGTAAGCAGGAATACAGATCTAGACCATCTAGTGCTAAAAATTCATGTGCAAGTCAGTGCAAAGGGGCAAAACTTGCTGAGACAACTGGAAATCCTGGAGGGAGCGTGAGCACATCGTTCTGAAGACGCATAACGTTATAGGGATAAAAAGCACGTGATGTTGGTACAGGTCTTAGACAAATAGGCCAAGGGGACACCTCGGAGGTCCAAACACAGATTCTCACGCCTGGCCAAGAAGGCTTTGATGAGTGCGGGGAGAGAGCCTTGTGTAAATAACGGTGCAGAGGCAATGGGAAGATACACTCCAGGTATATTTAAAGCTACATGTGACAAGCAAAACTTTAAAACTTTTGCTAGAAAATGTAAACAATTCCATTACAATTCCATAAAAGCAGAGATTTAAAAAAAAAAATCTTTAAATGTTTTTATTGATTTCAGAGAGGAAGAGAGAGGGAGAGAGATAGAAACATCAATGATGAGAGAGAATCATTGATCAGCTGCTTCCTGCACGCCCCCTACTAGGGATTGAGCCCACAATCCAGGCATGTGCCCTGATCAGGAATCATAGCTCGACACTCAACCACTGAGTAAGACCATAAAAGGGGATATTTTAACAATAAGACACAAAGAGCAAAAAGGTTTGAAAAAGATTAATTCAATTCCATTAAACTCTTTCAAAATCTTGCATTAGAAGAAATGTTATATAAGGAAAGAGGCTTGTCACAGACTGAAAAAAGATATTTACAAACAGAGGATAACATTATACAGAGTAAGTAACTTCTACAAATAGTTTTTTAAATATATATTTTTATTGATTTCAGAGAGAAAGGGAGAGGGAAAGAGAGAGAGAGAGAAACATCAATGATGAGAATCATGTATCGGCTGCCTCCTACACGACCCCTACTGGGATCGAGCCTGCAACCCAATAGTTTTTTAAAGAAAACCTGCCCAACAGAAAAAAAGGGCAATAATATGCCCAGAAATTCATGCAAAAGGAACTGTAAAGACCCAGAAACATGAATGATTCAGTCTCACCAGCAACTGGAGAAAAATAAAATGGAAAGAAGACCACACAGTGTAGGATTTCATTTACATAAAATGTTCAGACTTGAGACCTAAAGGAGGTTAATGGTGGACCAGGGCTGGGGAGCCACTGCTGATAGACCTTTGGTTTCTTACTGGAGTGATAACATGTACAATTGGATCGTGTTGGTGGTTACACAACTGTTGAATATATTTAAAAAAAAACACACATGGAACTGCACACTTCAGGGGATGAATTATATGGTATATGAATTATATCTCACTAAATCTGCCTAGAAAATGGAGTGATGATTGAGTCATTGGTGAAACAACACACTGACAATGTTAAATGCTCAACAAGATACTATATATATTTGTGGTGTCTAGCTCCACAATGAGAGTGTAACCACGTACATGGGGGAGGATCACAGGAGGCTCAGATGCTGCCCACCCAGAGGAGGGGGAGGCTCGGGGAGGGATGGCATTCACTGTCTTTTTCTTTCTGGAAAAGATTGGACATCGACGTTTGTCAACCTGGACAGTCACGCGTGGCTGTGACGCCGAGGCACTTCTATGTTTGTTTCATCGTCCATTTGTCCCTGGCTTTCCTGCTCCTCAGCCACATCTGCATTGCTTTGTGGTTTATCCCTGCTGTGTGTGTACCAGAAGCCTGGCTGGGGGGTGGGGGGGGGGGCAAAGGGAGAGAGAGAGAGAGAGAGAGAGAGAGAGAGAGAGAGAGAGAGAGAGAGAGAGAGAGAGAGAGGGAAATGCATACCTATGTGTATAATTATACATCAAATTGTAGTCAATAACTATTAGGGCAATTGCATTTCTCTTTATCTCCTTTAATTAGGTCTTAGCTACAACCCCTGTTCTTTGTTCTCGTCTGCAGCGTGACCGATGTGTGTGGCACCGTTCACTGTAAACCCCCAGTAGCTACGAGGCAGCTACTGCGCCCATCTCTCCACAGCCAATCGCTCAGTGCTTATTTATTGTGGGTCTAGACCGGCCCACGAGGTGCCATCCCCCGGACGTGGCCCAGGAAAGAAGACGAGCCCCCTGGCAGCGCTGGAATCCATCTGTCCAAGCTCTCGGCTTCCCATCCAGCAGATGAGCAGGCAGGTGTGGGGGTGGCTGGTGGGCGGCCCTGGGTCCCTTGTCCGTGACCTGGTTAGCATAATGTAGAAATGGGGGCTTGGGTGGGAGGGGGGCCTCGCTGGGGTACGTTTAGTTGTCCCTGGATTTATGGGTGTGGAGTTGCTAATTTTCTGTAGAATAGTCATTGCTCTTGTTACGGAAAACGGTCTATTTTTTAAAGCTGCAGAAGGCTCTGGAATACAAAACAGCTTTTGCAATTCTTTTGACTGATTTATTTATAAGGGAGTTTTTTGTGTCTCTTTTTTTTTTTTTCCCCTTAGTTGATTTTGATGGAAGCTGCAAAATTAGGCAGGAGTGTCTGCGGGCATCCATAGAGCTCCGTGAAACTAAGCTGCTGAATTTATACTTACACTTATGTTTGTATTTGAGTAGAACAAATGACAGCAATGATAAATGGGCAGGAGGAGGAGAGGAACTGGGGTTATTCTGTTGTGATAAGGGGCTAACACTAGCCTTGAAGTGGCGGGCTTGGGTTAGTTGTAAATGTATATTGCAAACTCTAGGACAACCAATACCAAAAAAAAAAAAAAATTTAAAGTAGAAAAAAAATAAACCGATAAAGAAGAGAAATTGGAATCATATAAACCACTCAGTTAAAATCACAAGAGGCAGGAGAAGAGTGGAGGACAAAACTAGGAGGAAAGAACAAAGGCACCAAATGGAAAACAGCAAGGAACGTAGTAGCTGCTAATCCAACCACATCCGTAATCACTCTGAACGGCAATGGTCTGAAGGCATTCGTTAAGAGACAGAGATTGCCAGTGGATCAAAAGCACTACCCCAGCTTCTGTTGTCTACAAAAAACAAACACACGCCAACCGCCCCCCGCCACACACACACATTTTAAGTATCAAGACACATACATGAAACGTAAATGGATGGAGAAAAATATAGCATGCTAACCCTAATGAAAAGGAAGCAGGAGTAGCTATATTAATTTCAGACAGAGCGGACTTCAAAGTAAGGAGTAGAAGAGGGCATTACATAATGATAAAAGGGTCCGTGCTCCAAGAAGACATAATTTTTAATGTGTATGCGCCTGACAATAGGAGCATCAAACTGCATGAGGCAAAAACTAATAGAACAGCAAGGAGGAATAGATGGCTGTTTCATCATAGCTGGAGACTCTAACGCCCCTCACTCAGAAACGGACAGATCCAGCGGGCAGGAAATCAGTAAGAACAGAGTCTGACTCAACAACACCATCAATCAGCTGTACGTAATTGACATCTTCAGGCTACTTCATCCAATAGCAGGAGAAATCACATTTTTCTTATGCTCCTGTGGAACATTTATCGAGATAGAGCCTATTCAGGGCCAGAAAATACACTTTAAGAAATTTAAAAAAACAGAAATCATATACTGTCTACTCTCAGATCACGAGGGAATTAAACTAGAAATCAATAATGGAAAGACAGCTGGAAAATCCCCAACTACATGGAGATTAAACAACAGACTACTAAATAACCTGCCGATCAAAGAAAAAAATCTTAGGGGGAATTAAATATATATATATATATATATATATATATATATAGTATTGGATGAAAATAAAAAAAGACAATTTCAAAATGTATGGGATGCAGTGCTTAAATGGGAATTTATATCATTGAATGCATATATTAAAAAGAGGGAATATCTAAAATCAATCATCTAATTTGTCGCTTTAAGAAAAGAAGGACAGATGAAATCCTAAATAAGCAAAAGAAAACAAGCAAGAATTACAGCAGCAATCAGTGAAATTGGAAACAGGAAATCAATAGAGAAAAATCAACAAAACCAAAATCGGGTTCTTTGAATGAAGAGATCTATAAAATTAATAAGCCTCATGAGAAGCTAATTAAGACTAAGAGAGAGAGAACACATACTACTAATATCAAAACTGAAAGCGGAGAGACATCACTACAGAGACGATGGAAATTAAAATGATGATAAAGAAATACCACAGAAAAACTTGATCATCACAAATTTGATAATCTACGTGTAATGAACCAATTCCTTGAAAGAGACAATCTGCCAGAACTCAGACAAGAGGAGACAGATGATCTGAATAGGCCTGTATCTATCACAGAAGTTGAGTCGATCATTTATAACTTCCCCAGTAGAAGCATCAGGCTCACGTGGGTTTACTGGTGAATTCTACTGAACATGTCAGGAAGAAATTGTACTGAGTCTCCACAGCCTCTTTCAGAGGCTAGAAGCAGAGTGAATACTTCCTATTCTCTTCTCATGGATTGCCATTATGCCAAACCAGACAAAGTCATTATAAGAAAACTACAATTTCCCTCATGAACATAGATGTAAAAATCCTCAACAAATATCAGCAAATCCAACCCAACAGTGTACAGAAAGGACTACACACCTTCGACCAAGTGTGATTTGCCACAGGTATGCAATGTGGGTTCAACATTCCAAAAGTAACACATGGACAGGTGAAAAAAGAGAGCACACGATCCTATCCGTAGATGCAGAAGAGCACTTGCCTGAATCCAGCACCCCTTCAGGATAAAACTCAGCGAACTAGGAGTTGAGGGGCCCTTTCTCAACTTGATGACCAATATCTACAAAAACGACAGCTGACATCATACTTAATGGTGGGGAACTCAGAGCTCCCCATTCAGGTCAGGTACAATGTAAGCATGGAACCTCTCACCACTCCCTTTCACCAGCATACTGAAGTCTTTGCTAATGCAATGAAGCAAGAGAGGAAACAAGAACTATCCATATTGGGAATGAAGACATAAAATTGACTTTGCGGATGACATAATCATCTATGTAGAAACTTCAGAAGAATCGACCAAAAAAAAAAAAATTCCTGGAACTAATAAGTATTTATAGCAAGGTTTTAGGACCCAAGATTAACATTCAAGAGTCAATCACTTTCATATAATCAACAAGTAGAACTTGAAATTAAAATCACAACATTTACCTTAGTACTCAAACAATGAAATATGTAGGTATAAATCCAACAAAACAGGTATACAATCTATATAGAAAAACCATAAAAGCGATGAAAAATCAAATATATGAATAAATGGAGAAATATTCCATGTTGATGGTTAGAAAATCTATTTTGTAAAGATTCAATGCCATCCTAATCAAAATCCCAGCAAGTTATTTTCTAGACACTGACAAGCTGATTTTTTATTTTTATTTTATTTTTTGGCTCCACTTCCTTACAATTCCTAAGGGTACTCCGAGGCTGGAGATGAGAGGGGAGAGGTTGGCAGCTAATGAGAGTTATTTATTTATTCATTTCTATCTCTCTCTCTCTTTTTTTAAATGAGCACATTTTCTTGCTGATGCCTGTTAAATGAACGAAGCCGGAACTGGATTCAAATCCCAGCTCTGACCATCACCTTCTATGTGAACCTCTCTTGGCCTCAGGGTCTTCACCTGGAAGTGGAGTCCGGTGCAGAGGCTAACGGAGGTGTGGCTGCCTGTGAGGTGTGAGCCTGGTGCCTGCCGTCGAGTCAGTGGCGAAGAAGCTGGTGCACCTGTCGGACACTCTGCGGGTCTGTCCCCGCGTGTCCTTTAGAAAAGGTGGTGAACGTGCCACCTGCCTGCCTTGTGTGGCTAAGAGCCACCCGTCTGTCAGACGGCTCCCCTACGGCAGGTGTGTGAAAAGCGCTGCCACGCGTGGCTCCATTAAATCCAGTCACAACGCCCTGAGGAGGGACACCTTGTGGGCGAGGAGAAGGAAGCCGGAGCCGTGTATTCCTTGCGGCGGTCAGCGCCCGCCTTCAGAGCCCCTGGTTTCACGCATACTGATGGCTCCTCGCATCCCGCCCACACGTCAGTTCCTACCGAAGAGGGCGATGATGAATGAGTCTGCATACGTGTACGACGTGTTGCCTCGAGTCCTTGCCTGGTTATATATTTAGGATCAATTTCTAAGAGTGAAATGCTTTTGAATGTATTTTGAGCTCTTGGATGCCCATTGCCAAATTACCCTCTGAATTCCCTCCTTCCTCCCCCAATTTGCAGTCCCATTAACAGGAAATAAGAGCACTCAACAGACAACAGTATTAGAGGCCACACATTTTTCACTGGATGCGGCTTTCACATGTTGTCAGACGCTTATTTTAATTCTTCGCTGTATAAATAAGACCCTTTCCCACATCTTGATGAATAAAGTACTTTCTCTTTGAGACCGATCTCTTTGATCAAATGCTCATGAGTCACAAGTCAAATGACTCCCCAGAAGGTCATTATTCCTTATTTCCCCCCAGACATTGACTGAGGGCCTGCTGGGTGCTGCCTGTCCTAGAGTCCTCCTCCTGGTGAGGGCCCCACTGGGGAGCTGCCCCTATAAGAAATGAGTGCACCCTAGCCTGGCCGGCTTGGCTTAGTGGTTGAGCATTGACCTATGACCCAGGAGGTCACGGTTTGATTCCTGGTCAGGGCACATGCCCAGGTTGTGGGCTCAATCCCTAGTGTAGGAGGCACTCAATAGATGATTGTTTTTCATCATTGACGTTTCTCTCTCTCCCTCCCTCTCTCTCTCTCTCTCTCTTCCTTCCTCTCTGAAATCAATAAAAAAAATACATTTAAAAAAAATAGAGAGATGAGTGCACCCCCATCTGTGCCTGGAAGAAGTCTCATCATCCTTCATTACCCCCGAGGCCACGGCTTGTGAAAGGCCCCTTTCTCCTGGAGGAGGCAGAGACCTGCATCAGCCTCCCCCGCTCCCTCCCCCCCACACACACACACACTCCCCTGACCACACCCGAGCCTGGGCTCAAAGACACAGAGAGAGCAGCCGCCCCCGCCCAGGTCCAGGCGGGAACTCAGGTGAACAGACACACTCTCGGACGGTGGCGTTGGTGATGTGGGCTTTACTTTATTTAAAATAGTCTGGTTTCCATATGGAATTCATTTTGTTTTCAGTGCTCTTAGGCACTTGACAACATGGAGATAAGACATGAAAATTTTTATATAAGTTAGTGGGCTCTTCCACTGTTTGGCACTCTTTTTAAGACCTGGCCTCCGGCAGCTGTGCGTCTGCCCTGGCGACCGCGCTGGGCTTGCGTGCTAGTCCGGTGAGGGATCTCTCCGGGGGAGCCGAGCTGTGACCTGTGAGTTGTATGACAAGGAAGGACATGTGTCCGGCACGATTCAGGCCCTTGAGTGTCCATCACTAGTCCATGGACCTTTCAACCTCTGTCCTTTTCCCCGCTGGTGTGTATTGAGTTACGGACAAGTTCCCAGGGTTGCCCAGGGAGGGGAGAGAAGCTACTGCTCCCGATGGCATGGCTGAACCTCATCATTGTGACCCCGTGTCCCACCCGAAGGGACGTCACAGCCTTGGGGGCGGAGGACTCAGAGCGGGACCCACTCTGCCTCAGGCAGGTCCTGGGTGGCTGCCAGTGTGACGAGGCCCTGCAGGGAGTGTGACGAGGCCCTGCATCGCTGAGGGGCAGCCTCTGCCATTGCTCAGTGGGGCGTGTGAGAAATGCAGAGTCCAAGGCCCCACCCAGACTGGCTGACCCGGACTGCACTTTTGTGCAAGAATCACTGGCTGAGGTCCATGCTTGGGCCCAATTCCTGCAGCAGAATCACTTAGGGAACCGTTTCTAAAGGCCCGTGCTGGGCGCCCCTCACCAAGGTTTGTGCCATCCGAGTTTTGAAAGTGCCCTACGGGGCCGGGGGAGAAAGCCAGGCCTGGGGCAGAGGGCTTCTCAGTACCCCCTTAATTTTGATTTGGGTTGAAAAAAAATGATCCTCATTCACAAAAGTGTCGTCCTTTGAATGCTGACTCCATCTGCTCTGAAAAAATATTTTAGTTCATAGCACTGGCGGGCCCAGGCGTGAGGACAAAACACGGGCCCCGCCTGGCGCTCGTGTGCAGTGTGGGCAAATGCAACGTCACGGCGCTTTCAAGCCACGATGGGGTTTATAACTCTGATAAAACTGTGACAGCCAGTAAATTCGGTTTTATTTGGAGGTTATAACCGCTAGCACCTGAAAGTGCCTGTGGGCTCCGCGGCGTCCAGCCGGTGGCATCGCTGCCCAGGAAGGCAGGGCAAGGGGTGGCGGGCCGCAGGCAGGAGCCCTGGCCCAGCGTGTGGACTTGTCCTGGAGCGGCCATCATGCTCCACACAGCACCACTCGGTGGCTCGGGCCCCAAGAAGGACGTCGTAGGAAGATGCCCTGTACGTGTTCATGAATTGATTTTGCGCCCTCATAGTCACCACCCACACAGCCCACGTGTTTCAGGGGCCTGGGCTCGAGGCGAGGTCCTGTGGGAACTGGTGGGACGGCCTCCAGTCCCCCCAGAGTTCCCAGGCTTTTGAAAGAAGCAGGATCATTCCAGGTCACCTTCAAGGCCAGTGTCACCGCAGAATGCTCCGGTCACCAACCACCTAGTTCCCCCAACACAAGCTTTTCTTTCAAAAAACAGATTTCATTTTGTTGGTCTGTCACCTTTCATCCAAGGAGCTTCGAGGGGGTCCTGGGGTGTGAAGACTGCCCAGAGAAAAGCCCCCTCCCCCCCCCCCCCCCCCCCCCGCCCAGGGCTGTGCCCACACAGGTCTGCACCTCCAGGAGCAGAATTGAGCCCAGCCACACCAGCGCTTCCCCAAGGTGCACTCCCAGGTGCCAGTCATCCTTGGACCCTCAGTGCTAACACCAGGCAAGGCCTGGGCACAGGGCTATGGAGTGCCCGTCCCCCCTCCCCCCCATGAGCCCCGAGTCTGAAGATTTCAGACAGACCCGGAGGTCCGGGGCGCCCTCTGCATGTCACCTCCCACCCAGCCTGCTCACAGCTTGGAACCAGGACCCAAGATTTTCATTTATGTCAATCAACAGCTTTTACTCGAGTCCTTCCTAGCTGTGGGGTTGAAGAAGCATAGACTACGAGAGCTGGAAAAGTCACAGAAAATCTAGCTAGACCCGATTTCTTCACTGGAGAGCTGCGGCCTGGAGAGTGGAGACCATCGCTTGGGCAATTGCTGGTGAAACGGGGGTTAGACACGCGTCCCCTGACTTCTAGATATCACTGCTCCTCCATGCACGCCCTTCTCCTCCCCCCCTCCCCCTGCCACCCCAACCCCCACCACCCAGGTGCTCTAAGAACTCTTGTGACCAGAAATACTGACAGAATGCAACAAACCATGAACTATATAGCTCGTGTTCCTACTAAAGTGGGTCATTGTTTTTGGGGTAACCAGGCAACTAGCTGTAACTGTTGTGCTATTTCTATGATTCCATGCCAATTCAACGAGACATTAAAAGGTATCTTACCAGTTTGCCACATATATCACCAGGTTTGGTGCATATGCCATTTCCATATATTTGGATAAAGGCAAACATCTCAAAAATATTGCAAACTTTAAAAAGGGGGGGGGGGTGCGTGATGAAATGCAGCATGTTCTGGGGGTCCCTCCCAGTCTCTTTCAGAGTCTGGAGATGGTATCTACTATTTATCCTGGAGGACGGAGCGTGGCTGCGAGTACCTGCCGGGACAGCCCCTTCTGCGTACCACGCCGCTGTGTCGTGTCTGCGTGCAAGGCAGCCCGCGGCGGTGTGGCGTGCAGGGCGCTAAGCACAGGTTGTACCAGGCAATGCCCGATGTCCGCAGCTCCAAGGGCAAAGGGTCACAGGGTACCTCCACGTCTGGCTGTTCCGTGTGGCCCCAGGCGAGCGCAGCAACATACTATCATTTTACCACTTTCCCCATTTTCCACTTAGTTTTAGGCCTAGAGACACACAGGTCCACGCAGGGCTCACCACCAGCCTCCTGCAGAGGGCTCCGGGGACCAAGGGCTGGCAGAGCCCGTCGCCTGGCGGTGGATGCAGAGGCTCAGCGGGCGAGGTTGTCAGCGAGGCTCCTCCGGCTTCCTGCGTCCAGACCCCAAGTGAGGAGACTGGAGGCCTCTTTCCTCGAGAAAAACCACACAACTTAGATCTTTATGCTGCTTTTCCCGGTCAGAGCACCGGGAAAGTGAATGCAAGCTTGTAAAAGTAACACCATGAAGGTGCCTGGAAATCACTGACGTGCCACGTGCAGAATTAAATCGTAGTGACCGTGGAAGGATTTTTCATGCCTGGAAAACTTGTTACAGATTAACTATAGAAAATACAACTCATGTCTTTACAGCCTGTGTTCCTGTATTTTAAAGCCATCATCAGCTGTGCCCGGGTCCCCTTCCGGCCTCCATGGTGTCCCTGCGGCCTCAGCTGGGAGGTCCCTCAGGCACAGCTGCTGCCCTGCTCTCCGGGGCTCAGAGCCCTGTGGGCACCAGTCCTGTTCCATCCTTGAGGGACAGTGACAAGGGTCTTTCCTTCCCACGGTCTCTCCGCAGGACTAGCACTGCCTGGGCTTAGAGGACAGAGAACTCTGCTCCAGGATCAGTGAGCTGCATGGCCACAGGCAGATCAGGCGACTCTCGATGCCTCGGGGATGAACCTAACTTGTGACAAGTCTCCCCTGAGTCATTTCTGTCCCTTGGGGCCTGTGGGGGGTCCAGGTTGAAGCTGCGCTGCCTCGGGAAGCTCCCCGCTGTATGCGGGTCACCCTCCCTGTTCCTGCTCAAGGCCACCTCCTTTCCCCACACACCGTGCTGCCGACTTTTCCATCTGTTCACAGTCATTTGCCCAGTGAGCGCCTCAAGGCTGCCCAGGCTGGGCTAATGGGGTGGGGGCCCGCGTGATCAGAGGCAGCAAAGGGTCAGGTGAGGGACCCAAACGGGTGCACTGTCCAAGGCACCCCAATAAAAGCACCAGGACTGGGGAGGGCTGATTCAACACGGGGCTCCCGGAGCCTGAGCCGTGGAGCTGCGGCCAGAATGTGACAAAAATCAGGAGGGCGGTGGCATAGCTTCCCCGGGCGAGAAAAATGAGGTGGATCGTGGCGTTTTGATGAAATGTCTCGAAGGTTGAAAGATGCAGTATTTCCGTGGTACTGTAGGTACACTGTAATTGATCAAAAAGTCCTTGTGACACGGAGGGCGTTCAGGTCCGTGCGTGATCGGGACCATAAATCAGGTCGACTGAGTCCCCTGGTTGCCTGGCTGGAGGAGCATGGAGAAAGTTGGTGATGGATTTACTTACTTTTTGCAAGTCTCTGAAAGTCGTCACAGGGTGTAATTCACAGGTCGCATCCAGGGAGGCGGGGGCCAGCTCCTGAGGCACCTGGTCCAGTTATTCAGCGTGGGAACCCCTGGGCAGGGGTCTCTCCAGGAGCGTGGGCCTGGCCGCACAGTGACCCACAGCTCAGGGTGGTCCCACTCCTGGGCCTGCCCTGCCCATGGTGGCTCCCTGCCCTCACAGACCCACTCATGGGGCCCAGTCCAGCATCGATGCCGAATGGTGGGTGCATGATTCTCCCGCTAGAGCTGCCCAATGAACAGCAGAAAAGGTGGTGCTGGGCTTGCTGTGCCAGGATGTCTCTCTGGGTCAACATCCCAGGAGCTCAACAGCCCTTTGCACATTTGCCTCTGTCACACCGTCACGCCACAGTGATGGCCCCACTGGAGTCCGGCTGAGAGCTGAGTCTTCTCTGGGTCCTTCTCAGCCTGAAGGGCAGGCGGGCTGACCTTCACTGACCTGTGACCCCCAGCGCTGCTGCAGCAAGGCCTCAGCACCCCTGCTCATGCCCCCTGCACCCACACCCCTCCTGTAGACTTCAGTCTGGCCTTCCATTCCACCGATGGGCCAGGGGCCGCCTGAGGCTCTCCTGCCCCAGCTGTGACCCTGCGGGACCTCCGGCCTGTGTCCTGAGAGGTCCACAGTCACTCTGCAGCCTGGGGAGGACCGGCACTTGGCGGAGACCATGAGAATGTCACCATGCTCCTGAGTGTGACAGAAAAGGCGCAAGAAAAACTGTCTTCCTTCGGAGCCTCCGATTTGCATGCAAACCACAGCGAGGTTTCTCGCGGCGATAAGATTTGATTTTCTCTGATAAGCAATTCCCATTAATGGAATACTCCTTCATGTTTGTAACATGAGCCATACCATTGGCAATTGTCAGCACACACAAAAGTGAAAAAATAGAGAGAGGGCTGCAGGGTGGGGTGCTCACAGGCTGTCCAAGAGGCAGCCCAGTGACAGAACAAGACCCCGAGTGGTGGCGGGAGGGTCTCTGTGCACAGAGTCACTGCTCAGAGGGTGACTGGGGGGCCTTGTTCAATTAAGACATTTCCACCATGATTTCAATGAAGTTACCCCTGCACTGTGGTCGTGGAGAGAGGAGCAGGCTTTTACTCTCCACTGTGCTGGGCAAGCACACAGAATCCGATGGCTGGGTGACGCGTGCTCCGTGCCCAGCGATCCTGAAACTGAGGAAGGTCCGCATGTGCCCCGGCCTCAGGCCTCAGGGCCCGGGCCTTGGCCTGTTCCCAGCTCTCAGGATCAGACTCCACGGAGCCAGGGGTGCAGGGCCAAGTGCTGGCCCGTCCGGGCGCTGAGCCAGGCTTTCTGGCCAAATGCACCTTTCCATGGCACACACGGTGGGTTTCTCCACAGGCATCCTAATCCGAGGCTCCGGCCTTCACTTCCCGCCCGCCCGCGGCCCCCAGCCCCGTAAGGCGCTCTCCCCCAATCCTCTCCCGGGCCTGTGAGCACCAGGGCTGCGGGTTTTTCCGTTTTCCATAAATAGGTGGAACGATGAGCACGATGACGAACACGTGTCAAACGGAAAGCCGTGAGCCACAGGCTGCACGGGGGCGACAGCTTCTGGAAACCCCAGCTCGTGCTGTCCTGCGGGGAGCGGCAGGTGGTTCTTCTACAGAATCCGATCGTGCGCAAACACAGTGCCCGGCTCCCTGCCCGCTGCCTCCCTGCTGCTGCCTGGTCCTCTGCCTGCTTCCAGGCCTCAGGTCACTTGCCGCGGTTCACCCTCCTCACCAGGCCCCGCGCCTTCCCAGGCGGGATGAGGGCGCAGGCGCTGGAGCCCAGGAGCCAAACAGGCTCGCTGTGGTTTCCAAAATCCATCAGCACCAGTTCCCTCCTGCGAGGACCTCTTTCTTCTCCCTAAAGTATGGTCACATTGTACATCGTATGACCTTCATCCAGGGTTTCCTTGTTAAAAAATATTCTGTTACCAAAAAGCACCAGGCAGCTTCTGCACGGCGGGCACGGCGAAGGGAACGCGCCGGCCCCTAGGTTTGTGGAGGGCTCGCCTCCTGAAGGGATGAGCCAGGATCCGAGGCCGAGGCCCCAGAAAGGGGGCGTTCTGTTAGGGGACACCGGCGCCAGAACCTAGGCAGCGACCTGGAGCCATTGCTTTCCGTCTCTGCAGAGAAACGCACGCCTATTCGCCGGAGGGGAACGAGGAATGATTACAAACGCTCCGCGTCAGCTCGGATCGGGTTTTGTTGCCAAGCCAGGTTTTGGCCGTAATGAGGAACAGAAAAGGGATTAGCTTGTTGGGCCGGGATCTGGGGATCGGAGGCTGTGGCCCGGCCCTCCCTCCACGCGTCCTTGCCGGAGCCAGTCGCCACAGAGACCAGGGTGCCAGGAGCCCTGTCTGTCCCGTATTCACAGACAGAGACGCCCCCATGCAGCCCTAGCAGGCTGACTCATGACCCTAGGAGCGTGTGTGCGCGTGTGTGTGTGCATGTGTGAGTGTGTGCACGTGTGTGTGTGTGTGTGTGTGTGCACGTGCGCGTGTGTTCACCTGCCCACACTCTAGGTTACAAGGAGGAACGTGCTGGCCCGGCCAGGACAATGGGCAGGGTCAGTGTGGGGTAAGGGCGCTGCTGTCCCCAGACTCTAACCTCCGGTGTGGGACGGCAAGAACAGGTGCTCATTCCCTCACCTGTCCCCCATCCGCTCATCCCGCGCTGTTTCCCTCTGGCAGGCGGAGTGCTGGGAAGGAGGGCCGTCAGAGCCCTGCGGGGCCTGGCCTCACGGAGTCACAGCTGACCTGAGGACACAGACATGGGTTTAGGGCTGTCGTGGGACGGGGTGGTTGGTGCTGGGACAGAGCACCGGCAGGGGAGGGGCCCAGCTGAGAGGGGCTGGAGGAGACCACGCCCCCATCCGGCCCCATCCGGTGTGTGCCAGGAGCAGGGGGCCTGGGGCTGCGGTCAGGACACCCCACTCGGGATTAGGCTGAGCAGGACCCCACTTGGCAGGACATTTGCTGCTTTAGAGATAAACTGGCCCAGACCTGGCCAAGGACAGGAGCCCGCAGGCTGCGGGGAATGTGGCCTTTCCTTCTGTGTGCAGCCTGGGGCAACCTGTGGCTCCTGGCTCTGGCCCACCTGCCCTGCCCTGCCCCTCCCCACCTGTCCTGCCCTCCCCTGTCCCTCCCCACCTGCCCTCTCCTGCCCCTTCCTCCCTGCCCCTCCCCACCTGCTCTGTGCGTCCTCTCCTGCCCCTGGTTTAGCTGCACCGGCACCCAGCCTTCTGATGTTTTGTATTTCCCTCACCGGCCGGCGCAGGAGGAACTGTGTGCAAAAGCAGCTATGTCAGCTGGAGCCTTTACCAGGTTCATTTCAGCCGGAGGTTTGCAGGCTTGGTGAGGAGATTCCAGTGGGAGCGCACTCAGGGGTGACCGTGGCAGGCCCAGGCTCCCCGGGCGTCCCAGCCACACTGTCCGGAGGGTGCTCATGTGGCCCGTGGTGAATTACTGGGGCAGGGAGCAGACGCACTGAGCGATGGAGCTGCCCACGCCCGCCGGGCGCTGCGTCATTTCCCATCAGCACGGAGTGCGACAGTACTTGCGTTGTAATGGCTCAGGGAGAGTAAGATACATCGTCCTTGGCTTGATTTTTAGTCTGTTATTGAGACGGATGTTTATGTGAGAGTCCGGCTTATATTTTCATTATGAAATCTCAGAATCCATCCAAGCCCCTGGCACGTGCTCCCATTGCCTGAGTCCCTTCCTCCCACGTCAGCTTGCTGGGTGGAGACGGGACAGAGCTGCCCGTGGGAGGCTGGCTGCGGAAAGGAGCCCCGCACACAACTGCTCTCCACAGAAGGAGGCCCCACGGCACACGGCAGGACGTCCCCTCGTCCCCCGTCAGCAGGTGCATCGTCCTCACCTCACCAGGACCTGCAGGGCTGTGGTTCTGAGGCAGGTGCTCTGGGCAAGTGTAGATGGTGCCTCCAACCACACCCAGACTCCCCCCAGACTCCACACGTCGACCATGAGCACCCTGGCCTCACACTAACAGAAGAGTCAGTCCTCTCACAGAGAACAAGCGACAGGTGGGAACTCATGAGGTGTGGCGATCCTCCAACCTGGGGCGTCACCAACCTAGGAGTTGTGGGGAGGGGCAGGGGAGGGAAGATGGGGAGAGCAGTGCAGGGCAGATGGGGACTGGCAGGGCAGGGCAGGGCAGGTGGGCCGGAGCCAGGCGCCTCAGGTTTGTCCCTGCCTTCCACGTTCCATCCCTCCATCCATCCCTCCACCCGTCCCTCTACCCATCCATCCATCCACCCCTCCACTCATCCTTCCACCCATCCATGCATCCCCTATTTATATTATCTATCTACCCCTCTACCTGTCCATCCATCCATCCATCCATCCATCCATCCATCCATTCATCCTTCCACCTATCCATCCATCTATCCATCCATCCATCCATCCATCCATTCTCCCACCTATCCATCCATCCCTCTACCCATCCATCCATCCATCCATCCATCCATCCATCCATCCCTCTGCCTGCTCATCCATCCATCTGTCCCTCCACCCATCCATGCGTCCCCTATTTATATATCTATCTACCCTTCTACCTGTCCATTCAACCATCTTTCCATTCCTCTACCTACTCATCCACCCATTCACCCATCCATCCATCCATCCATCCATCCATCCATCCATCCATCCATCCATCCATCCATCTAGCCATCCATCTCTCCTGTCCATTCATCTGTCCACTCATCCATCCATTCACTAAAACACACACACAGGCAGAGACTTCCTGGAGAGGCTCCCAGCCTGTGAAGAGTCCTGCCTGGTGCTGAAAGGAAGGCAGGCCGTGCCCACATTTCCGGTTGATGGATGAGCCATGTGCACCCAGGCTCTCCACAACTCCAAGAGCAGGCGTTGGAGCTTCTTGCTTGCCCCTTAAGGGCTGATGGATGGGGCTCTCGAAACCAAGAGGATCATGTGCCTCAAGTTCTGGTCTCCGGCTCCTGGGTTCGGGCGGGCCATCTGTATATCAGAAGCAGCTTTAAGCCTCCCCCGCCCCCCCCCCCCCCCCCCGCCACGTCGCACTGCAGGTAACAGGGATTCTGCAAAGTTTCTTTTTCATTGAATGTAAGGGTGACACCCGAGATGCTGACTTGATTCCCCCTGATTTAGAAGTCCGTGTGTTTTATGAGGTAAGACCAGCTGGGGGTCCCAGCTGAGGGTCCTGCACAGCACCACGTCTGCACAGCCAGGTCCTCCACGGGGCATGGTGAGGACTGGGCCCATTTCCCTCAGCGGCCTCCCAGCAGAGCAGCTGGTCCTGCCCGCGTTCCCAGCATGTGAGCCAGCCTCCCTGTCCTTCAGGTGTCCCCACGGCCACCCGGCTCTCGTCAGAGCTCCGACGGGTCCCAGCCCCCAGGACCCTCCTCTGAGCTCAGAGCCCCTCCCCCGAGCTGAGCAGACGTGAGTCTCAGCTCCACAGGCCTCTCCTCCAAGCCTCCAAGTTTACATTGTCCCCACTTCTCCGCGGGCCCATGCCCGGTGAGAGCAGCTTCTGCAGCCTCTGCCCCGAGGGTCACGTCACTCTCTCGTTAGCATCACTTTCCATTCATCTCTGTCGGTTACGATGACAGCTGGGACCGCCGTCCTGACTGGCCCCTGACGGCTATTGGTGTTTATTAAATTATTTCAAACACAGGAAACAGCCGATGTTGATCAACAGAAACCGCGTGTCTTGGAGGGAAGAGTCTTGGAGGGAATGTCCGGCGTGTCCAAGCCCAGAGCCCACTGCCCACTGGCGTTGGGCGGAGGCTGGCGTTTCTGTGGCTCCATTTTTTCAGACCAGCTGGCATCTGGCTGATGGCAGCCCCCAGGGTGGGGACAGAGGGTGCGTTTCGATCGGCTGTGTGTGTTGCCTGCCCAGTCCTCGGTCCCGCCCTGACTATCTGAGTCAGTAGATATTCACGGCACGCCTGGGACTGGGGCCAAACCAGGGCCCCACACACGGGTGCAGCCTGTGTGGCAGCCAAGTGCAGGGCAGGCATGCATGCACAATGCATGATCACGACCCTCATGACCTGCCAAATGCGAGCCACAAACAGGAGAAGAGAAATGCGAGTGCTGGGTAACATGGCGTGTCATTTTTGCTGATTCCAGAAGGGACAGGTCACTAACAGCCTGGAAATCTGGCAGGTGGGGAGAGGGTTTTCCAACCCACAGGAGGGGCGTTCCCCCGCCCCAACCCCCGACTTAGGTGCCTTAGGGACCCCTCCCTTCCTTCTTTCCTTCCTCCCTCCCTCCCTCCCTCCTTCCCTCCCTTCCTTCTTTCCTACTTTTCTTCCTCCCTCTCTCCCTCCTTCCCTCCTTCCCTCCCTTCCTTTTTTTCTACCTACTTTTCTTCCTCCCTCCCTCCCTCCCTCCCTCCCTCCCTCCCTCCCTCCCACACATTGCATGGGCACTTCCTGTTGGCAGAGACTGTGCACTGGAAACTGTGAGGTCAGGGATCCCCCGCCCCAGCACCCTGGGGGACAGAGACAAATGAGCTGGTTACCTGAGTAGGGGCATGGCTAGGGCAGCTCACCTGGGCCTTGCTCTCTGAGACCATTGCCTGAGGGTGGTGGAGTGGCCCAGGGTGAGTTGCTCGATGGTGGGGGGCAGGGGGAGAACACCCCGCCCCCAAGTTTGGCCACGGATAAGGGGAAGTTGGGCCTGAATTCTGGGCCCTGGGCCTGTGCGTCTGCTGATGGCGAGGCTACTTGTCCAGCTCCCTGCTCCAAGGTCAAGGTCCCTCCAGCCCTCGCCCCCTGTGTCTTTGAGATCCATGGTATGGCCAGGGCAGCTGACTCCTCTTATATCCTTCTCGGTGCTTCTTTTCAATATGCAGTTCATTCAAACAAAATTACATCGTTGTAATGCTATTCCTCTGAGCTGACAAGTCAGGAAATGGCTTCATAGGGCAGTAGATGAGAGAGCGGCTATTGCACACGGCGCAGGCCTCCGGGTCATTACCGTGGCGGTGACCTGAAGAAGCCCGTGTGTCCTGAGCTGATGCATCTGCAAATCTGCTCGGTGGGGCGGGGCGGGCTCCACCTGCGCCATCGGCCTGCAACTCTGGATTCTCTCAACGGCTCCACTCAGTATTTGAAATGCTGCTGCTGCCAGCCGCTGGGGGCTGGGAAACTGCTGACTCTCTGCTGAGAGGAAAACACGTAACATACCAACTTGTGAGTGGAGAGCCTGTCGCAGGTGATTCTGTCCAAGTTGCATGAATGAAATTTGAAGCTTGTTTATTCCTCCCATTGCACTTTGCAATAAAAATTAGATCATTTTTGCTATGCGGCGAAGAAGAAATAGGTATTAATGTCAGAATCATGGTGACATTCTTGGCATCCCTGGGAAGGGAGGGCCTGGGAGGGAAAACAGCACACTGATGAGGGCCGCGCAGTGGCGTCGGCCAAGTACTGCGCAGCGATCAAACGTCGCTTTTGAAGCAATAGAATCCATGGCACCGCGGCCGCTGCCCCTCGGCTGGGACACGTTAGGATAGGATCACGGTGTCTGAAGCGCAGCAGCACGGACACGCAGGACACTGGGTGGCCAGGCTGTGCAGGGCAGCACGCGGGTTTCCAGGTTACACACCGTCTTGCTCTCTGGCCGCGACCTGAACCTGGGCTGCAGCTGTCGCTGAGTCCGGCCACCTGCTCCCAAGAATGCAAGTTGGGCCTGCTTCCCAGTCCATGCAGACGGCCAGCGGGCCATGGGACCTCCCTGCGCCCTCACGGTGGCACCAGGACAATGGGAGCGTGCATGTGACCGGGGCACATCCTTCCCAGAGCTACAGAGACCAAGCAGTGGAGCAGCGGGCTGAGACCCGGGGGACTTGTGTGCAGTCCCGGGAATATCGCGCCGAGCCCCGAGGCTGGGAGCTTGCGGGCGGCTCAGCAGGTGTGGCTGTTGGTTGTTTGGGGAGGAGAGCAGCGTCCTGGGAGCGGGCAGGACTGTCCACGGAAGGGCGCTTGTTGCCAATGAGAGCTGAAATGTGTTCTCCGTGGAATCCTGGTGTGGGCGGGACTCCCTGAGCGGAGGCCCATGCCGAAAGAAAAGGCGGAATTAGATGTGATGGGAAGCCCCAAGCCTTCTCTGGGCCACATGTTGTGGGCCCGATGCTGCTTGGTCAGACCGTGGCTCTCTGTCACCCTGAGAACGTGCTCACGTGGACCCCCAGGGACAAGACAGAGAGGGAGACACGCCGTGGGGCACCGCGCCCACTTGGTGACGATGCCATGATGCCACAGTTTCTTGACTAATTGTGAAATCAGCCATCTCAGTGGAGGATAAATTGAGATGCCCCAAGATTTCCTTTTTCACGGGGAAGAGAAAAAGAATCGTCAAATCCCTTAGAACAGAAGTTTGCTTGTGGCCAAGAGCATGATATAGATATCCACTCTGCCCACGATGGAAGCTGCTTTAGGTGGGACCTGCAATCCCTCGGCCTCAGTGCGCCTCATGTCTAAGACGGCCAGCTGCAATGCAGTGGAGGAAAACATAAAGACAGCATTACCAAGGAAGTGTGCTCATTACATACGCCGTAAAAATGAAGAAGTAACTACCTGCCGTTACCTACCGACCTCTCCGCCCTCATCCCCTGCACAGGCATTGTGCTGGGGATGGGGAGGAGGTGTGGTGGGGGGGAGCCCAGGCTCTGGGTGAACGTGAAGAATCAGCTGTGTGACACCTTCAGGCGCAAACGACGTGTGTAATTAATGAATAGCCCGTGGGAAGGTTGGCCCTTGGAACTGGGTGGATCCAGACAGCAGATCAGAATGCAGTCCAGACCCGGACGTCTGGCGTGGCTCAGTGGTTGACCGTCGACCTATGAACCAGAGGGTCATGGTTAGATTCCCAGTCAGGGCACATGCCGGGTTGCAGGCTTGATCCTCATTGTGGGGCTTGCAGGAGGCCGCCAATCAACGGTTCTCTCATCACGGATGTCTCTCTATCTCTCTCCCTCTCCCTTCCTCTATGAGATCAAGAATGCAGTCCAGGACCCCTCTGGATTCCTTCACTGAAGAGCATGCATTGCCTCCCTGTCTAATGTGAGTGCTGCTAATGGGGTTGGTGATTCTATAGAACGACACACCTCCCCCAGCGGTTCCGGGCAGTCTCCCTAACACGTGGCGTCTCGGTGGACAACCTCTTTCTTCCTCTTACCGGGGCTCTTCCTTGGCCTTTGGGCATGGCAGGCATGCCATATGGCCGCGTGAAACGGATAGAAGAGATTTATAAACAGAGACCATTTAGATCCGGGCAAAATATCATCTCTCTGGGCGGAGAGGCTTATCGGCCGTAGATGTGTGTTTGTCGAGGGAAATCGGCGCGCGTTGAGCCTCGCTGGTCTATTTTCAAAGGACATAAAACTCCCATTGATGAGCCCAGTGTCTAGCAGGGCTCCCGTCCCCTGGGCTCCCGGGCCAGATATATTGGGCTATTTCTCTCCCGGGCAGAGCGAGGATTATTCCAGCGCAGCCTCAGAGCGCAGAAGAGATCGAATGCGCTGCTAATGTCGCCGGGCCCCATGTCGAGCTCGGAGAAGCAGAAATATCATTTCCAGAGAGAGGCGTGCGCAGCGTTAAATTTCCGGCTGTGCTCAGATGGCACAGATCATCCGGTCGTGACTGGAGGCTAAACACATGCCTACAGAATGCCTCTCTTTCCCTCCCACTGAAGGAGGCAAAGGGATCATTTCCTTGACACGACGTGGGAGTTTCTAAAATCCGACTCTGGCAAACTCATCTCGCTCTCCTCTCTCCTGCCGTCGACAAGATCCCTGAGCGCCTGCGAAGGCACAGACTGTGTGGGTTCTCACTCCCAAGGAAACTCTCTCAAAGGCACGACGCCTCCCAGGAGTGATTGGCCTTCGGTCCCCAGAGGAGCTGAAAGGCTCTTGCTAATGGATCAACAGCCTCCGGCCTCATAGAAACCCGTCCACCGCCTTAACTGGTGAGCGTGGGATCCTGAGCACATCCCCGTCAGAGCTGATGTCCCTTTGCGTTTGAAAAGGCCAGCGAACCTCTGATGGCTGACCCCCGAGCCACGCGGGAGGCGCAGGGGAAATGACGGCGCGCGCTCCGTTAGATACCGGCGCGCTCGACACGGGGCTGAGCTCAGGAACAAGACCCAGGGCATGGATCTGGGGCGAAAGACGAGCGTTGTGTCTATTCTCGGTGCAACCGGGTGTCCCCTGACCCTTCGGGGGGCGTGCCGGCCCTGTGCGTGGCATCCGGAGGCGCGGAGGTGTACTGCATGGCGGCTGGCCAGGCCTCCAGCAGGGCCAGTGGGTGGAGGGCCCGCACCATGGGTGGCAGCGACAGCAGCTCTCGCTCCGCCCTTCCTCTCCGCGTGTCAGCGCCCCTTCGAGGTTCTGGGGCCGGCTCTGCCTGGCGCGGCCTGGCTCCTCCCAGGGCACGCGCACCCCTTGAGTGACAAGAGCTGCTTTGCCTAAGAAATAGGAACATGTCTTCATTTACATCCTGGTTTCTACTCTTGGATGAAGACTAAATCCTGAGTGGGTACTTACTCCAATTTAATTGTATTTTCTGTCTAAACTCAGAGGCCGGACCTTCCCCAGGAGGGCTGTTGGAGCGACTGTTTCGTTAACGCTGGGGCCTGTGGTCCTTCCCGGCGTGTCGGGAAGATGCACGATGAGGTGGAAAGCAGCGTCCGCAATGGCATCCCGTGTCTCCGTTTGCTCGGGTGTCTGTCCGTGTTCTCCTAGAGCAATGGTTGGCAAACTCATTAGTCAACAGAGCCAAATATCAACAGTACAATGATTGAAGTTTCTTTTGAGAGCCACATTTTTTAAACTTAAACTTCTTCTAACGCCACTTCTTCAAAATAGACTCGCCCAGGCCATGGTATTTTGTGGAAGAGCCACGCTCAAGGGGCCAAAGAGCCGCATGTGGCTTGGGAGCCGCAGTTTGCTGACCACGGATCTAGAGAAAGCCGCGGGATGGTTGCCGTGAGCCCAGTTCAGCCACAGGCGTGGGCAGGGAGGATGGGGGAGGCCAGGCCTGTCTCCGAAGAGCACGGTCAAGGCCAGGTGGCCACATCCTCTGGGTAGAAGCCTTCCGGAGGCTTCCTGGAAGAAGAGCCAGGTGAGCCGAGGGTTGATGGACCAGCCACACTTTCCAGACTCTCTGAGGGCGCCTGAGCTCGGCAGAGCCTGTGGGCGGTGCCTCTGTGCGTGTGGGTTTGAGGACAGAGGGTCCGCCCCTGGGGCAGTCGGGAGGGCTGTGTGGCTGTCCTGGCGGCAAGGGAGGAAGCCAGAAAGGCCATCTGGAACCAGCACCCCGATATCCCAGAAGGTCCGTGTCCCTGCCCGCAGCACAAGGAACCAGCAAGTTCCAAAGTTCTCTTCTAAATCCTGACTCTGGGCCGTGGAAACGGAAACCCTGGGTCCGGACAGAGGGCCTGGGCCGAGGGAGACACGCCGTGTTGCTCCGCCTTTCTTTCCGGGCTCCCGGTCGCTCTGGGAGCTCCCGTTAGCCGGACGCAGCATCCGATGGCGTGGTTAATGCTGTGTGACCACGGCCGTCGTCAGATACAAGCTCATGATCACGTCTGCGGGGTCGTCGCCCACAAATCTGCCCTTTGTGCTCCCTGTCTCCCTGCGTCGTCCTGTCCCTGCGCCTCCGGGGCGCGGAGCCCCGCGTGCAAGGCGCACCAGCATGGGGAACACACCACCGACGGCCCGCACCCCTCCCCCGCCTGACTCACTGACACCTGCAGTTTCTCCTCAGCGCTCCCAGGGCTGTGGGATCCCCCCCGCCCCCTGCATTTACGTGGGCGACGGGGACCTTGTGAGTGCCGGCATTCCCTGCACACAGCGCACAGAGAGGTCATCCGCCGGCTAATTTTAAAGTAGCGGGTTGATCACTCCTCTCTGGAGTGTGGAGCCCGCAGGGCTGCTGGGGCTGACACGCGCTTATTACCACATCTGGGCTCCGAGACCGAGCTGAGTGATTTGATGACCCGTCTGGAGAGAGCGCTCGGAGGCGTCCGTCAGGGCAGCATCATTTAGAAGAACCCTCCCACCCGCCGACCCGAGGACTCGGCGTCGCCTCACTGCCCGCTGCCCGGGAAATGTTGGCACGCCTTCCTGTTACATGGCCCTCGGCTCGGGGGAGGGTAGGAGCCGTAATAACTATTTAGTGGACACTCAGTATGTATCATGTTTTAGCATGAATTATTCAATTCAACGTCCAACCACTCCAGCCGTGAGTGCTCCCACAGCCCGTGTGTTTTATGGTGAGAACAGAGAGTGTGGGGGTCAGCTGCCTACCCTGCCTCCCCCTAGGGAGGAAGGGAGGGAGGGAGGGAGGGAGGGAGGGAGGGAGGGAGGGAGGGAGGGAGATGGGTCTGAGCCTTGTCTGAATCTTGCTCCCTCAATGGCAGCCCCGATTCTAAACTATTTCTACTGTCCCTTTAAAAATTAAACCAACAAAAAATAGGGCAGCTATACACCTGGCACAGTGGTTTTCACTCTATGGGCAGAAGGGGATGAAAGATTAAAAGTTGACCTCTACTGCCCTGGCTGGTTTGGCTCAGTGGATAGAGCATCAGCCTGCAGACCGAAGGGTCCCAGGTTCGATTCCGGTTGAGGGCATGTACCTTGGTTGCAGGCTCGATCCCCAGTAGGGGGCGTGCAGGAGGCAGCTGGTCGATGTTTCTCTCTCATCATTTATGTTTCTAATTCTCTATCTGTAAAATCAATAGGAATATATATATTTTTAAAAAGTTGACTTCTGCCGTGCCCTCCCCAGGAGCCTGTCCCTGTCCTATTCTCATCCCTAACTCCGTGGGCGGGCAGACCGTGGGCCCCATCCTAAACCCATGGACACTGAGGTCCAGGGGTGTGAGATGACCCACCCAATGGCATGCTCCCGAGGGGCTGAACTGGGATTGGAACCCACCACTTCTGAAGGCCACGCTGCGCTGCTTTTAGGAGTTGATTGGATGTCATGTCCACACGCAGGACGTGGGGAGGAATTACACTTGGGAGGACGGGTCACTGCCCACGGGCGCGCTCTGCAGAGAGCGGTGGGAAGCTGGGCACGCCGTGGAGCACGGCCAGGCTCTCCCTCTACGGAAGGAAGGGTCGGAGGGCGTGCTGCTCGTGGAGGCGACTGGTGCGCGTCCAGTGGCCCTTCTCTCTGGCTTCACAACGCACACGAACTCGGTGGGGCCAGCCAGCGGGACGGGTTCTAACCGGGTCCGCGGTGTTCAGGCGGGAAGAAGCGCTGGGTTCATTCTGCTCCTTTGATGGATGTTCTCGCAGATGCAACAGTAACGATGGAGCAGCAACAATCCATGTGTTCCCAGGACCACTCAGCCTCCCCCCATCCTCCGCCCCCTCCGCCCCCGACACGCGCTCCTCTGTGAGTATCTTCGCGCCCCGCTGTTGACTCCTGTCCGTGGTGCCTATGGATGAGGGAATGTCCATTCATTTGGCTTTGGTATGTGGGCCTCTCCCCAAACAGCACCCTGCCCTGTTGATGAGTCCTGTCTGCACCCCCATGGTGCGGGCAAAATACCTAACATGAGATGGTCCCCCCCAAACTCACAGAGTCACCACTGCAGCCAGCTGAACCCACAAAAGGGACACCAGCCAGGAACGGAGGAGCCCAGAGGTCCGGAGCGTGACTCTGAATGTGACCTTGGGAAAGCGACCTCAACGTCCTCTTCCCGCTGATGGAATCCGTGGCTGGGATCTGCTCCTGGGGTTGTTCTGAGGGTTGAGACAGGTGCAGGGTGACCAGCACCAAGGTCAGCCGGGAACAGAAGGAGCTGCAGACGAGCATCAGCGGCTGTTATTGTTATTAGTGTTATTATTAGTAGTATTATTACGATTGTCCTACAAATGCGGAAGAGTACTACTCTTCAGAGGGCAAAATAAATAAATAAATAGAAATATCCCAAATTTAAAACCTCTTAATAACATTAATATATTTTCATCACTGCAGATTTTCTACCTACATATGGCTCGAATACAAGTGAGTATTAAATAAAATGTTACTCCAGTCGTCATTACTTTTTAATACGTTGTATTAATTTTTACTTTACCGGCACAGAATAAAACATGAAAGAAGTAGAACCGAGGAAACTGCTTCTTTTTGAGCGACTATCTCCTCTTTGCTTCATGCAGGGTTCCTCTGGGATCTAAAGAAAGAAGAACATTCTGGAAAACACTGCGGTGTGAGTCCTCCATGGAGAGAGCGGCTCCATTCGCTGGGGGACGCCCGAGTCCCATTGCGGGAAGAGGAGGCCATGCCCCACTCGCCGCGTCTCGGCGGCTTCGGCCTTGGCGCGCACTGGCGTTTTATTTTGATTGCGGCTGTCCACTCAGGACACGTGCTGCTGTGTCACTGCAGTTCCCGCAAGTGTGTATCGTCGCGCTGTAAGGGACGGGCCGCCTCAGTGCAGCCGGCACGCGGCCCTCCCGTCCCGGGAGCTCTGTTTTTAGTCATCTCTCGGCTTTCACAACTCCACGTCTAGCAGATGCTTCAGGAGGACGTACCACGGTGACAGTCCCTGAGCGCTTCCCGCGTCCGGATTGGCTGTACCTGCGCCTCCACAGCACGATGGAGGTTTCCTGCTCCTTCCTCCCTTCGCTCACTGTCATTTCCCTAAAATGACAGCGAAGATGGTCCATAACGAGGTAAAAAGGGATCAGCTTGCCAGGTGCTGGAGGACCACCCGCCTCACTCTGTCAGGAGAACCTGGCTGGGCGTGGCCATCGGGACAGGTGACGCCCAGCTGGGCATGACTGCCCCAGAAGACGTGCCTCCTCCCAGCCTTCGCCCCAGCGTCTGCTCTGATGGAGGAGGTGGGCTCGGAAGGCTCATCCCAGTGGTGGGCGGGGGGACCAATGTCCCAGATTGAGGCTCCTCACGCCTCCCCACGTCCAGGCTCCCACCCGAGACACTGCCCTGCATCGTCTGCAGACCTCCTTCACGTCAGTGGGACCTTCTCATGCGCTCCTCAGGGAAGTACACGCCCCTGGCTTTGGTTTTCCTGAAACATCTTTACCTTCCCTTTTAAGAAAACAAATTTGAGCCCTAGCTGGTTTGGCTCAGTGGATAGAGCATAGGCTTGCAGACTGAAGGGTCCCAGGTTCAATTCTGGTCAAAGGCACATGCCGAAACCGATCATTGTCTCACTAATTAGAAAGGTGTAGACAAGGAACCCGGAAGGCTAGTTGACCTTGAAGCTCTGAAAGGTCAGAGCCAACCACTCCCTATCTAATTGAGACAATGGTAGCTGAAGCAACTTCCCCACCAAATAATCATGTAAATCCTTACTGAATAAGATAATCTGCCTGTTACTGGGATTACTTGCCTAAGGGCAGTGAGTATATCCCATAACCTTAATAAAAGGAATAGCAAAGCCAGAATGGGTGGCAGTCTTCCCACTAGAGGTTGGCTCCCGCCTGGCCCCCAATATTCCCAAATTAATACTTTTCTAGTCTCTTTTCATTTGTGTGCGGCCTTCTCCAGATCCCGAACCCTGACCTGGAACCCTGAACCATGTGGGACGTGAAAGGGTTTCCCACAGGCGCATGCTCAGGTTGCGGGCTCGATCCCCAGTCAGGGGTGAGCAGGAGGCAGCCGATCAATGGTTCTCTCATCATTGATGTTTCTCTCTCTCTCTCTCCCTCTCCCTTCCTCTCTGAAATCAGTAAAAATATATGTTTAGAAAGGAAATCAGATTTGAGATATAATTTACATGTAACAAAACGCACCGACATTAAGTAAAGAGTCAGATGGTTCTGAAAAAAGCACTCCTCCACATGAGCACCCCCAAGAAAGGCAGCGCTTCCACCCCCAAAACTCTCTCATGCCCTTTGCATTGGGTCCCCACCCAGGCAACCCCCTGTCCTCTTCCCATCGCTACCTGTGTTCCCTGTTCTAGAACTGCATGCACACGGGATCACGCCTGCTCTCTGCGTCCAGCCTCTGCACTCAGCTCCCTGCTGACCCGGCCCGGCCGACCCCGGTGGGACCAGGGATTCATTGCAGGTGTGGCCATGAGGCCCTTCCTGGTGGGAATAAGCCAGAGCGTGCTTATGCAACCCCTCTCTGGGGGCGCCTGTGTGGCTGCCAGTTTCAGCGTCTTCATTTTTAAACAACAATGTAAGTGGGCGTAAACATGGAGGTTGGACGCATTTTCCTTCCAGCTCTGTCTAGATGTCATCCCAGCGTTTCCAGGCAGCGGGGGTAACAATGGCCACCGGAATCAGAATAAAGAACAGCACACAGGAAAAGAGGAAGAAAGGAAACGTTTTCTGCCTAACAAAAAATGCATTTGCTTTACACAGACAGAGACCGCTCTTGTCTAGTCCTATTGTGGTGGCCTGTGGGATGTTACATGACTTATTTACATTGTAAGAGCAACTTGCTGGGATTGTGTCTCAGTGCGCACTTTTCAGGGGCTGATGCGAGGAGGGCTGCGTGGCCTTGGATGTTTGGGATCTATTTTTCCTGCCAAGGTTCCAAATTTTGCCATCTCCCTTTTTCCTCCCGCCACCCAATCTCCAGGGGGTGTCAGTCCCTCCATTTTATCCTCTTCTCCTCCCAAAACAGTGCCTTCGGAGTCCCACTTAATTTAAGAACTCCTCCCCCGACCTCCCACAGACATCGATGAATTTTTCCCCCTAAACATTTGTTATTTACTGGAACATTTTGTGAGTAACAAAATTACAAATGATACTTGTCGACACTCTCACGTAGGGAATAGTTCAAAGACTCGGTTGTCTTAACTGTGATAACCATTCCACTTCAAGAGTTCCTGTGAGCACAGAAGGAAACCAAGAACGTGCAGTTAGAAAGTCGCTCCACAAAGCAACTCCCTACTTAGGAGACTTTTACTCCTAAAAAAAGCAAACAACCTGACACCTCATTTTTCCTACTAGCTGCAAATCTAAGAAATGTGAGCGGGTCTTTCACACGGACACACTCCTTCTCCCAGCCTGCTGGGCACCAGCCTTTCCTTCCCATTGTCCCCACCATTACGACCGCACAGCCACGAACTCCTCAGACCATCATGCCCCTTGAAGACCTAAAGACCCGTGAAACGACGGAATGTAGCAGAACCCTTAAGCCGTAAAGGACATGGGAGATTATCCAGGGCAGCTGACTTTTAAAAATCACACATTCACCACCTATGAACCCACCCCTAACCCATGGGAAAGGGGCCATGTCCTATGCGGAGTGGCCTCTGAAAACGATTCCTGGCTTTGTCTCTATGCAGAGTATGTATTTTCTTTTATAAACCTGAACGTATAGCTAATTTAATAGGGTTTATCCTGACATTTCACTTAATGAGGTGGTGCGTATGTATTCTACACATCAAAAGCTTAGACCTGAACTAAGGAACTCCGTGTCTAGGAACCCTACGAAGCTAATTTGAGAGGTACAGAATAACTAAATGACCAGGCTTCTCCTAATAGTGTTATTATATCGCGCACGCGCGTGTGCACACACACACACACATTCCATCAACCAACCCAAATGACCAGCAACAAGGGAGGAGAAGCATAAGAGGATGGTGCCTCCCTAGGATTAATTACTATGCAGTCACTAACCATTGTTATTCCAAAGTGGGGGGAGGGGCAGGGAGGCCTCTGATGGTGAGATTGAGCCCTGCAGCCTTGGGGAGGTGAGTGCCAAGGCCCTGTGGTGGGGATGTTCTTGGCATATTCAAGGAAGAGGCAGGTGCCCTGGTTGGTACATCGCAGATGACAATAAACATTTGTTGAACGCCTTTACAAAGTCTTAGACGTTCGGTAAACATCTGTTGCATGAAACGCATGTGCGCTGCCTTCCACACACAGAAATGATTACAGGCATGGCGGGGCCTCGCCTGGAGGCCTAGAGCCTGGGGAAGCAGCAGGGCAGACGCAGGAAAGACCAGCGCCCTAAGAAAGTGAGCCTCAGGGGCAGCAAGCCCTGCTCCCCAGAGCCCTGCGCAGAAATACCGATCATCCAAACGCTTCGCTCCCCACAGCGACGGAATCCCCAAAGCAAATGACAATTACTGCGAATAAATGAAGATGAGATCTTGTTAGTGTTTCTGTCAAGGAATCCAAAAACGGATTGTGCGCCTGCAAGGAGCAAGGAGATGAAGGCTGCTAGCGGCCGGGGCTCCGTGAGCATCTTTACACGGCGGCGGGGCGTCCAGCCGAGGAGGGGGGGGCAGGGGAGTCCAGGGCCCAGTCTGATCCTCGCTCCCCTGTGGGAAGCTGGCGTTGCCTCCAGCCTGTTGGGAACCCACAATGTCAGTGGTCCTCAGAGGGGTCGCGGTCTCGTGCACCCTCATCCTTCATCTCAGAAACAGCTCCGAGCCGCTCACTGACGGCGGAGATGGGCGTGGGAGCTCCGCTTCTTCGCCCACGTGGCCCTGCCCGTCTTCCCTCAGCGCGTGCCTGGGCCCGGAGGCCACTGTCAAACGGGCAACTGGAGTTCTCCTAGTGCCATTCGTCCCGCCAACCTCCTGCCCACAGAAGCGTAAGGACGCTTTGTAGAGAAAGAGGCAACGGCAAAGAGCGGTGACTGTCCTTGTGTGAGTGATTGGCGGACACGCTGTCAAACAACGAAGAATGAGAGGGAAGTGGAAAGATGCCAGTCCCCTTCGGGCCGAGGGACGCATCTGGGTCCATGGAAACTATTTCCACCTGAGGGGGCAGGGGTCATGGGCAGTAATGGCCATGGACAAGGAAGACTGTATGCAGGGCTCAGCACCCAGGGCACCTCCTGTGCCGGGTGCAGGCTGCGGTGAGGCTTGTGAGAGGCAGGTGCATGTGTTCTGGGCACGGCGGGCGTGTGTGGCTCAGGCACCCTCGCAGGTGGGGGGGTACCCATGCACAGCCACCTGTACAGCAGTCCAGCAGGCAGGCCACGCCCTCTGCACCCTCCCTTCTCTCTCTCAGTGGGACATCAGAGGTAACGGCTCACACACGCACCCTCTGTTACTTTATTTATTTATTTATTTATTTATCCTTCACCAGAGGATATTTTTCCATTGATTCTTAGAGGGAGTGGAAGAGAGAGGGAAAGACAGAAATATCAATGAGGGAAACACATCGATTGGTTGCCTCCTGCACGTGCCCTATCCAGGGCCCAGGCCGGGGAGGAGCCTGCAACCAACGTAGGTGCCCTTGACTGGAATTGAACCCAGGACCCTTCGATCTGCAGACCAACGCTCTATCCACTGAGCCAAACAGGCTAGGGCCACCCTCAGTTAATTTAGGAAAAAGACAAGGACACAGAGGGCCCTCACAGCCAATGAGCGTCAGACCCGCTCCCTCCCTCACCTGCTCGGGGTGGTCTGCGGCCCGATTTGCTTCAACGTGTCCTGAGCACAGACTGTGTTCTCGCTCTGTCGCTCTGTCCAGGGCTGGAGTCATGGGGAGTGGCCACAGAGCGGCCACAGCCAGACACCAGCCCAGTGGTGCCAGCCCACTCTGCAGCCGTCCTGACCTGCACCAGGGCCTGGGCTGTCCCCTGCCTGTGGGGTGGCCGGGCAGGAGGCCCCAATGTTCAGGCTCACTCTCAAGGCTCCAGAATTCCTGCTGTTCTCTGCCGGGAGGGAGGGGAGTGGGGGGTGCGGGGTTGCTGGGCCTGTTCCGTAGAAAATCAGCAAAACAGCCTTGAAATGGGAGGCTGAGCTTCGTGAAATGATCAATTTTCCTGTGTGCAAACGCAAGCCTTTTGTGGGGCAGGCACAATCTTTGTAGAGTAGCCTTTGCGTGGGTGAAATTTTAATTTTCCATCTGCCAGGTGCTGGAAATATCCCGGGAAGGGACAGGGGGGCGGGGCAGTGACGCCAGCAGCTTTGCACGCGAGACCCCCGTGAGGCTTGGCCTGCAGGGTGGCGGCAGACCGCTCAAGAGCGGAAGTCAGGACAAGAATTTACTTTGAGTTATAAAAACATTTTAATGAAATCCAAACAAAACATAAAACAAGGCTGTGTGCCGGCATGCTGACCATCCGCTGGAGCTGAGAACGGCTGTATTCTCGAAGAGCAGAGCTAACGCCTCGGTGAGGCCCAGGTCCTACAAGTTCAGAGTGTGGGCCGCTGCCCTGGGGGTTGCAGCCCTGGTTGGCGAGGCCCTGACCCTCAGGTGGGGCCCCCTCCTGGACGTGCAGACCGTCCTCACTGCCAGCCGCTGGCTGGGAGGGGACAGAAGGGAGACAGTCGCTGTGCTCTGTTCAAAGGCGCGCTGCTGTTTTCCCAGGTGTTTGAAGGTACTTTTCAAGGTACTTCCGGGGGAGAGGTAGGTCTGGATTATTTCATGTTGAAGGCCAATGTCTCTGCTTTTTTCTCATCTAATTATCATCCCACGTTTCACATGGGATGGGCGACCTTCATTACCTGGCGTCCCCTGGCTCGTTCTGCACTGAGGTCGGTTTCTCTGTGGCTTCAGCTCTGCACCCCCGATGATGGGTGTGGGAGAAGAGCCATTAGCCACCCCTCTCCCCCTCCCCCCTCCCCCCCAGCCCTTTGAAAGACCCGGGGCTGTGGGCACAGCTGTCTGGAAGCAGCTTGTAAAAGGCCCCGGTCCCCAGCTTACCAGCGTCAAGAGCCTCTGTGATGCTTTGGAGACGCATCCCCAAGAAGGGCCGCTGTTGCCCACGCGCCCGGTGCCCCGTTTCCCATCATGAGACGGATGCGAAACGTACCGGCTTCAGACACAAGCAAAGGGGCCTGAGTCATGCACGGCTGATTAAGGACACGTGGAGCTCATTACTTCGGACCTCAAAGAGAGGTGATACAGGCAGTCTGCTCAATCCACGGTGCTGGGGGAATTGGACAGACGGGTGCCCAAAACAACAAAACTAGACCACCTTCTGACAGCATAGACGAGAATAAACTCCAACGGATTAAAGGCTTACATGTAAGACTTGAAACCGTAAAAAAAATATTAGAAGAAAAAAAAAAAAAAAACCAAGGCGGTAAAATCTCGGACATTTCTCGAAGCAAATGTTGCTTCTGATGTATTGCCTCGGGCAAGGGAAACGAAAGACAAAATAAACAAATGGGACGGCATCAAGCTAAAATGTGTTTGCACAGCCAAGGAAACCATCAGCAAGATGCAAGGGCAACCCACCGAGCGGGAGGCTCTCCCTGCCAATGGTACGTCGGATAAGGGGGTTAATATCCACAATTCATAAAGGACTCATGCAACGCAACACCCAGCGTAACAAACAGTCCCATTACCCATGGGCCAACGACCTGACATATACTTCTGTACGCTTACTTCCCCTGCCCTTTTAGAACCATAAGGATTTTTTTTTCTTGGCTCCTCTGTATGAGCATGTGGGGGGGTTCCTGGAGGCAAAACCCATGGAGGTGTGCCCCCTAAAACTGTAGCCCCAGCAGTGTCTCACTCGTACGAGTGAGCCTCCAGCAGTTCATCAGAATCACCAGCAAATCTTCCTTCCAGTGGCGGCCCCATCGGCCTCCATCCCGGGACGTGGACCCTGGCTTGGTCCTCTGGACGCACCGCCCCTCCAGGTGTCAAGGTTTGCCTGCCACCTCGCTTCCTGCTGGGTCCACGCCAGGCCACGCCTCTCCCGTTTGTGCAGCTTTTCCCTGTCGTCAGGGAAGCGTGACGGCGTGCAGAGTCGTGACACGTCAGAGCCAAAACCGCAGGGCCTGTCGGATGCTTTGAACCAGGTTCGCAGAACGGCACGCTGCTGGGGCCGCGGGCGGCGGCTCCCTGCCAGTCGGCCGGCATCTGCTGCGAGAAGCCTCTGCCAGATCTGGCACGTGGCTGCAGACGTGACCGAGGCTGACGGCCCCGTCCTGCTGGGTGGCGTGATCAGAACCAAATGCCGACAATGCCTTCAGGAGGTGCTTCACAGAGCTCTGTTTGATAAACGGAGCGAAGTGTTATTTAGCAACTGGGAGATAATTAGGAAGCCATTACCGAAACAGAAAGGAAGCCCGAGTCCCCGAAAACAATCAGAATCCAGCGGAGTTTACGGTCGCCCCCAGCCCCTGCTTTCATGCCAACCCAAAGCTAATTTGCATGAGGGACGTGCCTGTCACAGGAACACGCATTTCTAATTGCCCACGTGGCCGAGGAGGGCGCAGACCCCTCCCCCTCATTGTGTCCCGGGTAGTGCAGTGGGTTTCCATCGCGTTTCTGCCAGCGCCCTAGCGCGGGGCCTCTTGCTCAAGACTGGGGATGCCTTTCAGACTAAGCTGGTGAAAAGGTGGCATTTGATCCCTGGGTGTGTGTGTGTGTGTGTGTGTGTGTGTGTGTGTGTGCGCTGTGTGGGGATATCTGTGTGTGTGTAGGTATATCAGTGTGTGTGTGCTGTGTGGGGATATCTGTGTGTGTGTGCATCTGTATGTGTGTGTGTATGTGTGTGTGTGTGTGGGATATCTGTGTGTGTGTAGGTATATCAGTGTGTGTGTGCTGTGTGGGGATATCTGTGTGTGTACGTGTGTGTGCACATGCCTATGTGTGTACGTTAAAGACGGTTGTGGGGGCCCGGCCCTGCCCGTGTCTTACAGTCGCATGCGCACACATTCTCTGTGTGCTGACTACCTAAGACAGTGGCTGGCAAACTCATTAGTCAACAGAGCCAAATATCAACAGTACAATGAATGACATTTCTTTTGAGAGCCAAATTTTTTAAACTTAAACTATATAGGTAGGTACATTATTATTAACTTAATTAGGGTACTCCTTCAATCGCACTGTATGTGCATGCCCGCACGTGGCATTTTGTGGAAGAGCCACACTCAAGGGGCCAAAGAGCCGCATGTGGCTCGCGAGCCGCGGTTTGCTGACCACTGCCCTAAGAGAATGCAGGGCGGCATGGCGTGCATCTGACCAGCTTTCACAGACAATCGCAAACTGTTCTGCAAAGTGTGGTACCGGTTCACCCTCCACTCACCAGAGCCCGGTGTTCCCCGCCATTCACTGCTGCCTGACTCCTTGCCCAGCCTTTTCTCCTCAGGTCCTCTATGCTTCTAGCTTGCGTCTCCTCGTGACCACTGACTCTGGGCACTTTTTCATGTCCCGTGTCCATCTGCATAATCAATTTTTAAACAGTACGTCCTGGTCAAGGGTTTGGTCAGCACCCTCAGCATCTGTGTGACCTGGCACCTGCTCTCAGCTCCTGTTCCGCTCGGGGAGGGCTCTGGCCCTACGGGCAATGCCAGCGAGTCCCCCCGTTGGTGGAGGTGTGTCGTCTTGGGTGCCAACAACACAGATGGGTCTGAGCATTTACGAGAACAGTCTGACTCCCTACCCCACCATTTTTGGTGGGAACAGAAGCTGGGGCTGTGGTTTTGCTCCGTGGCGTGGCTGTGGCTCTCTGGAAGCAGGGCTGACTTGAAGCAGCCAGCTCTGTCCCCGGTCACCTGGCACATCCTCTCTGGGCCACAGCGTGAGCCTCGCGTTCTCGTCTGCAGACGCTGGCTTCTGGGTCGCTGCGCCCGCTGCCCGCCCCTCTAAACGAAGCCCACCTGTCTCTCCCGCACGCCGCCCTGGAACTCACGCATTACTTGTTCTGAAATGTCGATGCCCGGCTTGGCGCAGGCTGGAAGGCAGAGTGAATTCTAGTTCCGCTGTCACAATGTTTCATTAAAAGAAAAACAACCAGAGCAGCGTCTCGATGAAGAAGGATGCTCCTGTCACACATTATCCCGCGGGGAGCCCATCTGCATGGAGATGCACCTGGTGAAAGATACGGTGAGCTTTGGGGCTGCAGACACACCCTGCGGGGGGTCAGGGGCCGGAAGGGTGGCAGGTGAGGGGACACGGGACCAGAGGAAGCTGGCAGGGGTGCTGCTGTTTCCAGTGCCACGGGCATCTGAAACCTGGGGCCACACCCTCTCCCCCTGAGCTCTGAGCCCCAGCGCATGGCTGCCCCACCCAGAAAAGCAGGTGCCAGGAAGAGGCTGCTCCTGGGAGTGGCAGGCTTGGGCCGAAGCCTTGCTCACGAGGCGGCCTGTGCCCTCACAGGTCTCCATCTTTCCTTCAAGGGGGTGCCAGGCCCCCGAGCTGTTTCGAGGGCCCCTGGGACTGTGCCTACGAAGGCCAGCCCGGCATGGGTGCTCGGAAGGGCAGGCACTCTATTGGGATGGCGACGCTGGGACGCGCTGGCAGAGTTTTAACTGGAGCCTGTTTGACTGGCATGACCAGGAAGCAGAGAGGGCACCGTGCTGGGGTCTGGCCCCCTTCGAGCCAGAGGCTGCTGGCCGCGTGGCCTCCACCTTGAGGTCCCTGCCCTGACACCAGCCCCAGGATGGAGTCTGGGGACCCCAGCAGTCACACACGGAGACAAGGTGAATTGTCACCATGAGCATGGAGTCACCCGTGGGACTGAGGAGCCATACTCCCAGCGCAGGGGCAGCGCTGGCCTGGGCGCAAGGGATGGTCAGCCGGAAGCGGCTGCAGGAGGCCGGCCTCGTCTTCAGCCACCCCGCAGCGGCCCGAGGCTCGCGTCAGGCTGCGGGGAGGAGTGCGTGACACCCGAGAACATACAGGATAAAATATTTCCGAAAACGAGACCAGCAGCGTGGTCTTGGCTGCCTTTGATTTAAACGTCCCTCTGGTTTTTATAAGATTTCCTTTCCCTAAGCAATAAGTGAGAAACTGATATGATCATTTACATGCGAATTCACATGAACACAATATCTATGACTTTTCATTTCTCACCGTTTAAACTTTTTAAAAGTAAATTGAGATGGATGACTCAAGTTACTTCATTTGATTTCTTGAAGAATACGGGCTTGAGAAGAGAAGTACAGGGAAGTGATTTTTCACCTTGTTAAAAGAAATTGAGAAGAAACTTTCAAAATTTAAAGATAAATATTAAAACATAACTAATTAATATAGAAGCAGAAGTAATTAAAACAAATGAGGTCACTGAAGACTTAAGCAGTAAAATAAATGGAGTTCATGCAAAAGTTGGGCAATGTTGAATAACACTGTACATTTCATCACGGCCCACTTGAAATTGATTAACTATGCCCTTAAAATTAACTATTGAACATTTTTAATTGGCTAGATGTAGCCCATTTATTTTCCTAAGGACTTGGGCTCGATTTCCTAACTTAAGCAATTTCTAAAAAACGTTTTTTATTGATAGTGCGGCATTCCGATGGCGGCGTGAGGAAGGTGGGCGGAGGTGGCAGAGCGAGAGGCAGCTTCTGCGCAGCGAGCGGGGCACCTGGGGGCCGAGGAAGGAGGGAGCGAGACTCCGCATCGGCTTAACCTGCAGGTCGGCTGGGTTTCCGGGTCGCGTGTTTCCCGCCTTTCATTTTCAGACGGTATATGCAGTGTGGAGCTCAGACTCAGGAAGCGGGCATTAGTGAGTATTCCCCCCAGTTTCATTTGACGTATAGATTTCTCTCCACTTTCTTGTTTGTCTCTGTGGTCAGCTCTTCCATCAGCTGCCACCCCAGAACCTGCCCGTCCCCGAGTGGACATGAGGAGGAACTCTAGACCCGTCTCAACAGGAGGATGTCTGGCTGCCGACGCCGTGGCCAGGGTCTGGGTTGTGGGGTCCGATCCGAAGGGCGCCATGTGGGGAGCTTGCCCAGCCGCGAAGAAGGAGCAGCTCGGTGGCTTGGGTGCCAGGGGAGAGGCGTTTGAGAAGAAGACTTTGTGTTATCCGTTACTGACTCGGGGAAGGGTACCATTGGGTGCCTTCTGAGCATGCCCGAGGCACAGAGAGAACTTGTAAAGGGCTTTTCAATAAAAATGTTGTGGCCACACAGCCTTTCTCTACATATGATATTTAACCTCTCAATTTCCTGAGTACGGAGCTCTGTGGCGAGCGTCCACTAAAGAAAAATGCGTGCAGGCCTGTGTCATTAGGACTCCCTCGGAGGGAAGCCGCTGGGTTCGGATGAGCTGAGGATGGAGGGCTCTGGCTGTGCAATCAAGGCCGTTTCTCACTTAGTGGCGCAGATGGTCTCCGGGATGCTGGATGGTGGACGTGTCCATGAAGCTGGGCGGGGGGCCGAAGGGGGGCCGGTTGTGTGAGAGCACGGCCTGGGGTTCCGGGTAGGTACCCACCACCCGTGGTCAGGTGGTCACCAGGAAGGGCCATTCAGTCACACAGGACGAATGCTCCCACGACGGCCCATGCTCTTACTTGTTGCACTAATACAGGGCTCACCATGGAACATGGCAATGAGACCAGTGGTTTCCAAACTTCTACACCGGAGAACCAGAAGCTGTCTCCCAGAACCCTGAGACCGGATGGAAGAGGCGGCTCGCAGGGCGTGCGCGCCGGGTGACAGGGGTCAGGGAGGGCGTGGCCTCTGAAGCATCTCCATGATGGGGGGCGGCCACACACACCCACTAACTGGCCAGTCTCTGGTACTCTGACCCCTACCGACCTCTGCGCTCCGAGCAGCAGTGGTTCCGACACGCAGCGCTTTGTGGCCTCTATCACGGCTCCAGGGAGTGGAACTTGTCTCGGAAGAGCTCCCCTCAGCAACGGCGATTCCTGAGAAGGTGGCAAACATGCCCCTGGCTGCACCGGGCAGGGAGGTGCCGATTGTCATTTCCAAACCTTGAGGCTCTCTGGCTATTGCGGTGCATGCCCTGTGATGACTTGTGGCTGCGCACGAACCGTCGGAAATCAGTGATTTCAAACAACCGTGGCACTTCCCACCAGCCGTGCACGTCAGGAATGTGGAATAGGCTTGGCTGGGTGTTCTCTCTCCGCTTCCAGGGGCGTATCTGGGGCAGTGAGCAACCCTTGGTGTGTGTCTCTCTCTCTCTGATCCTCATTCTCTGTCACTCTTTGTCTGTCTCCATCTATCTCTCCCTGTTTGTCTCTGTCTCTGTCTGTCTCTTTGTCTCTGTACCTGTCTCCATGTCTCTCTGTCTCTCTTTTTCTCTCTGTCTCTGTTTCTCTCTGTCTCTGTCTCTCTCTCTCTCAGTCTCTCTGTGTCTCTCTGTCTCCCTGTTTGTCTCTGTCTCTGTCTTGTCTCTGTACCTGTCTTTATGTCTTTCTCTGTCTGTCTCTGTATCTCTCTCTGTGTCTCTGCCTGTCTCTTTGTGTGTCCCCACCCCCGTCCCGTGTGAGGGCCCATTGCTAGACCAGAGCCTCTGGTGGCACCTGGACTTCCCGCAGGGTTGCCTGAGGTGCCAGATTCCTCATGTGGTGACTGGCTCCATGTTCTCTGGTGCAAAGTGAGTCAGCATCCCCTCAGGTTCAAGGGGGGACTAGGGGCACCAGCCTCCCATTCAGGGGGGACAGCAAAGCCACATGCAGAAGAGCGTATTCGATGGGACACAGTGTGCAGCCAAACACGGAAAATAAAGCCAGCCACGTTAGGATCCTAAACATACACGCTTCCAGGAGACGCACAGACTCAGCGCTTGGGCCACTGAAAGGCCGACGCAGACCCTGACTGGAGACTGGCGTGCTGGCCAGGGAGCCGGAGAGGAGCGCTGCTCAGTGTTGGGGAGGGGGCCACCCGCCCTGGTCCCTCAGGGAGCCAGGAGACAGTGGCACCTCTGCCTTTAGGAGAACGTCTGTACCCCTCTGGGGTGGCCGCAGGTCGTGGGACTCGCACCTGCTCCCACCAGTCTGCCCACCACAGCGGGGCACACATGGGCCAAGCTGCACGCGTGAGGATGCCGGGACCTGCATCAGGACCCTGACCTCTCAGAGTGCTGTCTCTGCCCAATGGAATCCAAACGCCGGGCACCAGGTGAGAGGAGAACCAAGGAGACTCACCACAGAAGGAGTTCACAGACAACACCTGGAAGGGCTCTTCCCTCGGAGGCCTGACGTGGCCGGGGAGGTCTCTGAGGCCGTGCACCTTCACCAGCTGGGCTCCGGGAGGGAGGGGCGGATCGCGAGGGTCATGGGGACAGCTAAAACCAGGACACCCGAGGGCGCCACGCGCGGGCCACAGGGCGGTGGCACCTGCGGCCAGAGGTGGATTACCACGTGCAAACCAAGTTGCCCTCGACTTCCCATCTCCGCTCCCAAAAGAGAGGCCCGGCCATCCAGAATGACAGCCAGGGCAGGCTCAGGAGAATTGTGCCGGGACGTCTTAGGTTTAGGAACGGAAACGTAGCACATTAATTAGTCCAAATGGCAGCGAAATCACAGCCAGAGCGCCAGGGGAAACCCGTGTGAGGTTGTTGTTAATGTTTAGCATAAATGGTTTTGAAATCTTGCGGATGATGCCAAGACGAGGAGAGGACGCTCTCCGTGCTGCATCTGTGACCGGATGACAGGCACGTCGCGCAGGAACCCGGGGTGGGGTGGCGGGGTCCCAGGCCCGTGCCCGCCCGCCCCGGCCTGGTTGTGTTGGGAGGCTGGGTCCTGGCTTCTCCGAGTTGCTATGACGGTTCTTCCGCTCAGTGATCCAGGAGGTAGTCACAGTCTGTTGGGGGCATGTTTGATTTCGCTTACACATGAGGAGCTGGAGCAGACGGCTGGGTGCGGGGCTGAGGGGAGCAATCCACCCCCCCAGGGGACAATGTCAGCGAAGTCAGGGCGCAAGGACCCTCCGTTCCCACCTGCACATCCGCCCTCTTTCCTGACGATGTTTTCTTTGTTTCTGAGACGCCCTTGTTCTCATACTTGAATCTCTTTACAAACGTGCGTTTCCCCTGATGACTAAGACGCTGCTGTTTCCAAAACGTGAGTGTGAACTGCCGTGCAGCTGAAGGAGGTGGGTGCTTCCTCCTGAATGCAAGGGCCTCCCTTCCCTCTGGAGCCCAAAGCATCTCTGGGAGGTGGGTAGGGAGTGGGCGGGGCTGGGGCCTGGATTGTCCCCCTGGAAACCGACTGGCTAAGTCCAGGGTGTTCCTGCTTCCGCTGGGGTTGCTCCCCTCCTGGCTTCCTGAACCATCGCTTCAGTAATCAGCCGTGTGTCCCGGGGCGGCCAGAGCCCACTGCCGGCAGGGCCGGTTCCCACTGGAGGCTCCGAGGAGGAATCAGTCTCCTTCTCTGGGTTGCTGGGGCTGCCGGCGCCCCCTGGGCTCCTTGGCTTGTGGCCGCATCCCTCCAATCTCTGCCTCCATCTCCACGTGGCCTCCTTCCCTGTGACCCCGTGCCTCTGCTCTTCCTCTCACAGGGGTAGCAGCCGGACTGGGCGAGGGCCCACCCTTCTCCATCGTGACCTCATGTTAACTATCCACCTCAGCCAAGACCCTATTCCCAAGTAAGGCCCCATCTGATGTTCTGGAGGGATATGAATTTGGGGGGACACTCTTCATCACAGCCTAACAAGAAAGAGTCATATTTCATAAGTTCTAAGCTGTGGCCTGTTTTCACAGCAAGGAACAGCAGAGGGTGGAGGGTGGGTTCCCCCTGCTCACCGCTTGCCTGTGGACAGCATCCCCTAGGTCCCGTCCCCACACAGCTCAGCAGGCCTCTCGTCCGCTGGCCGGGTGGGGCCTGGAAATCTCTATATTGAACAAATCACTCAGAATATTCGCATCCAGGTGGGATGTAGAGAAGCACCTTGGAGATCCACCATTGAGCCTAAATGGCAGCGAAAGCGAAGTCAGAGGCTAGTTGGTCGGACGAAACCCTATTGACACCCGAGAGAAGGAAGACTCGTGGGGAGAAGAGACGGGGCCTTTGTTGGCGACGCGGTGGCCCAGTCGGAGCCCAGTGAGTCCCTGCGCTATCGAGTGCCGTCAGATGTTCGGCAGCAAACAGGGGCCGAGGAGAGGAGAATGCAGCCGCGCAGGATGGGACCCCCGCGGAGCACCAGACCCTCGTCCTGCCCAGCTTGAGGGCTGCAGGGAGGACTGGAGGCGGAGCACTGGCCGGGCCTGCGGCCGGCGGAGGACCACTGATACCCAAGTGGAAAGGCTCCTTGCTCAGAGGGGACAGGCCTCATGCCTTCACATGCTCTACAGACACGTTCCTCTCCGACCTGTCTCCCAACATGGCACATCAGGACGGGAAAATGTGGCGGCACCGCGCCCACCCCCACCCCCGCAACCTCAGGCCTTCAGAGGCCTCTTCACCACACAACGCACGGCATCACCATCACTGACGCTGACGTAGGCGTTAAAACCAACTGCGGGCTGCGACGTCTCTTTCTCCTTCTATTTCCCCATTTTTCACATCTGAACCATGACTAGATGAAAGAAATCCTGGGGAGGGTATTGAAACACCAAAGTCCCGGGCATATATGTTCCTGACTCTGGATTCACGGACTCCTGCAGGGAGGTCACCCCGTCACCGAGTCAACGCCCATGGGGGCAACATACCCAAGGGGATGGGACACCCACTGTGTCCACAGCAGAACTTGACATTGATGAAGCAATGCTTCGGTCCTTAGGACATTGCCTGCTAAAATAACCCCAAGCAAAAAGATCTTTCTTGGTGAAAAGTAATTGCATTTGGTGATGTGTGTGCATGTATGCATGTGTGTATGTGCATGTGTGTGCACACGAGTGCCTTTGTGTACAGGTGCTCACACATTTGTGTGTGCATGTGTGAGCATGCATGCATGTGAGCATGTATGAGTGTGCATGCAGGCCTACGTGTGTGTGTGTGCGTGTGTGAGTGCATGTGTATGGCGGGGTCCCTAACGTGCTGACACCCAGCACTGGCTAGGAGGGCATCAGGCTGTGCTTCCTGAGGAAAATATATGCCTTCCCTTCCTGAGACAGATTTTTCCTTTCTGGCATTTTCTCATGATTTCTGGCTCTGTCTTGTGAGCAAATACAGGATGTACTTAGGGGTTATTTATTATAAATGAAGTAAGCGGAAATGCTCTGGAGAAGAGAGAAATATGACCACCAGGAAGAACCAGAAAATTGAGCTTTCAACAAATGCACCTGTGGCTGGTGCTCCATCTGCCGCTGCCTCTCTTTCCTCTTCCTCAACTGCACTCGCACTGACAAGGAGCTAATTAGGTTCTGCTTTTTCAAGAGCTAAAGAGTTGTTCATTTCGGTGCTTACGATCCCACACTTCTCCTGCCCTTCCCGAGGCCTGCTGGCACCTGCGGGGGGCGCTGGCCCAGCAGCCTGCCGACTGGGGACCCTCCCAGTCACCCATCGCCCGGGAAGCTGCGGGTGAGAGCCCGCCGGGCTGGGAAACCTCACGGAGAATCCGTGCCTGGGAAGGAGCCCGGGCTGTGGGCGGGGCCCCAGGCTGTGTGGTGACTTTTGGCCCAGACACGCGTCTGCAGCCCCAGCCCACACCCTGCACACCTGGCCACCTCTGGCCCAGCCCCATGTCTGTAGGAAGTCCAGAGGCCCATCTCTGCCAGAAACACGCGGTGAGGGTCACCATTCATCCCTTCATCCATTCGCTGATCACTTATTCACGCCACAGGTGGACACAGTGGCTCCACACCAGAGGAAAATGCCGCATTCTCTGATTTAGTTCGTGTTTACCTTTTAATCCTCTTTTTTTTTTTTAAATTGATGCATAACATGCCATTTCTCCTCTCTTTCAAGTTACCCAGTGGAGCTGTGTGCAGCTCACGGATCAGGTACCACCTGGTCCCATGGAAGTGGGCTTGTAGGTGGGTTCTCTCTGCTCTAAGCAGCGAGCAGTCCCGTCAACTGGAAAAGTAGCAGGACTCTGTCTGTCCGTCCTTCCTCAACTGGGTAGCCAGGTCTCTCCAGTTAACAGGGTGTGCCTGCCTCCCTCGTCCCCAAGCCCCGAGCAGACATCCACAGACAGCCCGTGGCAGTCGGGGCCCTTGCAGACACCCACATCATCCGTGGCAACGTTCAGTGCTCATTTAAAACGGTCCGAGAAGGCGGGCCTCATCTATGTGCAGTCACACCTACGGCCACTCTCAAAGCCGACCCGGAGCCATCAGCGAGTGCCCGGACCCGGGACACCCCTCTCCAGCCCTGCAGGACTGTCCCCAAGGCCAAGTCCAGCTGTCCTGTCGCCAAGCCAGCCGCTGTGTCGCCCTCTGCGGGGACAGCTGTCTGAAGGGAAACTGGGGGGGGGGGGGGGGGGGCGGGGATGCGGGGGGGCACTCTGTTCAGGACACAGCAGTGGAGGGTTAGGTTCATCTGTTCCACTAAGAACGCTGCCAGTTCCATGAAGGTGGGAGGGAGCGAACTCTGGTCGCTACGGCCTCTCAGGGAGCGTGCCCATTTCCCACCGCTGAGCAGTGAGTGGCCTCGCTTCAAAGCCCAGAAACTTCAGAGGAGGCGACCAGAGCCAGGGCTACTGTCTCCCAACGACGCCGAAGCCGCCGTCCCGCCCGAAGCCGGCCCTTTGCAGAGCTGGGTCCTGCCCTAGCTCACCGCGACTCTGCCCTCCGGCCACAGAAAGTGGGTCTGTTGGCAGATGGAGCACAAACCTCGAGATCCTGCAAATACAACGGAAGGGAAACAAAGCCCCGAAGGAGGGATGCTCTGCGGGGTTCTGACAGCTGCCCAGCATTTTAAAGGGTACAGTGGGGGAGCCCAGAATCAGGGTTTTCTCACCTCCAATAGTCGCCCCGAATCCTGTTTCTTATGAGATCCTCATCACCCTGCTTCATTGCCTGCAACCCATCACCATCTCAGGTTGAGTACTGAGTACTGACCTCACCTGATTATCGTTACCTGCCCACACGGGCGCGGGAGCTCCGTGCAGGCCAGTCCTGGCACCACCTGCCCCCGGTGCCCAGCCCTGAGCGTGCGGGAGGCCCTCTCTCTGCACAGTCGTACACTCTCACTCACTCATTCAAGGGTATACATGTTCATCAGAGAACAGAAATACAACTCGTACGTCTATGAATGCGTGGGTTGGCTAGGTCCTCGTGGCCACCTTCCACGTTTGCCAAGTGGTAGCGCCACCCGATGCACGTACTGACGTCCGGGCGCTCTGTGAGGAATGCATTTAGTGGAGAGAGAAGAGGGGGCACTGCGCGAGCGAGGCCCCGGGAGCTGCTTGGCGCGGGCTGCCGGGACCTGGCTCTCCCGTGGCTGATGCTCGGGAACCGCGGTCTGGCACTCCCTGCTGGGAAGCCCTCCGCCGAGCCCTGGCGGAGCCTCTGCGAATCCCCCTGAGGCAGGCACTCTTTCAATTAAATATTAAAGACGGGGAAGGAGGACAGGAGAGAAAGCCCTGCAGGCAACCTTCCTTTCCAACAGCAGCGGGCAGCCAAGCTTTGGATGACCTCCTACCCTACGTCCGGTGCACCAACTGCCTGGTGTCCACAGAAAAGTGGGCTCGTACAAGTGGGACGGCGTCTCTGACCCGACCAGCCTCTTCTGGGCGTGAGGCCCTGTGGGGTGAACGGCCCGGGCTCTGCCCCAGCTTCCCTGGGGGAGGACGGGGGGGGGGGGGGCAGGGCGCTAAGGCCCACACTCCAGTCCGCAGGGCCACACCCTCGCAGAGGGACCTGTCTCCAAGTCTACGATGTGTGGCCTCAAAGATGCAGGGCATCAGGGTAAGAAATGGTGCGTTGAAGGGACTTCGCCTGGAGTGACAGACGTGCTCTCCAGCCTGCTTCTGCCTGGGGACCTTGACGATTCCGGAGAGGGTCTCCGAGGGGACGGTGGGACCCGGAGAAGGAAAGGGGTCAGAGGAGGAGCACAGAGACAGGAGGGCGTTGCCAGCAGCTTCGGCTCCTGCCTCCTGCACACGCCCCAGGGAAACGGCCGGGCGCCCTTCCGGAAGGAGCGCAGCGGGGCTTTGCACACCTCTAGTCCCCGCGAGGCCCGGGAGCCGAGGCCGGAAGGGAACCCAGGGGAGGAGAGCAGACCTGCTGATCTGGACACCCCAACAGAGCTCTGTTCCCCGAACTGTCGGAGCAGCACGAGGCAGATGCTTGAGCGATGAAAGGTGAACGTAGCAGTCAACGCGGCGGTTCTATTTCTGTGCGTCACTGGGCCCAGAGGGGAGTGCGACGTGAGCGGGTAAGTGGCGGGCTGAGGTCTTGGGAAAGTCCCCATGCTCCCTGTCAGAGTCAGACCAGTAAGACCGGGTCCCGAGAGCAAGAGCCCATCAGAAACCGCTCGCCTTGTGGCCAGTAGGGAGGCTGCGGCCCGGCCCAAGCTCCTCACCCAGACCATTGCGTTATTTCTCATTCTGCAGACTGGGCGAAGCCTGGGCCGACAGGAGCCTCTCTTTCCCATTCAGCTTTTTGCTTTCTAAGGAACCCCAGGCCTTGTCTCTCCTTCCCTTTCCTTCAGTCCCCTAATCGCGAATAAGAAAAGATTCCCTCTTCAGCCTCACACAGAAGGAGGCTTTGAAGTTGGGTGAGGACTCCTTGTCACATTTGCCAGTTGGGTTTTAGGGACTGAGATGGACCCCGAGTTTCCTGGGGACAGAGCCAAGCCGAGGGACCAGGAGCCCTTTGAAGCAGGGCCCAGGGGACATGCACTTGTTCCGAGAGAGCCACAGCCGGTCACCGTCCTTCTCTGCTTCCTGTGCGCGGTCACTCTGACAGTGGCCCCCAGGGCTGTCCAGGGGTCCCTGCTGAGTGGCATGTGTCCCCTTCTCTACCCACTTCCTCCCAGAGGCAGGGTTTGGGGCAGCGATCAGGCTCCCCAGGCGGAGAGAGGCCTTCTTGGGTCAGGGACCGTCGCTAGAATGCCACTGGCCGTCCTGCTAAAACCCACGAGTATTTGAAGGTGGGAGATCCTGGTCGGCGGGGCACATAGGGTCTCTGCAGATGTCATAAAGCCATGATAAGGTGACAGTGGCAGGCCCCATAGGATGACGGGTGCCCCAGACCCACAGGGAAGAGGCCACGTGATGGCGGAGATGGAACTGGAGGGAGGCATCCCAGGGGACGCCGAGGATTGTGGGAAACTGCCAGAGGCTGGGAGGGAGGCAGGGAACATTGTCCCTCAGAGCCTCACAAGGAACGAATCCGACAGCACGCAGATCTTGGACTTCCGGCCTCCACGGCCGTGAGAGAATACGTTTCTGTTGCTTTAACTCCCTCCGTTTGCAGTACAGCAGCCTGGAGAACGGGCTCACCACCCTCACTGCAAATGTGGGCAGAGGTGAGCGCTGGGGAAGGGCCGCAGGGACCCCCAAAGAGGATGATCGCATCCCACAGACACCCACGTTCTTCTCCTGAGCAATGAGAAGACACCAGACCCGGCTGGGGGCTGGAGACACCTTCTTTCTGTAAAGATGACCCCAGTTGTGTGGAGACCCTGCTGTGGGCTTACAAGTGACACCCCTCCCTGGGTGCCGGGGTTCACAGGGATCTCAGAAGCCCGGGTCTGGGCTGCATCCCTGATAGACAGTTTGGGGGTTTGCAGCGGATATGAGAAGACTGGGACCCCACCCCCAGCATGCTCCTGCACAGACACCCCCGAGCCCCCAGGCCCCCACTGGCCGGCCGGCCCCATCAGTGCTGTGGGGCTTCTCAGGCTACAGGAGGTGGGAGTCTGAAACGTCCCAATTCCAAGCCAATCGAAGCTTGAGTCCCCTGTGGAGCATAAACGCATCGGGCTATTTATGTCTCTCGCTCCTGCTGG